>CAWUFW010001443.1:0-511956 GCA_963921515.1 Calotriton arnoldi | reverse complement strand
GGATAAGTTACTTACCTGTAATCCTAGTTCTCTTCCAGGGGTATCCTCATCAAAGTCATAAGCACTGAATATTCCCGCCCACGTGCGGGGACCCCGGAAATATAAAAATTATATATGGAAATCACATATAATGTTCTTAAATTCATATCTAAACTCTTCCCCTAGATATAAGTAGGGACCTCCAGACTCTAATATTTGCCCCTACTAGAGCAGACTCCTTGGGGGATGATGACAAAGCACTCCTTGACCTACTTCTCACAGCAGCTTTTAAGATAGTACTCAATAATTGGAAGGATACTAGTAAATCATCTTTTAAACACTGGCTGAATTGGGTCACTAACCTGCGAGGAGCTGACAATATAGCGCTCCACAACTCCCCGTGGAAGTCCCCCAATAGAGGCATGTGGGAATCCCTTGATCTCTTCTTTGAATCCTACAAACCACCGTGAACAGTCTCTTATAATACCCTACGCTACCACACAATACCAAACGGAGACCCTTCATGACAAACATCCTTACCATGCCACTTAAAGAAGCACACATCAAGGATCCCTGACGTCTAATTGCTGCCCATATCTAATGCAGGGTGCTATATCTGTTCTGAGAAATAGCCGAAAGTCTTGCAACCACAAGACGCACGCCAAATTACATAGCCTTCCCTGCTATCTGTCTCTGCCTTAAGACAAATATCTTATGCCATCTATACTATCGTCACTTATGTCATTCTGATGTCGCAGTGCTGATGATGTATTCACTTCTTCTATCCCTATTTGCGAGTTCTAAGATTTGAAATGTGCTGTATCTCCTTTTGCAATTGGTATATTATTTATTTAGTTATTATGTATCTTGTTTTTCTATTTATTTGCTATGCTATATGTATTATATATGATTTTGCTTCGAACAATCAATAAAAATGTATTGAATTTAAAAATTGTTAAATATAAGTTTACTGGCTATCTTTTTTCACTTCAGGATGAAGTCGTGGCCAGTGTAGCCTAGTTAGTTAGGCTGAATTATTGTCTTTTCTATCTCTTAAGTGTCTTTGCAGGCCTTCCTGAAGAAAGGCGAAAAATATCCACTTAAGAAGATATATCTAAGGAAGTGCTCTGGGGTCCCCGCGCGTGGGCGGGACTATTAAAGTACTTATGACAATACACGGAAATCCCCTACAAGAGAAATACAAGCTATCCAGGAGCCTCTGTTCAGTGATCACACAGTGCCTGGAGCTGCCAGGTACAATTTACGTCCTCGGACGAGGACCACCGAGTCTGGGAAAAGGAAAGACTAGGGGGACTGCATAAGGTAGGAAAGTACTGAGTAGCAGTACCAACGAGGGAGTGGTATAAACGAAAGTTGCATCTGTTTTGCTCTCGTTGTTTGAACATTAGTCAGGAAAGTATACTTTGAAAGTATATCACCTTTATCAGCGTGGGATAGATTAGGAAAGAGCTTAGGACAGAGCAAGCTTCACCGCTGGTGCTCAAGAGCGCCAACTGATTGATGGACAATAGGAGCCTGTATCAGTGAGGCTCTGACGGACACTGGGAACACTCACATTTCTTGATTCCTTTTTCCCCCTAGTTTATTATGTATCCTTTTGGTAGACAAGTTACTGAGGAGGATCAGCCAATTGCCCCTATACAACGCAGTATGATTTGGTCTATACGAAGTAAAATTGTGTGTCATTGTTCTTGTAACTGCTGCAATAATAATATGTAGGGTGTCGTGGTTTCTGGAAGGTGCACATAGTGTACCCACACTTAATTTAGGTGAACACATTTCCTCAGGACGCAATAAGAGGGCTGCCACACATAATGTGTTTGTAGAAACGCACAGGAGATTTTTGGGAAAAGGGACCGCCTGCTATCCCACCCGATCTGTCACTAGCCTTTGGACCGCATGCCCATTGTCACTTGTTAACTACACATAAACTTGCCCACCTCAGTTTGTGGAAGTAAAGAGAATGTTCGGATTTGGTTATCCTGGACCATGTCTGTATCATCAAAAACCACAGGGTAAGGGTTATCCGAGTTGTGATAATACATATTGTGAACAATCTTTATATGGGAGCGCAAAATAGAATACTAGTGGGTCGGCATTATAAGGAGTTGATAGTATCCCGAGAGGCTGGTTTTTACCTTGCTTGTTGCCACATAGTGAACAGTACAGATACCTTTTTGTACATCAATTGTTCAGGGACCATACTGTATAAGAACATCCTTTCTCTAGTCAGTAAAAAAGATTCAAGCACTTCAAGAATGAATAACAGATATGCTGCAGTGAATTATGAGGGGACGATGTATGCACTTCTAGGGTTTTTCTTTCTGTCCAATGGGACTTATTCCAATGTCTACAATGGTACCGATGATGTGGCTCTCGGAATGGTACTGCCTTTGGGCGTTCCATGTAAATATGCTCAACCTAGGACAAGATGGGTAAAAGGACACTAACAAAAGAATTTTGTGAAAGGGTAACATACTTGGAAGTAAACAGCTATAGTAATGTTATCACATTTGGATACATCCTCTCTTCCATCTTTACATTGGGTGGTAATGCCATGGCCAGGGGTGATAAAGCTAGAGAATATTTTGGATACAAGTTGCAGGTTCTATCCAATACTATAGTGGCAGCCTTAATAGACATTACTACTCAGTTAGAAAGCATGCGGGTGTATTCGGAACTGACTAGATATGCAGTGGATTTTATCTTGGCAAAGAGTGGTGGTGTATGTGCAATAATTGGCCACCAGTGTGTTGTTGGCATAGAGAATTTGGGAAAAAAAAATATAACACAACACATTATGGACATCATTGAGAACGTCAAGGGGATGGAAAGTGGAAATTGGAGTTGGTCTCTTTTGGGTAATTGGGGTTGGATCCTGAAGGAAATAATTTATTTCACAGCAGTATTAATATTCTGTTGCATTCTCATTCAATGCCTCTCTCTTTGTTGTTCTTATTGTGCCACTGTATCCATGCCCAAACAGAAAATATCAGCCCATGTTACCAACGCCGCTATGATGCTCCAAGTTGATATCGATGGTCTTCTGAATATAGATGAGGGAATATTTGAGGACTCATCCCTCCTTGCTGTCCCAATTTCTGATGACTGTAAAGTGTGCCCATAGCTTCACCTTGATTCCATTTCTAATTTTGAGGCTCTATCCACTTCTGTTACAGTTGCCCCGAATATGTGCCTGTTTTCCCTGTTTTTTGTAAAACAGAAAATGTCTTTAGCTCATGCTAAAAGTAGGGTTTGTTAGATTATGCTTGTTGACACTCTCGTAATACCATGTATAAGTTAGCATTTGCTGCGCCATTTTCTTTTTCAGACTCCATTTTGTGTGAGGTTCGAAACTAATCCTTCCCTGTTCCGAGAAATACCCTTTGCTAAGTTTTGTTTCTGTAACGAAGAACTGCTTGTGCCAGTGCATAGTTTTCCCTACATAAAGAACCTCTCCCACCTGTCTGGTAGTTTGATCGCAGAACAGGATGGAATGGCCTTGAGAGTGTCCTGAACTGCGTAAGATATGAGAGTAGAAACCTTTTTTTTTCGTCTTTCGTTGTCCGGCCACATCTGTTTGGAAAATTCCACTGTAGGCGTGTTGTTAGCTAACCATGCAATGTACATAATGTATCTTTATGCTTGCTGTTCCTCAGTTCCCTCTGTAGTACTCTTACAAGACTGTGCAGACGGAGCCCCGCTCTGAGCGTATACTAATAAATGATTATTGGTGTATATTCTCCACTGTTTCTCTGACTCTTCATTCGTATGGAAGGCTGAGGTGGTCTGTGGTGACCCGGGAGACCTTAAGCGGGTCACTTCCTTCACAGCAACGAAAAAGCAACCTTATATATAAGATGTTGTAAGAAGGCTTTGTGAATGGTTTCAAAGGTTGTCCCATTAATTTGGCTGGTACAATGTTAACTTCTCAGGGAAGGAGACCTAACAGGAGGGAATACTTTCTTACTAACTTCTAAGAAATTCTTAACAACAGGCATTATAAATAAGGAAGTTTGTGAATGAAGTTTCCTGTAGGCAGTCATAGCCGCAAAGTGAACTTTTCTTTTTTTTTTTAATGTGTTTATTGAAATTGTACACACACTGCTACAGCATCTTCAGAAGAGGCTACAGGCATATGAAGACATAGGCACATAATATAGACAAGTGTTTTCGGTATATCAATAATGCTTCTGGCTATGGGTTGCCCATCGAGAAAATATCAACAGCAAACACATGATTAATGTGTCACAACTGAAAGGAAAATAGAAAAAATGGAAAACAAAAAAGAACTCTGGAGTCTGCACAAGATGGAAGAGGGTAGGTGTCTGATAGATACAGGGGCAGCCTGGGAGAGTGCCTATCAGGGGGTGTCTTTCGAATAGTTATTATAATCAGACCCGAGGGGAGTGGGACTCCTCTATAATAGTAGACCGATGGTTATGTCGTAAGTTAGGAGAGGCAGGTCCCGGTATGTGTGCAGTGCATGTGGTGTGTAGGCTCTGTGTCCGTGAGTCCCAGTGTGGCTGGCAGGGGAGCTGCCGTCATGTCTACAGGCCTGTTTTCGCAAGCCTATGTGTGGGTCATGCGAGCCTAAGTCAAGGTGGACGCTCATAATTTTTGGCCTCCATATTAAGCAAAAAGGTCTCCCAACATTACCCACCCATGTGGCAATCCCCCCTCATGCAGAGCAGCTTGAGAGTGTGGGCTTCTGCCCTGGTCCATGTCAGTAATATATTGAGCCAGCACTGGAGTTCTGAAGGGGCGGGGGCCTTCAATGCCATGGCTATTTGATGTTTGAACAGTACAAAGGCCAGGTCGATGAATCAGTGAAGATGTTTGTGCAATTTCACTCAGGGGCATACGCACAGCAGGCAGGATTCAGGCATAGGTGTAAGATTATGCACTGCCATCTCGGTCACTGCGGTATTCCTGCTAGCCAGACTGGGTTCAACACTGGGCAGGCCCATACCATGTGGTAGAACT
Organism: Calotriton arnoldi; assembly: GCA_963921515.1. Classification (NCBI taxonomy): domain Eukaryota; kingdom Metazoa; phylum Chordata; class Amphibia; order Caudata; family Salamandridae; genus Calotriton; species Calotriton arnoldi. Next base: position 506,970 of record CAWUFW010001443.1, on the reverse strand, counting down.
CGGCGTTCTGTAAGTTACAGTGGGGGCACTCGGGATTGTGCCAGGAACATGCATTTAATGCGCTGTGGGGAGAGGTAGGTGTGGTGTACATAATTGACTTGTGTGAAGCGAAACCTAGGGTTACAGGATATCCCTTTCACCAGCTGAAGAGCCCGGGCCCAATCTGTATCCGACAGGGGCTGCTGTAACACTCCTTCCCATCTGGCGTGTGCCCCGACTGCATAGTCAGGAGGAGCAGTATTAAGTGAAGTGTAAAGGGTCGTGATAGCCTGTCGTGTACCAGCAGATGCCAATAGCGTGTTCAGTACCACTGAGGGAAGGGGCTCTTAGTCCCTGTTGCTCCACGTTTTGTGCAACACATGTAGTATGGCATGAAAGGTTAGAAACTTAGCAGCACTCAGACCATAAGTGTCCAAGCCGCAAAGTGTACTTTAACAGAAGGAAACTATAAACCAGGCCTTGCTAAGTGAAGTAAGGAATTACTGCATCTTCTTGGCACATGGATGGTTCATAATACTTTTGAATGCACCAAATGCAAAATCTCTTCCACTTATGATTTTCTAGTTGAAGGACATTTGGCTTCTCATAAAATGTCCATGCAATCTTGTGGTCATTTTAGATTACCATATTGCAGGAATTCAGGAGCCAGGCCGCCCAGTTCTGTGATGGAATGTTGGAATTCAGGATCTGGCCTTCGAAATCGTGCTGGCCTGACAGTCTCTTGTGTGGACGCTGAGATAGATGAAGCAGATGAACTACTCCATGAACCGCTACTGGCAAGGCCATTCCGGTGCTATCATTATCAAACTGGTCTTGGACTAGCAAAACTTGATCAGAACTGTAGGTATGATGGGGATAGAAGGAAATGTGAAAAGAAGGATAAGTTACTTACCTGTAATCCTAGTTCTCTTCCAGGGGTATCCTCATCAAAGTCATAAGCACTGAATATTCCCGCCCACGTGCGGGGACCCCGGAAATATAAAAATTATATATGGAAATCACATATATACAGCTCTACATATATGCATATACATATATCATTTTTTCTCATACCAATGCAGCTCTCAATAGGAGGCTAAACAATGTAATTACACACATAAAAAACTACATTTGCCAATATATATAAAAACACCAGAGGACAATTAGTACTTGAACTCTGTTTTTTAATGAGCAAAATACTCATAAAGAGTAAAAACTGCAAAATAAGTAGACATTGTTAGCCTACAGGCTGCATTGTAAACCAATAGCATAGAAAATGAAAGCATTTTCAACAAAAACTGGCACCGTGCCTTTAAGGCAGCCATGACCCCTAGCTTCCCATCATGCCTCAGGGGTGACAGTTAGGTCAGTTGTTCTTTGCAGAACCCTGAAGGTCAGGGCACAAAGATATCCTTTAACACTTTAGAAATCCCTCATTTACCTGGGGAGGCGGGTGGGTTGCTTATGACTTTGATGAGGATACCCCTGGAAGAGAACTAGGATTACAGGTAAGTAACTTATCCTTCTCTTCCAGGGGATCCTCATCAATAGTCATAAGCACTGAATAGAATAGCAAGCCCATCAACCACCTGCAGGTAAATGACAGTAAAGTGACCCAACAAAAAACATAACAGCCGAAATCAGCTGTTGAACAGATTCCTCAAGGAGGCCTGGCCTACTTGGGTGTCTGCTCTGGTGTCTGATTCCAGACAGTAGTGCCTCGTAAATGTATGGACGGACCTCCAAGTTGCCGCCTTACAGATTTCAGACATGGGCACATTCTGAAGAAAAGCAGTAGTAGCTGCCTTTCCTCTAGTAGAATGCGCTCTGGGAGTAAACCCCAGGAGCTTCTGCGCTAATTGATAAGCAAGCTTGATACATGAAACTATCCATCTGGAGATGGAGCGCTTTGAAGCTGCGAACCCAGATCTGATCGACCCATAGTTAACAAATAGTTGATCAGATTTTCTTATAGATTTGGACCGATCCAGATAGAATTTTAAAACCCTTTTGAGGTCCAGAGAATGCAAAGCCCTCTCAGCTTGAGTGGAGGGATTGGGAAAAAAGGTGGGTAGAGAGATGGTCTGATTCACATGAAAATCCGACACCACCTTTGGAAGGAAAGAGGGGTGCGTCCTCAACACAACCCTGTTAAGATGGAAGACTGTATAGGGTTCTTTAGAGCAGAGGGCCTGTATTTCACTCACTCTGCGAGCTGACGTGATCGCTACCAAGAAAGCCGCCTTCCAAGAAAGATGTTGTAAGGTTGCTTTGTGTATGGGTTCAAAAGGCGGACCCATCAATTTTGATAGCACCAGGTTAAGCTCCCAGGGTGGTGAAGGAGGCCGTACCGGAGGATAGACCTTCTTTAAACCCTGCAAAAAATCCTTAACAGCCTGTAACTGGAAGAAGGCAGGTTGAGAAGCTGAACGCCTATATGCAGTTATAGCTGCTAAATGCACCTTAATGGAAGAAAACTTCAAACCTGCTTTCGCCAGATAAAGTAGGTAAGGAAGGATGACCTCTTCCTGACCTTTGATTGGGTTACAATTGTTCTGCATACACCACATGTAAAACCGTTTCCACTTGCATGCATACGAATGCCTCGTGGACGGTCTTCTTGCTTCCTTCAAGATGGACATGCAGTCCTGCGGTAGTCCTAAGTGGCCATACTGGAGGACCTCAGGAGCCATGCTGCCAAGTTCAGTGAGGGAAGGTTGGGATGATGAATCCTCCCGTTCATCTTGGACAGCAGGTCCGGTCTGCACGGCAGCTTCTTGTGAGGACACTCTGATAGGTGCAGAAGGTCCGGGTACCACCATTGTCTCGGCCAGTCCGGGGCAATTAGTATCATCCTCGTGCACGAATGGGACAGCTTGGTCACCACCTTCGGGATCAGCGGAAGGGGTGGAAAGGCGTACACAAATGCCCCTGACCAGTCTATCAAAAGGGCATTCCCTTTCGATCCTGGTCGGTAGAACCGTGAGGCGAAGTCTCGGCATTTGGTATTTTCGTCGTCCGCGAAGAGGTCGATGGTGGGACGACCCCATGTCTGGAAGATGTCTTCGACGACCTCGTCGTTGAGTACCCAGTCTTCTCTGTCTTCGAAGTGACGGCTGAGCGCATCCGCTCTCACGTTCTGTTGTCCTGGCAGGTGGACTGCTGTGACTGCCAGATTCCGAGCCAGGAGCCAATGCCAGAGTGCTTGAGCTTCCAGGGAAAGTGTGCGTGAGCGAGTTCCCCCGTTTGTTCAGGTAGTACATGGTGGTGGTGTTGTCCGTCTGTACTAACACTGAGGTTGCCTGAATCGAGGAAAGCTTTGAGGGCTAGGTGAACTGCTCTCAGCTCTAGCATGTTGATGTGATAGGATCGCTCTTTTGGAGACCACAGTCCTTGAGTCTGGAGAGAACCCATGTGGGCTCCCCAACCCTGCAGTGAGGCGTCCGTGATCAGTGTCTGAGCAGGCGGAGGTTGATGGAAAGGAACTCCGACTTGCATATTTCGTTTTCTCATCCACCAAGGTATGGAAGCTCGAGCCGCGTTTGATGGACTTATATTTTCGTCCCAACGAGCGGTCTGCTGGTCCCACTTGTCCTCCAGATCCTGCTGAAGAGGACGCATTCGTAGTCTGGCATTGGGAACCAGGAAGATGCAGGATGCCATCGACCCTAGCAGGGAGGCAATCCGACGCACAGGCAGTTTTCTGTTGCGCAGAACCAGCTGGCATTTCTGTATGAGGGAACACTGTCTCTCCTCCGAAGGAAACACTTTTCCTACCGTGGAGTCTAGCAGAGCTCCTAAGAAATGTATTTTCTGTGTTGGCTGTGAAGTTGATTTGACGAAATTCACATGCAGGCCCAGTCGGTGACACAGCTCGAGACAGCTCAAGAAATGACTCCTCACACTGTCTGGGGAAGGGCCTTTCAACAGCCAGTCGTCCAAGTACGGGTATACGAAGACGCCCCTGCGGCGCAGTGCGGCTGCCACCACCGCCATGCACTTCGTGAACACTCTGGGGGCTGACTTCAACCCGAAGGGTAGAACCTTGAACTGGTAATGAGCGGATCCCACTAGGAATCGCAGGTACTGCCTGTGATACTGATTGATCGGGACGTGAAAGTATGCATCTTGCAGATCCAGCGAACACATCCAATCCCCCTGCCTGAGATGTGGATATATTTGATGGAGAGCCAACATGCGAAACTTTTCCTTTTTGATGGATAGGTTGAGTGACCGCAAGTCCAGAATGGGTCTGTACTCTGCTTTTTGGCCTTTTTTCTTTACCAAAAAATATCTTGAGTAAACCCCTTTCCCTCTTTGAGATACTGGCACCCTCTCGATGGCTGACTTTCTGAGAAGGGTGGCAACCTCTTTCTGCAAGAGTTTTAACTGGTGACACGACGGAGGAACTGGAGGGATTGATGGTGGGCGATGTTGAAAACGTAGAGAGTACCCATTCTGCAACGTGGCTAGCACCCACCGATCCTTTGTGATAGCTCGCCACTCTTCGAGATGATTTGCGATACTTCCCCCACTGGAGTGGTGAACGGCGACAGGGGAAGTGAGTGCTCATTGTTTTGACTGCGTCTTGGCGGAATTGTTGCCTTGATGCTGGTTTCTTCCTCCTCTGGAGGGGCGTCTGCCCCGATACTGCGTTTTTTGCTGGCCTTGCTGATCCTGATTTTTCTGCCAATGAGGGGTTTGAACCCTCTGTTGGGAGGATCGTCTATTGTAAGGACGGAATCTCTTACGGAATTCCTTTCTTTTCTCCAGGCCCACCGCTTTAAGCGTGTCCAGTTCCGTTTTCATCCGTGTCATCTCTTCATCCGTGTGAGTCCCGAACAAAGAGGAACCAGAGAACGGAAGATTGAGGATGCGTGACTGCGCTTCTGGCTTGAGCGCTGTAAGACGTAGCCATGATGTTCTTCTTGCGCATACCCCATGAGCATAAGCATGTGCCGAAAGGGTAGCTCCATCCGCCGCAGCACTGATGACCTGGTTAGACACCTGACTGCCCTCTGTTAAGATTTCTTCAAAATCTTTACGGTCTTCCTGCGGCAACTTTTCAGTGAATCTCTGTAGTGAGTCCCACAGAGATCTGTCGTAGCGGCCCAGGAGTGCCGCTGCATTGGAGACCTTCAACATGGAGGCCGAAGTGCCACAAACCTTCTTTCCCCAGGAATCCTGCATCTTGCTCTCCTTGTCTGGTGGGACAGTGGAGGAGGATGCCACCGCATGGGTCTTCTTTGCCGCAGCAATTACGACTGAATCCGGAGGAGGATCAGCCCTGAGGAAGAGCGGGTCGTCCTCTGGTGAACGGTACTTTTTAAGATCCTCGCTGGAGCGGTCTTAACAGTCGCTGGCGTGAGAAAGATATCCATCACTGGCTCTATGATGCCTGGTACCAAGGGAAGCAGAGGTTTAGCTGCTGCTCTTTGGTGTAGAGTCTCAAAAATCACAGAGGACTTGCTTTGACGAGTTGGCATAGGGATACCCAGCTTTACAGCTCCTCTGCCAAGAGTGTCCTGAAAAGTGTAGATGTCGTCCACCGGAGAGACCCTCGACGGTGGACTGTTCGTCAAAGTAGGCGAATAGTCTCTATGGGATGTATGAGTGGAAGAAGAGGACGGAGTAGGCGATCTGTGTGCTCTCCTCCTGCTTCTTGATCTAGACCTCCTCCTGTGTGAGTGCACAGGGTGCGGCTGCGAGCTCTTGTTCTTGAAGGAGATCGCTCTTTATTCTGAGTTAAACGAGCCAACGGGGATCTGTTCTGAGGGCTCGAGTAATTCCTGTTCGTAGCCCAGTGATGTAGAGGCCTGTGCCATCGTGGCGATAAATGGATGGAAGGCGATCTGCGGCTCTCTCTTTCCTTAGGAGACTGAGCAGGAGGAGTGAAGCTCAGCTCTTCATGCCTTGTTGGGGAATCTTGGTGACCCCCTGACACTGGACTGCTGGACGTCGAGATAACCACCTCCGGGGATCTGGACGTTGACCCTCGGTGAGAACTGGGCGAACCTGAAGGAGACGAAGACAGGCTCACTGGAGGTGAGGCGTCTCCAGAAGGGCGCTTTGACGTTGATCTGGAGCGTCTATGCGTCGACTGCCCTCTCAACGGAGACGTATGTCTCGACGTTGACTTTCTTCTCTTAGAAAGTGGACTTCTCGACGACGAACGTCTCTCCAACACTGGTGCAGTGTCATGCTTCGACATTCCCTGCACCCTCTCAGGAGATTGCTGTCTCGACGTCGACCGGCGTTGGACTGCCGGCGACGGAGGTCTTGGTCTCGACGCCGAAGATCCACTCGGCGGTGTCATCCGTCTCGACGGCGTGGAATGATGGATCGACATTGGAGTCTGCTTCGACGCCGAAGGAGGTGTCCTGTGTCTCGACGCCGAAGATCGTTGCCTTGATCCCGGCGGAGATCTGTGCCTCGACGTCGATCGCCGATGAGGAGGCGACGACGGAGAGATGCGCCTCGACGTCGATCGCCGCTGATGAGACGGGGAGATGTGCTTCGACGTCGATCGCCGTTGATGAGGCGACGACGGAGCGCTGTGCCTCGACGTCGATCGCGCCTGCGACGACGGAGCGGTCTGCCTCGACGTCGATCGCAGCTGCGACGACGGCGTGATCTGCCTCGACGTCGAACGCCCACCCGGCGCCGACGGAGACCTGTCTCTCGACGTTGAGCGCCGCCTGGTTGACGTCAACGGAGGACCTGTTACCTTCGTCGACGAAGATTTCGTAGTCGAATGATGATGCGCCGGCATCACCGAAGTCTTCAACGCCGATTTCTTCGTCGACGATTTCTTCGACGTCGATACCGACGCCGACGGAGAACAGGTCGGGACTTTTCCTCTCGACGTCGACCGAGTTCTCCTCTTCTTCTGCCTCACAGGAGACCGACCTCTTTCAGAGAGGCCATAGAGACGAATCCTGTCCCTCTCCTTGATAGTCCTTCTTGATAACTTCTTACAATGCTGGCAGTTGTCAGAAGAGTGGGACTCGGGGAGGCAGAGAATACACACAGGATGTGTATCTGTTCTGGCCTTCTTCTTGCCACAGGACGGGCAAGGATCGAATAAAGAAGGCATTTTATCCAAAAATAAACCTTTTCTGTAACACAAAAAAGGTGTTACTTGCACTCTAGGACCAAAAGACGTCGAGTGAAAGTAGAAAAACTAGTTTTATACAGATATTTTTTGACAGAAAGTCAAAAAAACAAGAGCTGAAAATCCAGGGTCCTGACTGAAGGAGCCGGAAAGAACAACTGACCTAACTGTCACCCCTGAGGCATGATGGGAAGCTAGGGGTCATGGCTGCCTTAAAGGCACGGTGCCAGTTTTTGTTGAAAATGCTTTCATTTTCTATGCTATTGGTTTACAATGCAGCCTGTAGGCTAACAATGTCTACTTATTTTGCAGTTTTTACTCTTTATGAGTATTTTGCTCATTAAAAAACAGAGTTCAAGTACTAATTGTCCTCTGGTGTTTTTATATATATTGGCAAATGTAGTTTTTTATGTGTGTAATTACATTGTTTAGCCTCCTATTGAGAGCTGCATTGGTATGAGAAAAAATGATATATGTATATGCATATATGTAGAGCTGTATATATGTGATTTCCATATATAATTTTTATATTTCCGGGGTCCCCGCACGTGGGCGGGAATATTCAGTGCTTATGACTATTGATGAGGATCCCCTGGAAGAGAAATTTCTTTGACCAATCTATCAAACAGACCACTCCCCTTCAACCCTAGTTGGTAGAATCTGGAGATGTAATCTTTGCATTTTTGTGTGGCAGACAAGTCTATTTGAGGATAGCTCCATTGTTGGAAAATTATTTCCACAACTTAGAACACCATGAGAGATAGACAGCTGTGATTGTTAAGTTCCTTGCAATCGAGGGACCGAAGTATTGAATGTGTCCCTCCCTGCTAGTGCAGACAGTACATGGGTGCTGCGTTGTCCGTCTGAACAAGCAGAAAAGTTGTGGTGATTGAAGAAAGAATTTCAAAACCGATTGAACTGCTCTCAGCTGTAGCAGGTTGATGTGTTAGGTTTTCTCTCTGTCTGACTATAATCCTTGGGTTATTAAATGGCCCATGTACACTCCCATTCCCCTATGGCTAGACTGTATACTGGGAGATTCTGATGGAAAAAGGTTATTTTTATTAGATTCTTTGGTCTGGTCCGCCATGGAAGTGACTGAATAGCCAACTGTGAAAGAGTCAATTACTTTTCCCAGCTGTCTGAGAACTGGTTCCACTGGTCCACTAGACTTTGCTGTTAAATGCCTATTTTGAAGCCTGCACATGAGAAACCAGAAAAATGCAAGAGACCATTGTTCCCAGTAGGGATGATATTTGTGCCGTTAGACGAGGACTTTGCAATAGATTGTAACTTTTCAGTTTTGAATGGCGATAGTCTCTCCTCCGAAGCATACACTTTTACAGATTGGTATCTATTATAGTTCCAAGGTAGTGTATTCTCTGCAGTGGGTGAATTATAGACTTCCTGAGGTTTACCCAAAGACCCAATTTGATCAGAGTGTTGAGGCATATTTGAAAATGCTTTAATGTTTCCACAGAAGATGTACCTTTTTTTAACCAGTAATCTAGGTAAGGCTAGACGAAAATCTTTTGTCTCCTTAGATGTGGCATGATGACATTTATACATTTGGCAAATGTTGGAGGAGCTGACTTTAGTCCATAAGGAAGGACTTTGTACTGAAAATGTCTGGAGCCCAATATAAATCTGAGGATTTTTCAGTGCTTAGCTGTTATTGGAATGTGGAAGTTAGCATCTTGAAGATCTAATGCAGTGCAAGCATCCTGAGTTTTTCTTTCCTTATGTACTTGTTCTGTACTGTAAAGTCCAGGATGGGTCTGAATTCTTTTTTGGTCCTTTTTTCCAAACTAGAAGTACAGGGAATAAATTCCCAATCCTTTTAGATGAAAAGATGAGGACCCTCCTCCACTGAATTTTTCTGCAGTTAAACACTGACCTCTGTTTGCAACAGGTCCTGTAGATAGGCCGATGTTTTGGCTGGAGGTACAGACGGAGGAGGGGACTTGAAATGAAGAGAATATCCATTCTGAACAATAGCCAAGACCCATTCATCTGCAATTATAAGATGTCACTCTAAAGTAGCCTCCCCCCACCGCAATGACTAACGGACCTGGGGGAAGAATAGAATAATTTTTTCATGGGAGGCTTCCCTGAGGGAAGGATGCTGATGTTGTCCTCCTCTCCCTCTAGAGATCTTGCATTGTTGGTAAGGTTACCTTTGATGTTGCTGGTGAAAAGACCAATAAGGGATTCGAACCACCGGAGGGTAGTATCGTCTGCTATAGGTCCTGTATCACCTCCTATATTCGTTCCTCTTTAAGCTTTCAATGTGTCTAGCTCAGTTTTAATATGCAATATTTCATCATCTGAGTATGATTGAAAGAGTGTATTCCCTGAGAATAGTAAGTTCAGGATTCTTTGTTGTGCTTCAGGTTTAAGACATGTTAGCCTAAGACATGAGCTTCTGCTAGTGCAAATACCATGGCAGTAGGCATGAACAGCTAGATCTGATAGATTACCTGCTGAGCTAATTATTTTGTTTGAGGCCAGAATTCCTTCATTGAGGACTTCTTGATAGTCTTGTGTATACTCTTTTGGTAGTTTGTCAGTAAAGCTTTTGACAGAGTCACAAAGAGATTATTAATATCTCCCCAAAAGAGCATTAGCAGTGGAAGCTTTCATAGTGAAAGCTGATGTTCCACACATTTTCCTTCAGAGAGAATCTATCTTCTTACTTTCTTTGTCCGGTGGTCTGGAAGAAGAAGGCACTATTGTGTGTGATTCTGGTGGAGGGTCTCGTCTAAGGAACAGACTTTCCTGGTCAGGTTGTTTATATTTCTTCAACAGCCTAAATGGAGAGTATGTGTTAAAAATAGCTGCATTGCAGGCTCAAGAAGCCAGGAATAGAGGAAAGAGTTCTTGACGATGTCCTCTGATCTAATGTTTCAAAGATGACTAAGGTTGATGTAGTAGGAGTAAGCATTTCAATGTTTATTTTCACTGCTTCTCTTACCCACGCAATGTTAAATATGGTAAGGTAATTGACTGGTGACATCCTTGCTAGAAGTGTGCTTGTCAGAGTAGGAGAGTAATCTCTGATAGAGGATCCCAAAATAGTGTCCAAGATGGAGTTTGTGTTCTGTATGTAGAGCATGACCTCCAGCTAGGTCTTGTACTGCTGGATCTTCTTGACCTAGAGGGAGAATATGGGGTTCCTCCTCTAGACCTTCTCCAACATTGAGATCTTGATTTGGATTTTCAATGATATCTGGTCTGCTTTTGAGACCTGTTTGTTGAATAAGGCGAAAGTGGACTTGTATGTTCCTGTGACCTTGTGGGTACAGAAAGATTGTGACAGGGAGATCTTAGATGGAAGGCCTAGGGGATATTACCGAAACTGGTGAGTATCTAGATGATGTTGTTCCCCTTGGATATGGTGTACCAAGACAATACCACTTCAGGAGTATGACAAGAAAGTGAATATGTCCAGGAATAATCTGAACCTCGAGTGCCAGGTACTTGTTTTTTCCCCACGTTTTTGCAGCCATCTCGGTGAAAGATGGATAGATTGTAATAGAGATCTTGTTAAAATAAGAATAGATGAGGTTTTTGTTGCCCACAGTGATGTTGGATATCGATGGCTTCGACAGCGATGGCCTTGAAACCAAAGGCGGTGATTTCGAAGTTGATGACTGTTTTGGCAGTGAACGCCAGGGTTCTTTCGCCATTGAATGGTGTCTTGATGTCCTACCTGATGACAGTGAACATGTAGGTAGATTGCCAGTCTTCAATGTCTTGCTCCTCAATGTCCATCTTGAGCGATGTCTTTTCCTCAGGTGTTTTCTCTCCTTGAATCTATCCTTGGGGTGTCCTTGAAGATGCTCTGGAAAAAGAATGGCCTTCTCCATGGCCTCTAGAAAATCTAACAGTGTCTAGAAGCGCTTTTCTTTGTTGTAATCTGTGCAGTCTAATCTTCTGTCTGTCCTTCAGAGTTCTTTAGAAGTTCTGGCAGTGACTGCAGGAGTCAGGAAGGTGATCTTCCAAAGCCAAACAACACATTTTGTGAGGGATCGGTCTGTGCCATCTTTTTTATTTGGGTTCCCTTGTTTTTGTAAAATTGGTTTGGTGCAATTGTTGGATTGCAAGCGCTATAAACCTATTACCTACTATCTCAAGTGAGTTCCCTTCTCTCTCCACCCTGCCCCTTTTTCCCTTTTCTATCCTTCGCTTCACCCTGATCCCCTACCCCATATCTTTTCCTTTCTTTCTCAAAAACCAATATCATGTCAAATCATGCTACTTTGTACTCAGATGATTACATCATAAAAAGTTTAGAGGGTCCATCTCTGTTTTCTGATACTGCAGAATCATCACAGCCAGTTAGTATTTCATTATCTGACCAACTAGAGAAATGCAAAAAGAAACACGTTAGACTACGACTAATGATTTGCATGCTAACAGAATACCTCAGGGCAGACATTATCCCAGCGCCAGGTTAGAAATATTCCTGGTGTCTTTACTGATAGCAACAAGTATTTGAATAGTTTCAGCTATATTGGAACCACATGTTCTAGGCACTGGATGGTGCTTGGGTTAGACACAGCCGTGGAACACGTCCAAAAATTAACAGAAGAGATCAATGATTTAGAAAAACAGATTAAAGAAACAAGTTCCATAACGGACGCTAAAAAGCTCCTCGAACAAGTTCAAAAGACTGCCATAGGATTGAACAAAACAAAAAAGCCATTAAGGTGAAGAAAGAAATTGGATTTTATAAAACTGAGAAAACATATCTTTGTTTGACTGACGACTTTTACACCAGTAGAATCCCAGTTTTGGACGCCCCTGGGGTAGATATAACAAACAAAATACCATTGTTGGCTTTTACGACACTTCCGGAGACTCATCAGATAACTCTGACCTAGGGAAAGGCCCCAGTTCTTCTACTAACAGACCCAATCAGGCTTTTTTAGAGAGAGGCCAGGGCAACAGACCAGACGCTGCAGGGGCCAACAGTGCTGGTACAGTACACCAGGAGACTGACAAATATGACAGAAGTACTACTAGTGGTACTACCTAGTATTAATGCAACAAAGATAGACATTTTACAGACTGTGCCCATCTTCAATTTATACACGCATCTTTTATCTGAAGATGAAATATCACTATTGAGCATAGGCCTTTCCTTTGTCCCCACTCTTCGCCCAAACTTTTTGGAACTAGAAACAGAATTGTTACGCTTTTCTGCAAAATTCGTTTACATTTCCTTTTCCAAAACAACCCCAGCACTCCATACAGTGAAAATACGAACTTTTGACCTCCATCAACTTTTTCACCGCCACACAGCTTCCTCCCTACAGAAATACACACCTTTGAGAAGTTCATTCTTAAAGAAATATCCAGACATAAGCTGACATCAACTTTTATCCCCTTTAACCTCTCATTCCAAGAAAAACGGGCCCTCACTAATTTGAAATCAAATCATACTTTGGTCATTAAACTGGCCAAAAAAAGATGGTGGCATTGTGGTTCAGGATATTGACCCATACAAAACGGAGATTCTGAGACAATTATCCAACACTGACCATTACCAGAAACTGACAACACACGAAATTCAAAACCTCATCCTAAATATCACAGAGAGAGGTAAAACCGAGGGTTTCATGACTCAAAATTCATTTCTATTTCTCAATAGCATGGATATGATCAATCAAGTGGAACATTTACCCTTCAATCCCAAAACTGACATTCTCTGTACTTTGGACATAGAATCCCTTTACACTAACATCCCCCAAGCTAAAGGCCTAACAGTTATTAAAAATACCCTCAACTGTAGAACTCGCCCCCATGCTGTTCCCACATCATTTATCTTACACCTACTCAATATTTAACACGCATTTTTTCTCATTTGATGGCCAATTCTATCAACAAGTCAAGGGCACATCAATGGGTGCAGTTTTTGCTCCAAATTTTGTGGTACTCTACATGGATACTTAGAGACTAACAAAATACAGACTCCTACTAACCCTTTTCTTAATAACGTGACCACCTGGAAGCACTATATAGATTATATTTTCCTAATCTGGCATGGTTGCCAATGGGCATTACTTGAATTTCTCGAATGGCTCAACACTAATTGCAATGGACTAAGATTCACGCTGACACATAGCAGGACAGATATTGGCATCCTAGACTTATTGATCAAACATGTCGAGGGTGAGTTATTTACTACTCTTTACCAAAAACCTACAGAGAGGAACAACCTTCTGTCCAATGGCAGCCTTCATCCCCGTGCTTTGTGGGACTCACTTCCATTTTCACAATTTCTTTGACTTAGAAGGAATTGTTAGTTCAAAGAGGACTATTTTCGTGAAACCAACATTTTGGCTGACAGATTGTTCACCAGAAAGTACCCCCAAATATGAGTTCGCAAATTATTCAAGAGAGCAAGGCATTGCCCACAAGAGATTCTTCTCACACCAAGGACCAAAGACACCAATAGTCGATTAGTATGCATGACAACTTTCTCACCAGTATCTAATCAAGTAGGAAAATGTATCTTGAAACTCTGGCAGACACTTTAATGCTGGGAGCCTCAATCTTGAGTGTCCCCTCTTTGCCTTTCACAAAAATAGAAACATCAAGGACCATCTAGTTAGAGCTAGCCTCCCACTGAGAAAGATAACTCAGACACTCAATGACCTCTGGGGGCTCTCCCTGCTAGTCCGACACTCCAAATATGGTAATTGTGTTGCCTGTCAATTCACAATTGAAAGCAAACAATTCATATTTGGCAACATCAACTTTGTACTTAAACAGTTATCCAATTGTAACACTGCAAATGTGATTTATGCCATTGTTTGTCTCTGCAACCTAATTTACATTAGGGAAACAACGCAGAAGATACAAATTCGAATCTGCCAGCATTGAAGCCGCCTCCGATGCAAAGTACCAAATGCCCTTCTTGTTGACCATTTCCCCGAAAAGGGACACACGGAGGATGACATCCGATGGCAAGTCATCACCGTGGTAAAACTGCCACCCAAAGGTGCAGACATCAACCAAATTCTTAACAAGGAGGAACTTAAATGGATTCTTCGCACTAAAAGTAAGTACATTGGTTTGAACCGAATGGAGGATTGGACCTCCCTGTTATGAACAGAATATGTATGGACTGCTAACATGTTCCCTTACCGAATGCGGCCTATATGAATTGTTCTGGCTCATATTTACAGTGATTGATGGAGTCTCTTGATACATGGCATCTTGCTTGATTCATCACAACCCATTAAAAAGTCTCCACAATTGTGACATATGAATATGTGCTCAAGTGTATACTGTTTACCATATACTATTAATGTTTTCCTAAATTGATCATTACAGGGTACTGACAATTTCTCATTAATATGGTTACCCTAAACTGCTGTCCCTATGTTGGAAACTTCACTTACCATTGCCATTACTACGTCACACTTGATGCTTGATAGACCAATGTACTCATATGTTGTGAAGATGTCTTACACTGGATCTGTCTTTACCCGCAATACCTTTCTCTCCACTATGGCCGCATCATTTTGCCGCCTGCTAAAATCGACACGCAGTGAATCTCTCGCACACACCTCCAGACACTTTATCAGAATAGGGCACTCTGACACCCTTGAGCGTCCTCACGTCCCATGATTTTCACAGAGACAGCGTACTCACGTCCCGCAGTTCCCACAGAGCATCAACAACACCGTTCCCGTGCTCATCGGTCTCTACCGAGGGTAAGTGCACACGTGTCTTAACTGACCGTGCCACTGATTGCACAACCTGTACCAAATAACGTCCTCCTGATTTGATCCTTTTTACATTTTTTTTAAATTATTTGTACTAGATTTATCAGTCCTCTCAGAGTCCTCATGGTAACTCGCCTCCATTTGAACATGCCACGACTCACCCCTTGACACTAACAGCAATTTTGCATTTTCGTGCGTCATATGCGAATTGCATCGCCGTAGGTCAGTTTAATTTATTCAGCATGGGGAAATCTTTTATGGAGCGTACCAAGTCATAATCGTCTGACTCTCCCTCTCTCACCCCCCACCAGAGCCTACCGGAATTCTCGTGACGGGCAATTGCCCTAACTCCTCCATGCGGGACCAGTCATACTACCGCACCTTGGTTAGTCCTCAATTAATTGTCCCAGTCTAGCTTTTTCACAATTAATTGCCCCAATAGATCTGATCGTTCACTTTGCTAGCATCACACTGCCTCCACTTTAGGCAAACTCACCGGTTATTTTAACAATTGTTGCCTGCGTTATGATCACACCTCATTAGTGATAGTGGTTCTGTACTCCCCATATGATATTCGTGAGCATGCTCATCACCTGTGCATGCCTCACTCGCAATAGCCTATTCTCTTGTGCCTTTTATAACAAGGTCTTCCTTTTCTCCCCCTCCTCCTTTTTTCTTACCCATCTCTTTTTCCCTCCCCACCTCTCGTTCAATTCCGACAGGCATCCGTCTCAGGCATCAATTGATATGTCCTGATAATGATCCCATTATTCTGTCAGAGGATCGAAACGTCGTCGACTTCCAGCACCTTGACACAATCTCATACTTTTATTATTAATATGTGCTACGATGTATGTTTATTGGCCTAATCACTGAATTGCATTCTAGCCACTACACGTCAATGCCAGAGTTTTGTTCCTCTAATTCTTTCTTGTAAACTGTCCCACTTGAATGTCGTTTTTGTACTCTCTACATTAAAAGATTATGTCCACCTGGACATATGAACATAGACATCCTTGTATTTCTATGTGAATTACAGTTATAATTTTATGTTGTGTGAGGCACTATTTTTTCTTCAAAAAGTTCGCATCCAAGGTCCCTGACTGATTATTTGGGTTCCCTTGTTTTTGTAAAACACATCTTTTTCCACAAGGACACTTCACAAAAAAAGTGGAGGCATTTTTAACTGGGAAAAGAAATGTTTTCCTGTCGGAAAAACATTTAAATTACTCTAACTGTCAAAGACCGTGAAACTCTAAATGTAACGTTGTGGAAAGATTTCCAGTGGGTTTTGGCCAAAAAGGGCAGAGCTCAGTGTCCCCAGGATCCTGTTTCCAGTAGCCGGAAAAATGAACCACCCTAACTGACACCTGTGGGACATGATGGGATGCAGGATGTGTTATGAGGTTCTTAAAGCTACAGGGCCAGTTCTTTTCTTCTATACTTTGCATTACAGGCTGTTGGCAAACATTGTCACACATTTCCTTTCCTTTTATAATAATAATAAAAAAGGTTTTGTGAAAGATTTTCTATGGTCACTTTTCTACCAGTGACTCATTTTTATGTAATTGGCTGCTTTTTAAAATGAAAACTAAATTAAATGTGGCCATTTTTAGCATTACTCTAGGCTGTAAACATATACATAGTGTATTTTTGTACAAAGTCTGATAGACATATATATAATTTTAAAAGTGTTCCTGGTTCCTGCGCAGGACTATTTAGTGCTTATTACTTTGATGAGGATTCCACCTGGAAGAGAACTCACTTTTCCACAATACCTGCGAGTTCTGAGGTTAACCTCAAACCAGGCTGCTGCACTTGACTAACCCGAACTGTCTGGACTTACATTCCCAACACTTATGGAATGACGAGCCACTGCTGGTACTGGCTAAAATGCAGTTACTCAGGGTATAGAACAATCTCACTTTCTGAGACACTAGCTAAGGGGATGGCGGACCTTGCCATTTCCCGCACTATGTATATACACCCAATGTCTCCTTCTTGCCCACCTCGGCCTACCATTACCTCCCCCCCCCTTTGCCCCGCCTGTTTTTCCCCCATATATTTTATCCCCACCGGCAGATCAATGTAGATGAGTGTATGTGTTAACATTTTTCAATGAACAGACTTGAACCTTAAATGATATGGACATTCATTTCAAGACTCCCTTCCACTGCAAGGTGGAAAAATAAATTGGTGGGACCTTTTAGATAATCATAACTGGTTCCACTTAACTTAGTGGACAAACAGTAAAAGGAAATAAATGGTCAGCATAGTAGGCATAATATGCTAAAGAACAGTCCTCTCAATTGCGTTACATTACCTGAGATACCCTTCCCCCTTACTGGACTTCGTTTTTCAGAGCTGCAGCCTGAAGTGTAATATCTTACATAATGTAAGAATTGTATTCCTGTTCCTCAGCTGCTATAAATTACTCTTTAAGGATCCGAGTGCAATCATAGTCACGGTAATCACTATAAAATTCTCTCCAGAAGGCATGAGCAAGATGAGAAGCACCTTCAACAGCAAATTCATCAAAGGGTGTTTACATTCACATTATATTGATAACTTCAAAGGTTTTACGGCATGGTAAACTGTGTCAAAACTGGCTACATTAAAATATTTTATTAAAAAAATGTAAAAAATAAACTTAATGGGAAGGACACTTTAAAGCAATAAAATCTATGGACTATTCATAGAAGCGTATATACATCTTTCGTAAGTGCGTCAAGTAATATACAATTAAACACTATGTACAAGAGAACATTTCAAGAACTCCGATTACCAATAAAATTACCTTGAACAATACTGATCAAGAGATGCATAATTGATAAAAACAGACAATAAATATACAATGCCTAAATTAGGTAATAAAAACTACAGTCTTTTCAAATTTCTCTTGCTTTGGGCACTTCCAGGTAAAGCATCCTTCCCATTCCGCCGCTTTACAGAACTACCACTGCATTCCTTGGACCCATGGAAGCTGCACAAGCACCGAATGCAAAAGTCGAAAGCACAGTCTAAGCGACTACATATACCACGTTTCTTCACCGATTGATATTTAGCTGGATATTGACATCGTGGACATGGTTTCAAGGCCTCGTCAGTGAAGAGTGTTTTGGCAACCTGTGATAAAAAAAAGACGACAAACTGTGATCCCATCCTAAAAAGCTTTTAATGACAATTTTAAAAATAGGCTCTTTAGAAATGAAGTTAATGGGTTGGCATTTATAGTTTCTTGAGTTATGCTCTTTCAAGTTGATAGAAATGCAAAAGTGACTTACTTGTAATCCCACTTCTTCATTATGTCTCTTTCATATTCATAAGCAGTAGAACATCTACGTCCATATGAACAAACACATCACAATAGATGCATTTTCATTTAAAAAAAATTACAATAAAACCTGCCTAACAGGAACAGGATTTCCACTCTAGCATTAAATGGCGCCAATTACAATTTAAATTTGACACCATAAAATACATTCAGATGAAAGGACTTTTTCAACTGACAAAGATAAAAGAAAGAAAAGAAAGAAGTTAATCATGCATACAGGCACCAACCTTTACTTAGAATAATTTTAACAATGTTCCTTTAAGAAGTCCAAGTGTTACACAATTTCATAATGTAAAATTGTGTCGAAATTACATTTTTTCACTATGAGCAGGTATGGTCTTCAACTTATTTTTCATTAATTTTTTTTATTTTGTTTAAATTCACTTATGCCTTTGTTCCAGAGTTCTAAAGATATACATGTCAGTGACTCTGACAAAGACCGCATAGGTCGAAACGCGTCAGTCAATTACATTTTCTTCTTCAAAATCCTGGAGTGCGGTTTTCCTTTGCGCGGCAGCGTGAGGCTTTTTGGAAATATATATATATATATTGCACCTACTATCTGTGAACCCATAGCTTTTCACAAGAGACTGATATTTTCCTAACATGCCGGACCAGATAGATAGATCGATAGATAGATAGATCGATAGATAGATAGATAGATATCAAAGAAGTCCGGCATATTGGGAAAGTAACATTCTCTAGTGAAAAGCTACAGGTTCTCAGATATTATGTGTGCTATTCTCCCATTAAAAACCCACAACAAATTTACACTTACCTTCACATATTCCTCTTGCTTGCTTTCTGCCCATGGGGAAGGGCTACAATTTATAGGTGTCAATATCTCTTTGCAAGTCGTTGGTGTCTGGAATACAGATTTGGCTTGGGCTTGAACAGATTTTAGAGCAGATCGATTTAAAAGATTAAGCCTGGTTGCAGCATCTTCAACAAAAATTAAATGGCCACGCTAGAGATGAACACACAAAAAATCTTGTTAATAAAAACGTGTATTAATAAATTATTAATTTTCACTTTCCCAAACATTTTCTTCAACCACTAAAGTCTAAGGTAGGCCCAGGAGGTTGTTTTTATAAGTGATGGCAAATATGGTAAGAGTTTGGGTGGGTGAGTGGGAGGAAGAAGCATTTATTCATTCAATAGTCTGAGCATTAAAAAATAGAGAATTTAATTAAACACAAGTTTGTTTCGTGACAAAGAAACACTCCATACCACCATAGGAACCTCATCTGAGCATCACGCCTTTGGATGTCACAAAATCATTGCGTCCTCCCTGAATTCCGCTATGTGAAAACTGTCCAACAGCTAAAGCTTAGCCAAAATTTGCACATGCAACAGGACATACACCACCACGACTGAATGACTGAAGGAGAGCCACAATTTTGGAATTACCAAGTCATAGTGCAGACTTCATCGCGGCTGATATGCTGTGGCAGGACCTATAGCTGTGCATAATATAATGGTCTCAAACATCACCAATCCTAAACAGGTTTGTTGTTGGTGTCTCGCTTAACAGGGGTATATACATGCTTGGCTCTGCCATATCTCTTGACTTGAATTTTAGGGAAAGCTCACCTTTTTCCATGCCGTTGGCTTTAAGTGATTCAGCTTTAGCTTTCCTTTTCTATATTCCCTTGTCTGTGTGGGATCATGATTGAGATGAGCTTGTGAATGGTATGTTCAGAATTGATGGTTGTGGAACAAGAAATTATAGATGCAACCAAGAGGAGCGTTGCATAAAAAAAGACCATGCCAGTAAGGTGGTAAAATAGCAGTCTTTGATCACATTGATGATGTTGTCAGGAGTGATCATGTCTTCCTATTTTTTTTTTTTCACAACAAATTTTATTGTTGACAGACACAATATGCCCAGGTGGTGCATTTGTATACATCATGGCAATGGTATAGATGTCAACGTTTACAATATACAATTGTTGCAGTAAGGAATATGCAAGAAGCTGAATTAAACATATATAAACATTATTAACTAGAAACATCAGTGTCACAAAGTCCATGTATAACTTGTCGTACAAAGTCTCCAATCGTAGCGTGTGTGTACAGATATAATTATTCACAGAATAAATACCCAACATTTAATCATTATGGCAGATCATTACGTATCGCAGAAGTGATAGGTTCAAGATATAGACCCCGATAATCAGCCCACCGCTTCCAAATCTTTGGGTGTTTCTGGGGACATCCCCGTGCCAAGAAAATCGGTATTTCTAACCCCATGGAAAAATCAAGGCCCAGTTTCCAAGCCCCCACCGATGGCAGCGAAGTCGCCTTCCAAGCCTTAGCAATGTTGCGCTTGGCGAGAGTAAGCCCCAGGAAAAGCAAATGTCTCTTGTATCTATTACCACCAATGCACACACTAATGTGGAGCAGTGTTAGACGCGGTGATTGTGGAATATCCCACCCCAACACCTCAGAGAGACAGGTCAGCACCCCACGCCAAAACCGCAACAAAGCAGTGCACTCCCAAATCGTGTGGAGAAAGGTGCCCTCGGCAATTCCGCAGCGCAGACAGGTGGGAGATGTAATCATCCCGGCCCGCCAGAGCCTACAGCGAGTAAAATACACACGGTGAAATTTTTTTAATTATATGAGGCGAAGGCGCGCAGCAATGGTCGCCCGCGCGGGGACTCCAAAGCTTCAACCCAGTCGTCTTCATTAAGTGGACCTAAGTCGTTCTGCCAAGCCTCTCACGTCTTAGTGAGTGTATTATGGCTATTAGTAACCAATGTGCGATATAGCACTGTGATCTTGTGTGGGCCCATCTCGCCAAGAAACACCTTGGCCTCAACGGGATTAAAGTCAGGAATGCCGTCTAGTTGTGCAAGGTACGAGGAGAACGCGTGGCGAAATTGTAAATATTTATAAAATTGGGATTGAGGCATTTGGAATTCGGTTTGTAACTGCTGGAATGACTTCAAGGTCTGACCACGAAGGACAGCGCCCACTGTTGAAATGCCAATAGAGTCCCATCCCACGAAGCCCTGTAGTTCAGCCAATTGAGGTAAAAGGCCATTGCGCCAAAGAGACGTCTTCCTATTTTTAATAGTTTTTTTATTGGTTCTCCAATATTTGCTTTAATGAAAAGGTTATATACCTGTAGTCCTGTTTCTGCCATCGTAGGTATCTTCATTGAAGTCAGGGACACTAGAATATTCTCTGCTGCGTTTTGTGGAGACGAGAAGACCTTTTTCATAGTTTTCTTACAAAGAAAGCACCAGAGTCTGTCTATGGATGTAATCCTAAGAATTTGCAATAGACTCCTATCAAAGGTCTAACTTTTTCCTGAATGTGCATAAAAAAGTTGTCAAACATTTGAGGAGTACTGCATTGAGGCATCTGAAATACAAGACCATTTCTTCACAGAAAGTACATGAAGGTAAAAAAAATAGTCAGATAGGCCAACATTGAAGGCAAAGGTAAAGGTAAAACAAAAAGGAGACTCTGTCCTGAAGAGCGTAGGAGTCCTCCCTTCCCAAAATGCCTTGTACTGCCAGCTTGTCTCCCTGAGCAAGTTTTTTTTTTTATAGATAGGTGATTTTCTGACTGTCTACAAAGTGTAACAGTCGGGTAGGCGGGAAGGTCGTTTATGACTTCAATGAAGATATCTCTGATGCAGAAACAAGTGCTGGAGGGGAGCTGATTATATAATATATATTCAATGAAAAAAAAACAAAGATTAAAGCTTAGTCATAGTAAGGAAAACTTTTGTTTCCTTATACAAACTAAACAAGCTTCAAAAACGTTAAAAATTCTAAAGTTATAGCTTTATTTAGAAATTATCCATTTATCCACCAACTTAAAATTATTATACAAAGCGCACCTCGTTACACATTCTTTGCCTGGTAGAGTGGAGTTATATAGTGTGGAGGAGAGTACACTGGAGTGATGTAGGTGGTGTAGCATACAGTGGAGTGGCATACAGTGGAGTGGATTAGCATGTAGTGGAGTATACTCGAGTGGTGTATAATGGAGTGGGGTAGAGTGAAATAGCATACAGTGAAGTGGAGAAGACTGAAGTTGTGTACACTGTAATAACACAGTTGAATGGCATACAGTGGAACAGCGTGGAATGGAGTACAGTGGAGTGGCATACAGTGGTGTGGCATAGACTGAAGTGGTGTACACTGGAGTGGGGTAGAGTGTAAAAGCATACAGTGGAATGGCTCACAGTGGAGTGGCGTCCAATGGAACAGCATAGAATGGAGTGGAGTGGAATATACTGGTGTGGTGTAGAGTAGAGTACAGTGTAGTGGCATACAGTGAAATAGCATACAGTGGAGTGATGTACAGTGGAAAAGCAGAGTGGAGCGGCGTACAGTGGAATAGCATATAGTGGAATAGCATATAGTGGAACAGCGTACACTGGAGTGGTGTACAGTGGAGTGTTATAGACTGGAGTGGGGTAGAGTGCAATAGCATACAGTAGAGTGGCGTACATTGGGGTGGCGTAGAATGAATCGGCGCAGAGTGAAGTGCCGTACACTGGAGTGGCATAGATTGGAGTGCCATACAGTGGAGCAGCATAGAGTGGAGTGGCATTCAGTGAATGTCGTAGAGTGGAATAGCATATAGTGGAGAGTGTCCAGTGGAGTGGTGTACAGTGAAGGTGCATACAGTGTAAGAGCGTTGAGTGTATTGGCATACAGTGGAGTTGTTTACAGTGTAATAGCATGGAGTCTCGTACAGTGGAGAGGCATGGAATGGCGTAGAGTGAAATAGCGTATAGTTGAGTGGCGTACAATGGAGTGGCGTACGTATATAAATGCAATTTAGCAGCAATGTAGATTATGGTGTGCAGAGTAACGCAAAACAGCGAACTGCGCTGCCTTGTGTTTCTCCAGATTTACCAATCAACGAAGGGCACGCATGGCCTTGCGTTGCTTTGTAAATTGGACTTAAGTATTGCGGTGCCCATGCAACATCATGCGTGATGCAAGGGTACCGCAATACAATAATACAGATAGGCCTTACTTATATTTTGGGAGATGGTATACCGCTGTAACTTTGTGGTATACCGTGGTACATGGCGATAACAAGCAAGACTATATTTGGGTAATTTTTTTTTTATTTTTTAGAAAATGAAAAGGCAGCCATATTGTTTTCACTAGACTTCGGTTGTGTTATGTCTTAGGGACTAAGATATAGATAAGTAGTTGGTTTTATTGTAGTTCCCTACCTATTACCACTTCATTAAAGTGGAAATAGTTAGGAAAATGTATTTATAAATTTTTTAATATTTTTAAATAAGTTTACTGAGTACTTATTCTATCAAGTTATGCTTTTTCTGTGGAAACGCTTTTTGTAGAGTAAATTAGAAGGTACTGTGGCTAAAAATGACAGATTTTCCACCCACTGAACTTAAAGTTGTTACAGTTGACAAATCAAAATTTGCAAAATGCCCTAAGTAAATCGGGCCGTAAAACTGAAGCAGGATTTATTTATGGCTCACCAAGTCCGGAAAGGTCTTGGGCTGCCCAGAGGTGGGTTTGGGAAACCATGGAGTTAGAAGGGGTCATATTGCCTGTGTGTGTTGGCACAGTAGGCAGGCAAGTGGGGTGACTGGGTGCTCTGTGGCGGTCGTTATCTGCCATCAAATTCTCCTTCTCTGGGAGTCTGCCACACAGTTTTGGCACAGAATGAAGCTGCATCTCTTGCACACACTCACACAGGAAGCCGTGCCCGGTGCCTCCAGGGCACAAATAAAGCGGAGAACTACAGTGGGCACGGCACCGTGGCAGCCCGCGCCAGCCCCTGGCTGTGCTCCTACTGTTCACAATTTGTACCTTTGCGTTCACTGCCACCGACATCCAGGAGTACAGGTATTGTGTGTGCGCAGTGCGTGCACTGTCTGACGCGCACACCGCGTGCATTAATGTTTTATACACAACCAGTGCGCCCACGTGCGTGTATTCACTTTCATTTACTTTCTCTTTTAAGGACAGAGTGGGTTTGTCTGCCTGCTAAGGTGAAATATTATCAGCAATAATAAACTAGGGAATGGTGCTTATAGGGGAACTAAAATGTCCGGTAGCGCTTGGAGAAAATGAAAGTAAACATTTGCAGGCTGCCTGTGGTTACCCCGTTTCCTGCCTCGGCGTGTCATTAACCAAGGCCGCAGGCAAGCACATTCCTCAGACACAGCAGCCTAAACGATTAGCAGAACACCCCTGTTGCAGCTGCTCCGATCGGAGCATAACAGCTGGTCTTTTCCGGCTTGGAAAGAGGTGGGAGGGACGAATGCTGCAATAAAAAGCAAGCATCTACGGGCCTGAAGCACCCACAGTGTAACACAAGCAGGGCAGGAAAAAAGTAATAAAATAGTCCGCCCTCGAACAGATGCACACAACCAAGTGTAATGATCTTGTACTTAGTCCCTGCTCCCTGGGAGGAACAAAGAGAACAAGCATTTGCAATGCAATAGGTCTCGCATTTACACAAGTTTGAGCTAGTGGCATTGTAAATGACAATACCTTTTATTTATGTTTTGTTATTTAAAACAAATAGAAGGTACAATGCCAAGAGCTCAAGCTTGCGTAAATGCGAGACCTATTGCATTGCAAATTCTTGTTCTCTGTGCTCTCAATTCACACTGTCACAGACTCACACTCGAGGACACAGCAAGTGGAGGAAGGCCTTACCTTGTTATAACCCCAATGACAGCATCAGCTTTGTATCAACGAAGGGCCCAGAGTAGCGCCTGTCTACCCTCCATTAACCTTTCTTGGATGTATTAGGAGTGGGATTAAAGTGAAAATTGGGCCTTGGTGAAATGTTATTTATGCCAGCTAAATTCCCAGAATTGAACATCATGCAGGTTACGCAAAATTCCCAGAACGATGCCATTAAGCCATGTTGCATAATTACGCTACTGTTCCTGGCAAAACGATAGCTCTATAGCTTTATGGGAACAATGCAAGCAACCAGAACACAAGCAGCAGTTGTTCGCAACAATTTTGTTTTTCATGGTTTTTTGGGGCAAAATGTGTCCTTCTGTCAAAAATATAGTGAGAAATGACAGATTTGTATTTCTCTCAATTGGGAGTAATATTGCATAATTTTTCTGAAATTTCCCATAATTATATGAATTTCGCTCACCCCTTGTAAGAATGACAATTTTGTTTTGACTCTTATTGAAAAATACTGCCTGGAAACAAACACATTCACATCAAGCTGTTATCTATTATTGATATAAAAAAATACACCTATCAGAATTAATTTACGCTGAGGAAACTGATTTTTTTTGTTCAACTGCTTATTTAAATGTAACTACCAATTACAATTCTTTTGCATAAAAATGGTGCTCTGAGTAATTGCTAAGCTC
The DNA here is from genome assembly GCA_963921515.1 of Calotriton arnoldi. Lineage (NCBI taxonomy): Eukaryota > Metazoa > Chordata > Amphibia > Caudata > Salamandridae > Calotriton > Calotriton arnoldi. The sequence goes on along the minus strand of CAWUFW010001443.1, from coordinate 481,447 downwards.
AATATACCATCGTGGGTGGAAAGCACACGCATGAGTTGCAAAAAGTAATAAAAATAAAATATAAAATGTTCTTGGATTTCTACAGGGCTCATGCAGTCAGGACACCACATCAGTACAGTAATGAAAATATAACATGATCACAGACCTTATGAGCCATGTCACGAATTTTAAAATGTCTGGGAGAACGGACTGAAGAGAGGTTTGTGGAAACACACACACTAAAAATCAGACACAAACGCACACGACCAAACAAAAGCACACACACAGACTCACGCGCACACTTGCACAAATACACTTCAACGTGTAGTCACAGACGACAGAACTGAGGCACACATGTATACGGAGTGCATCTTTTCACGCAGGCATAGACACCCAGATTCAAACAAGTGGGAGGGGTGGAAGGAGTGCGGCCGAGAGCACGGACATTTAATGGAAATGGAGCCCGTGAGTGAGAATTTATTATGGTTGATTAAAACCATTACTTTAAACAAACGAAGCAAATATGAAGATCTGTTTTATATACAAACACTAATCCATAAGCAACATCCAAAATGCTAAAATAAAAACCTTATAAACATAGCAGACTTGGACCGTCAGCAATAAAAATGCGTTAAAAACTGCACGTGATTAGTGTGTGTTAAAAACTGCGCAAATTTTTAATTAATCAGAGTGCAAAGGTGATGCACAAATACCAGTTGAGTTACTAGAATGTTTTACTGCAACAACTCATCCTAATAAAGTGACCTTGTACATAAACAGGTCCTTTATTTCAGAAAATAAAACAAGCAATTACCAAGTTGGTTAAAGGAAATTAGTCAGGTTGCATGAAGACTGTGGCAATAAGCAGCAAATTAGTAAAGAATACATTACAAAATAATCGCTGCTCAGTTTGCATAGGTTTTCTGAGCGGATTATGCATGTAAAGTGACAAAGTGCCAAGGTGTCCGAATGCCGCCCAGCCCCCATAGGCAACATGAAATGTTGTTGAAGGTAATAACTGGTTTAACTTTTTGAAACGCACACGGCCAAACAAAAGCACACACACAGACTCACGCGCACACTTGGACAAATACACTTCAACGTGTAGTCACAGACGACAGAACTGAGGCACACATGTATACGGAGTGCATCTTTTCACACAGGCATAGACACCCAGATTCAAACAAGTGGGAGGGGAGGGGGGAGTGCGGCCGAGAGCAGGGACCTTTAATGGAAATGGAGCTTGGTGCGCGCGCGTTAATGGAAATGGAGCCCGCGAGTGGTGCGCGTGCGCGCTTGGGAGAGCAGTTTGCTCATTTTCAAGCACTGCACTCGTCCTTGTGGCGCGCCGCTGCTCGCTCCCGCAAGGTGGATGCCGCCACAAGCACGAGTGTGTGCTTGAAAATGAGCAGAGCGACGGCTAAAGGCCCTCCTATGCAGCGCATGCGCGCTACGTAGGCGAGACCTAAAAAGGAGGGACAAAGAGGCTGGACTGACCATTAGCAAGCAAGGATTTTTAAAGGAAATTCAAATAAACAAATGAATAGCAGAGGGATGTCTTTAAGCCCACAGAGAAGTATACTAAACTGTACAAGAGGTCGTACGCTTACGCTCCACCCAAAAAGGATAATCTACAAGGACTAATGTACACTAGTGTGAAATGTCCTTATAATCAGTTCAGCCGTTTTGTTGCTACGTCCAATACAAATATCTATGTAAAATGCATTAGGGTTGAAACCTCTTTTGGGATCCCCCTTTTTTCTTTGCATCCCCTTGACCAAACGCCGCAAACGTTCCATCCACCCCCTATGTAACAGGGCGCCATAGGCCTGGAAAGTTTTGCAGAGATTCGTCAAACGGGTGCAAAGTTATTAAAAGTAAAAAAAAAAAACTGGATTTCCTATCTCTAGTAACCCTAACTACAATTAGGATGGCTACCACCACTCTAGTGTGTGTGTGTGTGTGTGTATATATATATATATATATATATATATATATTCATATACACACGTGTATGCAGCTGCTAGACAAGACAATAGCTATGCACACATATGTACACAGTTGTAACAAAATTAAATTATAGAGGAATTCATTTAGAGATTCCCGAGTGTTTCTTGACCTAGTTTAACTTCTGCCAGAGTATCTGAATCTAGACAGTAGTGTTTAGTGAATGTGTGAACAGATTTCCAGGTAGCATCTCTACAGATCTCAATGATTAGAATGTTTCTAATCCAAGCTGTAGTGAAGCTTTTCCTCTAGTGGAATGGGCTTTATGTCTACAAGGTAAAGGTCTATTTGCTAATTGGTTACATAGTGAGTTGCATACTACAATGTATCCATCAATAGATTGTTCAGGGGACACTAAACATTGTTTACATGAACATAGTTAATAAATAACTGTTTATATCCTCCAACCTCTTTAGTTCTATCTAGATGAAACTTTACATTCATTAGATGTCAAGAGTTGTAAAGTTCTCTCTGCTGGAGTTAACAGGTTTGGAAAAAACACAGGAAGAGTAATAGCTTGGTCAATTTTGAAATCAGACACTACTTCTGGAAGAAAAGATGGGTGTGTCCTCTACTCTATTACAGTGAAAAACAGTAAAAGGCTCATCAGCTAATAAAGCCTGCAATTTTCTAACCTTTCTAGCAGAAGTGATATCAATATGGTCTTCCATGAAAGGTGCTGCAATGTAGAGCTATGTATGGGTTCAGATGGAGGACCCATCAACTTAGTTATTACTAGACTGAGTTCGCAAAATGAAGACCGTGTTCTTATTGGTGAGTAAACTTTAAGGCCTTCCAAAAATCTTTTACCATTGGAATTTTAAAGAAAGAATTCTTTTGAGGAAACTCTGTAAGCGGTTATAACCACTAGATGTACTTTAATGCAGGATATCTGAAGGTTTGATTTTGCCAGATGAAGCAGATATGGTAAGATCACTTTTTCTTGACTAGTGATGGGGTTAGGACCTGTATCCAGGCACCACGTACAAAATCGTTTCCATTTAAAGGTGCAGCAAGATCTTGTCGAAGGACATTTTTACTTCTTTTAGGATCCCCACACATTCTAGAGGGAAATGCACAAGTTACTAACATGTGTAACGATATATCTGTAAGAGACAGTAGTTAGTGACAGATTCCTTACCTTAGAATATCCCCAGGCGTCAGGCTGGATCCGGAAAGTTTTTGCGTAGCAGTACCCTTGCGCGTCGGTAGGCGGCGTCATGCGGCTCCGCGATCGCCAGGATGACGTCGCAGGCAGTACTTAGACGCCGCCCCTGCGCGCTGACGTCAGTTCTGTACACGACTTTCCGCGCCAGGAACGCAGAACCATGCAAGAAGCTGACATAGGTGTCTGAAAAATACTAGGGCCCTGAAAGGGATGTCCTTAACCCTAGAAATCAGTTCGCAGAACGGGGAGGATGGGTGGAGCGGTAAAGAATCGGTCACTAACTACTGTCTCTTACAGATATATCGTTACACAAGTTAGTAACTTGTGCATCTGAAAGAGACATGTTAGTGACAGATTCCTTACCTTAGAATAGATACCCCAGCAATACCAACCCCGGTGGTGGGTCTGCGAACAAAGATCAGACAAGGAAGTCCCGGAGGACAGAACGGCCAAAGAAGCCGTCCCTCCGGACCTGGCTGTCAAGGCAGCAATGCTTGGTAAACGTGTGCAGCGAGGCCCACGTAGCTGCCTGACATATATCTTGCAGCGGAACACCGCGGCCTAAAGCCGTGGTAGCAGCCGTTGCCCTGGTGGAATGGGCCCGCAGCCCAACAGGAGGCTCCTTCTTAGCCAAAGAATAGCAGGCTTTGATACACAAGGTGACCCAGCGGGAGATGGTTCTCTTGTGCACCGCCCGACCTTTTTGGCGCCCACGTAGCCAACAAAGAGCTGGTCATCCACCCGGAAGTGTTGTGTGCGGTTGATATAAAAGGAAAGCGCACGTTTTGGGTCCAGACGGTGGAGCCTCTCTGGAAGGATGCGGAGGTGGAAAGAAGGTGGGCAAAGTGATGGTCTGCCCAATATGTAAGGCAGTAACCACCTTTGGCAAGAAGGACGGACGCGTTCTAAGAACAACCTTGTCTGGATGGACAGACAGAAAGGGAGGTTTGCATGATAGAGCCTGGAGCTCACTCACCCGCCGAGCGGAGGTGATGGCCACCAGAAAGGCTGTCTTCAAAGTAAGAAGACGAAGAGGACAGTTATGTAGAGGCTCAAAGGGAGCGCACATGAGAAAGGTAAGAACCAAGTTCAAGTCCCACTGAGGCATGACAAACGGAACAGGAGGGAAGAGGTGTGTAATGCCTTTTAGAAACCTGTTAACAACAGGGGACTTAAAAAGAGAGGGCTGATCAGGGAGCCTGAGGAAGGTCGAGATTGCACAAAGATAGATCTTGATGGTACCCAGGGCAGAACCCTGTTGGGCCAGAGAAAGAAGGAACAGAAGAACCTCGGAAAGAGGGGCAGAAAGGGGATTCACAGCCTTTGCTGTGCACCATGCCACAAACTTGTTCCACCTGCAGGCGTATACCACCTTAGTGGAGGGACGCCTGGCTGCCAGAATCACATCACAAACTTCGGGAGGCAAGTCGAAAGGAATCAACTGCCGCCGCTCAATCTCCACGCAAGCAGGTGTAGACTGGACAGGTTCGGGTGGAGGACCGTCCCCTGCTGCTGCGACAGAAGATCCTCCCGAAGAGGCAGACTGATCGGGGGATCGACGCTCATACTGAGTAGCTCGGGATACCAAACTCTTCGAGCCCAGTCCGGAGCCACAAGGATGTCTTGGGCCCGGTCGCGCCGAATCTTCTTAAACACTCTGGGCAGAAGTGGCATAGGCGGAAAGCGTACAACAGACCGCGAACTCCACTCGCGACGAAAAGCGCCGCCGAGCGAGTGCCGCCTTGGAAATTCCAACGCGCAGAACTGATGACATTGCGCGTTCTCTTCGGTGGCGAATAGATCTAACAAAGGCTCTCCCCACTGTAGAAAGAGTCCTTGCGCCACTTCCGAGTGAAGACGCCATTCGTGATCCATCATGCACCTGCGGCTGAGTTCGTCCGCCCTGGCGTTCAGGGAACCTGCCAGGTGTTGAACCATCAGGAATATGCCCTGATGTTCCAGCCATGTCCAGAGGCGCAGAGCCTCCTGACATAGGGTCCACGACCCCACCCCGCCTTGTTTGTTGCAGTACCACATGGCGGTGGTGTTGTCTGTGAACACCTGCACTACCTTCCCTTTGACAGAGGGAAGGAATGCCTTGAGTGCAAGTCGGATCGCCCGGAGCTCCAGAAGGTTGATATGGAGCCGGGACTCCGCCGGAGACCAGAGGCCTCTGATCTCCGCCTCTCCCATGTGACCGCCCCATCCCAGAAGGGACGCGTCCGTCACGACTGTGTGCTCTGGCTGGGGAAGGGAGAGGGATCTGCCCATGACCCATTGCCGGTTCGAGAGCCACCACTGCAACTGTTTTGCAGTCCCCTCCGAGATCTGGACGTGATCGGACAGGTTACCCTGGTGCTGCGCCCACTGGAACTTCAGGTCCCACTGCAGAGCCCGCATATGCCATCTGGCATGATCGACCAGCAGGATGCAGGAGGCCATGAGGCCCAGCAGCCTCAGGGTCATCCGTACCGAAACCCAGGATAGAGGCTGAAAGATCGGAATCATAGCCTGAATATCCCGGACTCGCCGTTCGGGAGGATAGGCCCGAAACTGCGTCGTGTCCAGAACTGCTCCGATGAAAAGGAGCTGTAGAGAAGGAATCAGGCGCGACTTCGGCACATTGATGGAGAACCCCAGCGAGTGCAGGAGTTCGGCCGTAGGCTGGAGGTGGGAGACGACTGCCTGGGACGAGCCCGCCTTCAGCAGCCAGTCGTCGAGGTAGGGGAAGACTGGAACCCCTGCCCGGCGCAGATCCCTACTGGCGTGCTGTGCACCTGAAAGGAAGGACTCTAGGAGGGCTTGGAGGCCGCGGACAGGGCGGGGTTGGTGGCCTGACCCGCACGCTGGTTGCCTGACCCGCCACGGCGGGAGCCACGTCCTCGGCCACGCGAAGACGCTTGCTGCGCAGGCCGGTGGCTGGGCAGCGGACGTGACTGGGCGCCCCTTCCGTGGCCACGAAAGGGGCGAAAAGCAGATGGCTGCGGAGGGCGTACAGCAGAAAGGCCCAGGGACTTGGCCGTAGCCCGAGAGTCCTTAAAACGCTCCAGCGCATGGTCTGCCTTGTTCCCAAAAAGACCGACTCCCATCAAAGGGCATGTCCATAAGAGTGTTCTGGACATCACCCGAGAAACCAGTGGTTCTCAGCCAGGCGTGACGGCACAGCGCCACTGTCGTTGCAATTGATCTACCCAGCGAGTCGGCGGTATCAAGGCCACATCTAATGGTAAATTTAGCCGCATCTCTTCCTTCCGCAATGGCGCGGGAAAGCAGTGTCTGGACCTCCTCAGGACACTGGGGCAAAGCTTGCGCCACCGAGTCCCACAGAGAGTGGGAATATCGGCCCAAAAGGCAAGCGGTGTTGACAGACCGCAAGCCAGCACTGGAGGAAGAAAAGACCTTCTTCCCAAATTGATCCAGGCGTTTGGATTCCCTATCCGGAGGAGCGGTAGGGAAGGCGCTTTGGGAAGCAGAGGCTTGGACAACCAAGCTCTCAGGAGTGGGGTGTTGGGAGAGGAACAGGGGGTCGCCCTGAGCGGGGCGATGGCGTCGGGCCACGTTCCAATCCACAGGAGCCCCTGTGGCGGGCTTGGACCAGGTGCCCAAAAGAACGTCAGAAAGTGCCTCATTAAACGGCAGCAGTGGCTCCGAGGAGGTAGCCGCCGGCTGAAGCACTTCCGTCAGGAGGTTAGTCCTGACGGCCACTGTAGGCAATTGGAGGTGTAAGGCCCCAGCTGCTCTACGCAACACCGTTGCAAAGTTTGCTCCCTCCTCCGTTGCCACGGAAGGAGGAGACAGCATGCCAGGGTCAGGGGAGGTGTCCAGCCCACTGGCATCCCCAAGTTCCTCAGCCCAGTCCTGTTCGTACTCACACTGCCGTGTGAGAGGGTCCTCCGACCCCTCCTAGTCCTCTTCGTCCTCCTCAGGTTCAAAATAAGGAGAAGGAGGGACACGCAGGACCCAAGGTCTCAACGGCGTCAAGTGACGCTGGTCCGGCGCCGTGTCCGGATCCGGAGAGAACCGGGGAACGACGCCGCCCGGAGCCCCGGGCGGCGTCGGAAACGGCACCGGAGACATGGGCGCCGGCGGAGGCGTAGTTAGGTCAACCGGCGTCGATGGGGGTTGCGGCAGCACCGGAGCCGGGATCGAGGCCGGGGCCGAAGCCGGGACCGAGGCTGGTGTGACAGGCGGCGCCGGGACCGGAGTCGTCGGCGGCGCCGGGGAAACCCCATCAGGGCCCGCGGGGACCGAAGGCGCACCGGGGGGACCTTGAGGCCCGAAGAGGCGGACCATGGCCGACAGGAATTCCTGCATCTCGGCCGGAGTCGCCCGAACCCGGGAAGGACGGGTAATGCGGGGCGGCTCCACAGGCACTCCCGGAGCGGCGGGGACGGTGCCGACAGGAGCCTTAGCCGAGTCGCGAGACCGGCGAGGCGAAGTCGTTGAGCGATGACGCTTCTTAGACTTTTTATGCTTCGACTTACCGGAGGAGTGCGAAGACTTGGACCCCGACGACCGATGAGGACTCCGCGACCGGCCCCTCGACCTCTCGCGTGACCGGGGCTTGGTGTGGCGCGGAGCCGACTGCCGGACCTCGAGGAGCTTTCGAGACCGCTCTCGCAAAGCCTTCGGGGCACGACTTTGTGTCGCGGCCGAGACAGTAGAGACACTCTAAATGCGGGTCTGTGATCGACATCATACGACCACAGACGTCGCAGGGCTTGAAGCCGGGCATCCCTACCGACACCTTTGGAGTCGATAGATTCGTGAGAAAAAACAGTGAAAAATCACCAAAAATATAGTCAAAAAATGACTAGGGCACTGCTCTTCCCAGATCTGCGCTTACTGGCGCGGAAAAAGAAGAACTGACGTCAGCGCGCAGGGACGGCGTCTAAGTACTGCCCGCGACGTCATCCCGGCGATCACGACGCCGACGACGGACGCGGAGCCGCACGACGCCGCCTACCGACGCGCAAGGGTACTGGTACGCAAAAACTTTCCGGATCCAGCCTGACGCCTGGGGATATTCTAAGGTAAGGAATCTGTCACTAACGTGTCTCTTTCAGATCCATACGTTCATATTGTGTAACTTCATGAGCCATGGAGCCAAATTCAAAGACTGAAGGTTCTGATATTGGATCTGGCCCTTGAGTCTGGTGAGGAGATCTTGTCTGCACAGCAATCTCCTGTGTTGAGTATGAGACATATCCAGTAGATCTGAATACCACTATTGTCTTAACCAATCCTGTGCTATTAGAATCATCTATCTGTGTGTGTGTTTTGTGCAGCTTGACAGTCACTGTTGTCATTAGAGGTATTGGAGTATAAGCTTAAACAAACTGAGCGGACCATTGTATCAAAAGAGCATTGCACACTAAATTCCATTCTGGAGCCCTGGATGCGAAGTCTGCATTTTTTGCTATTGCAGATCAGTATATTGATGGAGTTCCTCATTCTCTGAAGATTGAGTATAATACTTTGTTGTTGAGTACCCATTTCTGGTAGTCCTTATGATTCCTGCTGAGGAAGTCTGCTTCTTGATTTTGTGATTCTGGGTTGTGTATGGCAGCTATGGTAATCCCTCTGGCTATGTAGATGCAGGATGCAATGGATCCTAGAAGGGAAGCAATCTGGCAAGCTGACTGATTTGGGATGTTTTTCAACAGATGATACATATTTGGACTAGATGGCACTCTCTACTCTGAAGGTGACACACTTTTGATCTTTAGGTTTATTTTGGCTCCCAAATATATTTTACTTTGAAAAGATTGACTTATGGATTTGTCCATATTGATTTGTAGTTGTTGGAGGAGATTTACAGATTCTAGGAAGACTTGTTCTGCTTTTATTTGAGTGCTTGCTTTTTGGTCGAGATATGGGTTGACAAATATTTTTCTTTTCCATAAACAGGCTGCAACTACTGGCATGCACTTTGAGAAGGTTCATAGTGCAGATTTTAGACTGAATAAAAGGGCGGTATATTGGTAATGCTTTTCTCCTCCAAAGGATCATGTCGCAGCATGCGTCCTGTAGGTCTGTGGAACAAAGGCAACTGTTCTTTTTATGTGAGAAAAAATTTGATGTAATGATAGCATTCTGAATTTTTCCATGAGGACAAACATTCAGCAACCTCAAATCTAGGATGGAGGTTAATTGTTGAAAGTTTGATTTTCTTTGGAACGATGAAGAATCTGGAGTAAACTCCATAGTTTTGTTAATATATAATAACCTTGGCTTCGCTGAGCAGCGAGATGGCCGCACACTAGCGCGGCTCCGCCGGCCGAGCCTCAATTATCCGTCATATATCCGCTCATCAAACTTGAACCCAGGACCACGCAAGAAGAATCAGGCAGTGATCATTTCAGGATTACCAGACGGCAGTGAGAGGGCACGATTCACCGCGGTGACGGAACCGCTTGCTGGAATCGAGTCCGCGCCGGCGAGAGGCCTACCCACGAGGCCACAAAACGCAGCCGGGACCTAAAGTGAGAACCTCCCCGGAACTCGGAGCACGGAAGGACGGTAGGAGTGGGAGGCACCAGCCGCATCTGCTGAACGAACATACGGCTGGTCGGAACGGAATCGACAGGAGGCACGCTGTGCTGCACTGTGGGCGGAAAGGCTTCCCAACTGTCCGTTAAGCGCATGAACATCGGCTTGCAGCTGAAGGGGACTGGTATCCGGCATAGCTAGCGGTCGCCATTTGAGGCTCAAACTACAGCTGGGGCTCGGGGTTGTCGCCGGAGTACAGCCCATCAGACCCGTTGACATTATAAGGGCAATGCATGTTGCAAACTGAAGGTGAAAGCAGCAGAGAACAGAAAACGGCCTTGCACCACACAGGCATAGGAAGAGGCGACCGGGATCGGAACCGCCATTTTGTTGGGTGCGGCCGCGGATAGCCAGAGCGGCCGGCGCCGAACCCCGGACCCAGCGCAGCATTTAGCGGAGGGCACTGTAAGCCAAGGCATGTCCATTCCGAGTAAGTGAACGCGGCCGAGAAATTACATATGCTGGGAAGAGACGGACGATAGAAAGAAGTAGGCGCGCAGTGTGGTACACCAAACGAGCAGCGACCATGTTTTGCGCACGTTTCCCTGGCACACAGCATTGGTAGCAGCAATATCAGGCGAAGAGATCTAGCTGTGGGAACTTTGCAACTTGTGGTGTGGGGGCAGCTACAATAACAGGGGAAAGCGCACACTCAGATCCTAGTCGCGGAAGGAAGAAGCGGTCCGGCAATCACAGAGGTCGCGATTGGAATATTTGTACAGTGCGGAACGGACGTCACAGCGCTGCAACTACTAGTGGCGCAAATAGCCGGGGACTATCAGCCTTAACCTGCAGGAGCTGGAGGCAGGTGGGGATAGACTGCCCTGACACAAGAAAAACGGAAAGGCCGACAGGAGGCTGACCCGCCATTTTATTCACCATAGCCAGTGCTAGTCGAAACGGTCGGACCACAAACCTGGCCAAACGGAGATCGCAAAGGTATGCGACTTGAGCCACAATATCCACACCCATAGTAAAGAAGTGCAGCAGGGGGAAAAAGTGCATTGGGGAGCGTCAGGCACATACCAGGAGGCGGCGATTGGTGGTGTGATCCAGCTCTATAGTAAATCCATGTCAGACGCGGATCACTGACGGTGGACAGTGCTGCTAGTAGAGAAAAGCCCGCAGGAGGCAGCACGACGGGCAGAGACAGACCAAGCAAGGCGTTTGACCCAACAGCTGCAAGCGGAGGGCACGGCCGACTGACGCGCAAACTACGCTACCGCCAACACCGTAAGCAATAATGGGGAAACCGGACACAAGGCAACCCCGGCTGAATTTTGAGAAGAAGACCAATAAATCGGCGGAAGGTGACACTGGTCACCAGGAACATACCGATGATCCCGCCACGAACCAACCGCCGGACGAAGACATTCGGGCAATGTTTAGAGAGCTGAAAACGAGTCTCCAAGGTATAGACTCGAAAATGGACACGCTTGTGAAGCGAATGGACAGGATAACACAACGGGTGGAGAAGCAGGAGGGTCGCTTAACCGTATTGGAAACAAGAGTGTCGGAAACGGAAGACGGGCAGACAGAAATGAACAAGAAAATGCGAGAAATGGACGGTGTGCTGACTGTAGTCAAACAGAAGAACGAAGATTTGGAAGCAAGGTCGAGGAGAAATAACATCAGGATCACGGGAATTTCCGAAACGATGGACATTCAAAATATGGAGCAATATATCGAAACTATGATGAATGACCTGTTCGGTCCTGAGCTATCCAAAATGTTTCTTATCGAAAGAGCGCACCGCACCCTGGGCCCTCGGCCGCGACCGGGCGCACAGGCGAGACCGATCCTGGCGAGAGTGCTCAACTACAGTGATCGGGATACGATACTGAGGCTGGCCAGGGAGAAAGGATCTATACAATATCAAGGAAATAACATTGCACTGTACCCAGACTTCACTATGCAAGTCCAAGCAGCCCGTAGGGAATTTCTCCCCGCAAAGAAAATCTTTCAACAACTTGGAACAAAGTATGCTCTGATATACCCTGCCAAACTTCGAATTCAAGGGCATGGCAAGCCCACCTTTTTCACTGACGCAAAAGCAGCTTTGACATATGCAAAACAAATGGTGAAGGAGCAAAAACAACAGAAGACGGCAAGTGAAATACAAACTGAAAACAACCTAAGCGACAACGATTGAACTGAAAGAACAAGAGCGCTGGATGCACAGATAAGTGACTTAATAGGCGCATTGATGTACCGAGAGATGGTAGATTAATATTAAAGACGGTGATTTAGACTAGCAAGAGCAGTTACGCCGTGCCCGTACATACTGGTAGTCATACCGGACATCAAATGTAGACACTGTGTATTGGCTGGTACTAGGGGTTCCGGTTGAATGTTAAGAGCTCGGCCACCCTGCCATACGTGCAGGGGAGTTAGCCGGCGGCCCCACGTGCCCCCATGGGATGATTCCCGTATGTTTATTACTAGGGGTAGTTAGGTTACAGTTAAGGAGAAGGGGGGTGGGAGCAACACAACCTGATTGGGGGGTTGGTGTGGGTGGGGGGGGGAAAGGGTAATGTTCTGTTTTGGAGGGCTGCCACGTTATGTACAACTGCACAAGCACCATGTGAGACTGACACGCACCAGCTTATTAACACAAGCACATCAGGAGATATGCCTTGTACTATTACAATATTCCGGCAAGTTACAGAGATTCATCTCCGGAACACAAGAATGTAGCGGACCCAATTACTACATGTCTCTTTGTCACAACACACTAGCATGACGTCCCTGACTTGCCTTACATGGAATGTTAGAGGCCTAAATGATCGCAGAAAGACCAGGCTAATCCACTCTTATCTCACGAGGCATGCGGTAGACATATGCCTATTACAAGAAACTCATTTGATGAACGCATCAACGGGAATGCTTAGAAATAATAGATGGGGGGAGGTGGTAGAGGCCGGTTACTCGAACTATTCCAGGGGGGTCGCAATACTCATTCGTAGAGGACTTCAATGGAAGACACACCACACGATAATAGATAGGGATGGAAGATACATTATACTGCAAGGCGAGCTATATAACACCCCTTTGGTGATAGTCAACACATATACGGTCCAAACACAGATAGTCCAATATTTTTTCAACAAATTTGGCAAAAGGTACAAACATTGGGACACATGGCAGTTCTGTGGGGAGGTGATTTTAACGTAGTTCTCTCGCAGTTGGCAGATAGGCAGGGAGCGTCCCGTGAGCACCACCCGAAAGCAGCAGCAATGCTGTCTGACATCATAGAGGATCTCCAATTGGTAGATTCTTGGAGAGCACTGCACCCTACCGTCAGGGAAGGCACTTGTGTAACACATCATCGGAATGCGTGGTCGAGACTGGATTATTGGTTAGTATCCAGGGACCTGCACACCTGGATAACAGATGCCACCCACCATCCCCGCACCTTTTCAGATCATGCACCCACTCAGATAAAACTCAGCGTACCTAAATCATATATCCAACCATTTACCTGGAGATTTCCGTCGAGAGCACTTTTAGATCTGGTTTTCCGTGAAGAACTGCGAGATAAGATCGTAGAATATTTTACGCTAAATGAGGGCACAGTAGACTCACCGGGAACACTATGGGAAGCATTTAAAGTGGTCACAAGAGGGAACTGCATAGGTAATACATACGTAATACACTACTCAGACTAGAGCGCGAAATCAGAGGGCTAGAACAATTGCAACTTATTAACCCCTCCCCTGATACCACAGCACAAATTAGGACCAAACTGACGGAATTCCAGAAGGAAGCGGAGAGTGAAACGACCTATATGCAAAAATACGTACAGGCTCAGCGCTATGGAGAGGGTGAGCGGCCAGGGAAAACACTAGCGGGATTACTTCGAACACCAAGAGGGTCAGCTTACATAACCGAACTAAAAACAGACAGAGGTGAGGTAGCCAGAACGTCATCAGACATACTCCACACAATGTCCCAATTTTATCAACAACTATACACTTCTCACACGAACCCGTCACAGACTGACATAATCGACTACTTAGACACTATAGCGCTGGCCTGGTTCAACAGAAGCGCCCGCGAATACATGGAGCTGCCAATTACGGTGGAAGACATTAGGTGAGTAATCAATAGCATGCAGGCAGATAAGGCCCCAGGAGCCGACGGCCTAACCGCAGCATTTTACAAAGAATACGCAGATATACTTGCCCCCAGGCTACTGCAGGTATATTTGGAGGCAATGGAAACAGGAGTCCTTCCCCCGACACTGCGTGAGGCCACCAAAATCACCCTACTGAAGCCAGACAAAGATCCGACTCAACCGGAGTCGTACCGTCCACTATCACTAATCAACTTGGACGCAAAGATATATGCTAAATTAATAGCTAATAGGTTACAGCCGATGCTACCATTGATAGCACTGCCCGACCAATCCGGGTTTATACCAGGCCGCTCGACTGCACACAATTTAAGAACGTTATTTGGTCTTCTACACTACTTGGCCCCCCAGGTGCCAGCAGTGGCGGGCTTACTAGACGCCACTAAAGCGTTTGATTCATTAGAATGGAAGTTTCTTTTCACCTTACTGACCCGCATGGGACTTAGCCCCATATTTATCAAGCAAATTCAAATAATATATACAAACCCGACGGCGAGAGTCAGGGTAAACGGGCAGATATCAGAACCTTTTGACATCACAAGGGGGACAAGACAGGGCTGCCCTCTATCGCCATTATTATTCGCGATAGCCACTGAACCATTGGCAGCAAGACTCCGACAATATCATACACAAAGGAGCATTGGTTTTACGTCCAGAGGACTATTGATATCAATGTATGCAGACGACATGACTATATACTTAACAAACCCTAAAGATAACTTTGATACAGTAATGAGGGAATTGTTACGATATGGTGGGCTAACAGGAATACAGATAAATTGGGCGAAATCCATGATGCTGCCGCTCACGGATACTACTGCACCATTCGATACTGAATTTCCAATACAGTGGGCTGTAGGAGAAATAAGATATCTGGGAATTTGGGTCAGCAGGTCTACGCAGGAAATATGGTTGGCCAACTACGGCAGAGTGATGGACTGGCTAGAAAGTAAAGTACAGAGGTGGAAACAATTGCCGTTATCTCTAGCAGGGCGCATAGCAATCACAAAAATGGTAATCTTACCTAAATTACTATACCTATTTGTGAACATCCCAATGCCACTAAACACCCATTTCTTCAGAAGACTCCGTTCGAACATCCTAGAATTAGTCTGGGCGGGAAAACAACCTAGGGTTTCATGGAAATTACTGACATTGCCATTTGCACAGGGAGGTCTAGGAGCTCCGGACTTCGAACTGTACGCATACAGTGCGCAGGCACAATATCTGCACTTTTGGCAGCACCCTACACCATATCAGCCTCATGTGGCAATAGAAATCGATAGAGTTGTACCTCTCCCACTTAACACGGCTGTATACCAACATTATAAGCGACCACACTTGGAAATCGACACAGTGGAGACAGTGCGATGGGCATGGCAGGGGATTGCCAAGAGGGCACGCCAGAAGGTTTTATATGCACCATCTATGCCAATAGGTGGGAATCCCCTTCTAGCTCCACTACTAGATAAGGCGATCACAAAGAGAGCATTGTCGCATGAACTAGAAAAAGGGGGCGATCTCTTCCCAGATGGCACATTTATCACCCTTCCGCAGATGTGCAAATTGCAGTCTCCTACAGCGTCAGATATGCTATTATACTATCAGATTAGGGCGGCTTGCCGGGCTCGATATGAAGAATTCCTCCAGTCGCCCCCTATATTGCCAGCGCTGGAGAACATTCTATCCAATTCATCTCCCCGCAAACTGATAACACGCATCTATAGCACTACACAGAGGGAAACCCCAATTGTCAACACTACATCTAAGGCGGACTGGGAGAGAGACACTGATCTAACCATTACAGACAAACAATGGCAGTTCTGCTGTTCTCAACTGGAACACCTCTCACCGAATTATAGACTGAGGCTTATTCATTTTAACTTCCTACACAGAGTGTACCGTACACCACCTCAGCTACATCGTATGGGACTACACCCAGATACAAGATGCTGGAGATGTGGAGCTCCGGGCGCCACGTTTACACACCTGGCATGGGACTGCAGACCTATCGCACAGTTCTGGGTAGATGTCTTTAGACACATTGGCCGTATAATCAACAATCAGTTGTCAGTTACACCATTAATAGCAATACTGGGATATGTCCTGGAGGTGCCGAAGGGTCATCGCAAACTTACGGCCATGTTGCTGTTGCTGGCGAAGCGACAGGTGGCAATACACTGGAAGAAGCAAAATCCGCCTACAATAGCCCAATGGTTGAGTACTGCCACTTATTGTAGGGACCAGCTGTCCCGCTACTGGGAGCTAATGCCTAGCAGGTCTAGACCACCAGACATATGGAAACCCTTCGTTGGCTGGCTGAGATCGGGTGGGACGGACCTCCGGTACGACCACACCACGTAAAACAATCATGAATGTGCGTAGGTTAGACACGTACTACACTTGTAACGGACTAATGGGGTCACACACACACTGCTATAGACCGCAAAGTGAGATGGTATGTACAGGTTGAAACTGATGTGGACCGGGAACTAACACGACGACAGCTCAGTGGTCCTATGGGATGTAACGGTGCAGGTCTCTTGTTTTGTAAGGGTGGCAGGGGGGGTGGGAGAGTTTTTGACAGTTTAAACAGGACGTTACACTTGATTATATTTCGATCTTTACTTGAATACAAGAATTACATGCGCAATGTCTTACGATCGCTGCCTGCCCAATGGGATGTTGGCGTGATAGCTGTGTTTAAATTATGATGTGGACACGCTGCCGGCCCCAGGGTTGTAGGCAAATAGCCGTGTAACTGAGAAATGTGCAATAAAAAAAAATATATATATATATATATAATAACCTTTTCTATTTTGCATTCTGACAGCGGCATTTGCACTTATTTCTTTAATTTCGATAGTTGGTGAGATATTGATAGTCTTGAAGGGATGCGAGGTGGAAGCGTTTTGAAGCATATTGAGAATCCCTTTGAAATGATGTTTAAGACCCATTTGCCTGTGGTGATTAGGTTCCACTCTTCCTAATGAGATATCACTGCTCCTTCTACTGGAGTGGGCAATTTAGGAGTTGCTCCAGATTTTCATTGGCGATTTCCGGAATAAATACATCCGCTGGAATTTGTTGTTTTAGGAGGGGTGGTCTTGGGTTGATACTTTTTGTGGTATGGTTTTCTTTGATCTTGTTTTCTTGTACTATTGGGATTGGTACAACAATCTTGGGGATTGAATCCTCTAATGAAAGTAACTTCTTTCCCTTGTCTCTGCCTTGTTCTTCAGGTGTAACATTTCATGCTCAGTATGTTAGCCACAAAGAGTGGACCCAGAAAAGGTAGATGTGCTGTCTTTTGTTGTGCGCCTGGCTTTAAAGAAGAGAGTTACAGCCAGTAGTTAGTTCCGCTATCTCAAGCAGACCTGGAACAAGAGGCAAGAGCAATGTCGAAGTTGCTCTTGGTTGTAAAGTCTAAAGAATTACAGAGACTGACGGCAGCGGGGTCTCTACTGGGATTTTGAGTTTAGTTTAGTACTCGGAAGCGTTTTTGACTTACTCCTTGGAAATTCTTGTGGAGGAGGTTTTCATTTCATTAGAGGCGACATGGATGATGCTTTAGGTGTTAGTGGAGTTTGAGCTGTATCCTCTAAAGGTATGGTTGGTTGAGGAAGCGATGAGGTAAAGAAGACCTATCTGAAGACGTCATCCTGGAATGATAAGTGGGAATATAAATCTCCTACACCTCTGCTTTTTCTTGAAGCAGATTGAAATTCAAGACATTCGGAGTGTTGTGAATGTAAATCCAACAAGGATGGTGATATTGACCAAACTACAGGAGTATAGGGCGGAGACTGAGGTTTTCTGTCTTTTTGACATTGACAGCGGAGTTTTTGAGTAAGATGAATGTCTTTCCTATGTCAGTGGACTTGCTTTTGAACCAGTTAGTTTCAACGGAGGTGTATGTGACGCTCTCGAATGGGATGTCCCCATTTCCGCAGATTTTGCTGTTGACAGGGAATGTAGAGGATGTCTGGTCCAATGTTGTGCAGTGCTTTGAAAGCAATGCACAGGGCTTTGTTGACAATTTTATGGCTAACCACTGTAGTTTGTTAAGTGCAATGGTCGCTGAGTGATGTTTGGGTAGTCCAAATATCAGTCGTGTGGCTGCATTTTGTAGTATTTGGAGTTTGGATACTAACTTTTGTTGTATATTAATATATAATCCATAGCAATAATCCATATTTTTTAAACCATTATGTAGGAAAGTAGGATCTGCTTTCATGGTCACCCCCACTTTTTGATGGTGTCATTATGTTTTACTGACTAGTCTAACTGGGATCCTGCTAATCAGGACCCCAGTCTCTGTGCTTCTTTCCTAAATTGGACATGGTGAGTACTTGGGTACACTCGAGATTGGCTAACTTGTAAGTCCGTAGTATATGGTACTAAGGTACTCAGAGCATAGGTACACCAGGGGTCTCCCATGCGCTGAAGCATGTTTATGCCACCCATGGAAGACCACGCAAATTGTGATTACAGGCCTGCCATTGCAGCCTGTGTAAACTGGTGCTAGCACCACTTTCGACAGATATAGGTTTCCTTATATCTGAGGTCACTGCACTTAAAACCTATAAGTCACCCCTAAGGCAAGCCTTTAAATCCTGAAGGCAGGGTGCTCGGTTCTAAGTGTGGGGGTGCCCCTTCATGAGCACGACACCACTACGACCCCGGAATCCATTCTCCCGGGTTGTAAGTGCATCAGCCATTACGATACATAGAGTGGCCATGCGTCATTATGCAATGGCCATCTCTAAATTGGCTGCAACGAATCCGGTTGTGTTTGGTATCAAACATGTTGGAATCATACCTCCACACCACAAACTGTGTGGGAGGTATTATTCCATGCACTGTAGAGCTCCTCAGGAAGGACCTCAGTGCTCCCGGTACTAGTCTTCTAGACCCGGACAGCAAACTATGGCTGCTGCCGACCAGAGACACGATCCTGCCCTCCTGCTGCTGAGCCAAGCTCGATCTGGTTGGGGAAGGGATAGGGGTCTGCCGCTGGCCCAATCGTGGTTCACCAACCACCACTGTAGATCTCTCGCATTTCCTTCCAAGATCTGGCCCTTGTTGGTGAGATTTCCCTGATGCTGCGCCCACTGGAACTTCAGGTCCCACTGCAGAGGCTGCATACGCCACTTGGCATGCTTTACCAACAAAGATGCAGGAGGCCATGGGGCCCAAAAGGCTCAGAGTCAGTCTCACCCAAATCCAGGTAAGAGGCTGAAACATCGGAATCATACCTGAATATCCTGGACTCGCTGCTACGGAGGATAGGCCCAAAACTGTCCAGAACAGCTGCAATAAAAGGGAGCATCTGAGAAGGCGTCAGGTGTGACTTCGGCACGTTTATAGAGAACCCTAGCGAATGCAGGAGGTACGCCGTAGTCTGAAAGTGGGAGATGACAGCCTGGGGCGAGGATTCCTTCAACAGCCAGTCGTCGAGGTATGGGAAGACTGACACCCCTAACCTGTGCAGATGAGCTGCATCCACCACCATCACCTTGGTGAACACCCGAAGGGCACTGGTAAGGCTGAAGGGGAGCACAGGCAACTGAAAGGTAACGCCTGTGGCCCAGCAGGATGGGGATGTGAAAATACGTATCCTGCAGGTCCAACACTACCATCCATTCTTCTTGGTCTAGGGCAGAGAAGACCTTAGCTAAAGTAAGCATCTTGAAATTCTCCTTCTTGAGGAAGAGATTGACGGTCCGAAGATCTAAAATGGGCCGTAACCCTTTGTTCTTTTTCAGAATCAGAAAGTAGCGGGAATAACAGCCAGTTGCTACTTCTGAACCCGGGACACTCTCTATCGCTCCCTCGTCCAGGAGAGCTGTAACTTCCTCTTGGAGCAATTTTATATGACCCTCCACTAGCCGTTCTTGATTTGGTGGAATGTGAGAAGGAAAATAAAGTAAAGGCAGAGAATAGCCCTCCTGAATGATCTGCAAGACCCGCTTTTCTGATGTTATGGACCTTTAGTGGGGGAGATGATGGATTCTCCCACAAACTGGAGTGGCGTGGTCTTGCAGAGTCAGACTAGGAGTGCTTGGAGACTGCGGCTGGCGAGGGCAGGGTGGGCGAAGACTTCTGGTTTCCATTCTTAGGACGGAATGAACCGCGTCCACGTCCCTGCACAACTTGGGATGTCTGCGCAGGATGGTGGCTGGGATAGGGCGGACGCTGCTGGAACCCCCTTCCCTTGCCACGAAAAGGAGCAAAAGCTAGATTGGCCACGAGGTGTAAAGAGAGGCCCCAGGATCTGGACGTAGCTCGTGAGTCCTTGAACCGCTCTAGGGCTGAGTCTGCCTTGTCCCCAGAAAGACGGCTCCATCAAATGGCATGCCCATCAAGTTTACCTGGACATCACCCAAGAAGCCAGACTTTCTAAGCCTGGTGTGGCGCCACAAGGCCACCGTCTATGAAATCGCTCTGCCCAGCGAATCAGCCGTGTCAAGGCCACACCTTATGTTGAATTTTTCTGCATCTTTCCCGTCCTTAGCTGCCTGAGAGAGACAGCCTGTGCCTCGTCCGGGACTTGTGGCATCACTTACGCAACCGTCTCCCAAAGGGAGTGGAAGAAACAGCCCAATAAGCATGCAGTATTCACCGACCGCAATGCCAGGAAGAAAACCTCTTCTTCCCAAGTGATTCCAGCCTCTTGGATTCCTATCTGGAGGGGTGGAAGGGAATGTGGCCTGGGAGGTAGAAGCCGGCACTACCAAGCTTTCAAGGGTGGGGTGTTGGCTGAGGAACTTTGGGTCGCCGGAGCCAAGCAATGGCGGTGTGCAATTGTCCTATTCACAGGAGCCCCTGTGCTAGGCTTGGACCACGTGCCTAGAAGGACATCAGTAAGTGCCTCATTGAAAGGCAAAAGGGGTTCAAAGGTGGAAGCCCCAGGCTGAAGGAGATTAGTCCTGACCTGCACAGAGGGCAACTCCAGTCCAAGGACCTCAGCTGCCCTCTTCACCACCATGGCATAAGATGCCCCCTCCTCCATAGCCACAGTTGGCGGAGAGAGCATGCCAGTATCTGGGGAAGTGTCCAGTCCACTGGCCTTCCCAGGCTCCCCATAGCAGTCCATCTGCTCTGCAGAAACATCCTGGTGTCCTAAAGGGTCCTTAGACCCATCCCAATCCTCTCCCGTGCCTAAAATGTTATCAAAATGTTCAGGCAACCCATCTACGTGCAGCGCGCCTGCCTGCCTTCCCGGCTGCGCCACCCATATCTCAAACCCTGGAGAGATTCCTGAAAAATCCATCTCCACGCAAGCTAATAATGCGCCTTTACACATACATGCAAAATACAGCACCGGTGCGCACCCCGCGGGCCTGACAGGAGTGGGAGACAGCGCTAAGCATTTCAATCACGCAAGAGCAGTGGACTTTCTGCTGTACACAGGCGCGTGCTCTCTCCCCGAACTATAGACTGCGCCTAATACACTTCAACTTCCTGCATGGCCTTTACAGGACGCCCGCCTGGCTCCGGAGACTGGGCCTAGTCTCTGAAGCACGCTGCCAGCGATGCAGAGCACCTGACATGACTTTCCTACACTTGGCATGGGAATGCCTCCCTGCTTCACCGCTACTGGGCGACTGTCTTTGACGAGATAGATGAAATGACGGGCATTCCCATAGATAGGTCTCCACTGACGGCGCTGCTTGGCTATGTGAAGGACACCCCGGCAGAGGGGAGAAGGCTCACTGCGCTGCTCTTGCTGCTCGCTAAAAGGCGCATTGCAATAACATGGGGTAGGACACGGGCACCAAAAAAGGCGGCATGGCTTAGGGATGCAGCGTTTTTCTAGGAACAGCTGTCTGCATACTGGGACCTAATGCCTATTCAATTCCGACCCAAAGATGTGTGGGGCCCGCTGCAACTCAACATGAGAACACACCCAACAGATGAAGCGCCCTCCCACACCCAGACCATAGATGAATAGGAGCAACACTAGACTCACCAGCTGCGTATGCCAATGAGACCAACTTCAGGCCACCAGGCCCGACAGACTCGCAGGATTGCCTTTCCCCCCCTTCTTCCCTTCTGACATTCCCACCCACCTCCCTACTGTTTTGAGCTGTAAGCTTCCTTGGGTGTTTATCTTATAATACATAACAATGAGGGAACGTTTAACGATTCCCTGTATAAATACATCCCACTGTAGCAGCTGTAGGATTTGAAAACTTGAATAAAGAGAATTAAAAAAAAAAATGTTCAGGCGACAACATTGAACCCCTAGGTTCTATCAGCGCTGTAATCGGTGTCGAACGATGCCATTCCGACTCCAGTCGTCGGGGATAAGGATGGGACTGGAGCTGCCGGCAGCCCCGAAGACACCGACTTCGGGTGTGGCGCAGGGGAAGGTCGCAATAGCACGACCGGCGCCGTCCCAGATCGGATCCACGAGGCCTCACCATCGCCGTGCTCAGAGCAGACGGCATCGAATCCGAGGGGTTGGCCCACTTAAATGCGCAGTGCATGGCCTCGTAAAAATCTTTAATTTGAGCGGGGGTTGCTCCGGCTCCTGGAAAGGGAGGGAGGCCCAAAGTTGACCCTACCTCTGCAGAACCGTGCCTAGCCCGTCGGTGCTCCTTAGTTCATTCGTTGACGGGTGACAGTCAAGGCGAAGATGAAGTCCGCTTGGAGTTCTTCTTGTGCCTCATCTTCCGAGAGTCCCAATGACCTCTAGTGGGACGAAGAGGACTTGGGCTCCGGGAGCGGTCCCGCGACCTCCTCTTCTTCAATTCGGGACTGCTACCTCCGCGGAGTCTCGCTGGATGGTGTCGACTGCCGGGCAGAAAGAAGCTTCATAGCCCGCTCCCGCTAGGCCTTTGGAGCCATGGCCCGACAGTCTGAGCACGACTTCAAGTCGTGGCCATGCTCGAGACACCAAAGACAGACGAGGTGGGGGTTGGTTACCGACATGGCGCAGTGACAGGCGCCACACGGTTTAAACCCTGTCTTCCTCGAAGACATCCTTGCACACGGAGAAAAATCACAAAGTCGAAAAAGACCTGTCAAAAAGTGTCAGAGGGGTAGCTCGTCCCGGATCGGTGCTTAACTGGCACGGAAAGAAAAGAACTGATGTTCATGCACCTGGATGGCGCCTATATAGGTGACCGCGATGTCATAACTGATGCTAACGATGCCGCCGTCACGCGGAGCCGAATGGAGCTACCCAACGGCACGCGCAAGGGGTATTGCTCAAGCAAAAGTTTCCGGATCCAGCCTAATGCCTGCGGAATTCAAAGGTAAGGAATCTGCAGCTAGAAGACTAGCAGATGCCAATATTCTACTGTGGGGTAGTGCTGACCCATACACGTGATGACTACTCTCCACTGAGCTAATACTAAGGCCAAGTGTAAAAACGTATAAGCCATCTTACTTTTTTTGTTTTTTTAATCCAGCTTAGCAAACAGTTCAGTGGTGTGTTGTCTGCATGAATACATGTGATCCTACGCAACTCCAACACCACCTGTGTCCAGTAGCCCTGTATCATGGGGCACCACCATGCTAAGTGTATAAAGTCAGCACTCCCAGCCCTACATCGCGGACAGTCATCGGGTCTTGTAGGGTTTATACGATGAAGTGTCTTTGTAAAAAGTTCAATGTAAAAAGTTATAATGAATCAATTTAAAATGTGCATTACAAGACACTGTGCGGGTAAGCCCTGCAATGGCTGTCCACTCACTATCCTCCAGTGGGGTACCAAGGTCTGTAGCCCATGCTGCACAAGACTTGGGTGATGGACCAGAAGAGTCCTGTCTCATGGCCTTATATAGGTGGGAGATCAGGTGGCGACCTGCTCCACAGGTCAAAAGTATGTCTAGCGTATGTGTAGTGTGTGGAGTAGTGGGGTAGTCTGGCCAGGTTGCCCTGGCAATGTCAACCAGTCCGACATAGTGTAAGTATTGTCCCTGTCCTAATGTAAAGGCTTCACATGCCTGTTCATATGTAATAAAAAAAACTTGCCTGGGTATAGGTCTCCCAAGAGCTTACAACCGCCCTCCTGCCATACTTGGAAGCACATATGGTCCATCATTTGCTGAACCGCAGCTAATATCAATGGGTAGTTCCCGATGAAAAAGGGGCATGTCTCTGTGTTGTTTCAACGTTATTGTTGCTGTATATGTGCCGTATGACGCACCACGTATGGATGATCTTTGCAGACTCCCGATCCCTCCTTCAAAGCGACAGTCAAGTGTTCTGCAGTCACCAATCCCGCAACTAAGCGCTTTTCCCAATTGTCATCTTCACCACTTGGCCACATGTTACAGGTGCGCAGCATAATAATACAAATCAAGTCTGGATACCTCAAGTCCTCCTTCCTCATATCGCTGGGTCAGTGTTCGTAATGCCACTCTACTATGTCTACCAGCCCATAATAACAAGGTAAGTGCTGATTGTAGTCGTTTAAAAAACCTCTTTGGTATAGGGCAAGGTAAGTTCTGCAACATGTATAGGCATCGCGGAAGCACCACCATCTTGGACACCACTAGCCTGCCCATCAACGATAGCGGTAGAGTATTCCAGAAGGCGATTGACCTTCATAGTGTGTCAATAATCCAGCCCATATATAAATGGAGAACCTGAGCATCCGTGTGTGACACTTATATGCCCAAGTATCGAAAATGGGCCATTTCCCACCGCAGACCAAGGCTAGGGAGCCGATCTATGGTCAGGGCAGCCAATTTTGCTAAGGGGAATATCAGAGACTTGGCCCGGTTAAGCCGAAGGCCCAACAAGTCTCCGCAGTCATCCAAAAGTCTCAACAACCTAGGCAATGCCTCACGTGGTGATGTTATATAGAAAAGGGTTTCATCTGCATACAGCGAGATCACTTGGTTAGTAACTCCCAAGCTGATACCACAGTTATCCATCTCCTATCGTGCCCATATCGCTAAGGGTTCTATTGCGAAGGCAAATAATAGTAGGGGACAAAGGGCACCCCTGCTGCGTTCTTCTCATTCGCCATGTTGCAGAACGACTGACTTACTCGTACCCTTGCACATGGTTCTATATAAAGCAGTTGAACTCCTCGCCGATATTGCGGACCAATTCCTACAGTTTTTAGGACTTCCAACAAATAGTCCATATCTACCATATTGAAAGCCTTCTCTAGGTCTATCGATACCATCGCTAGTTTTCGTCTTTATGTTGAACTTCGTGAAGAATGTGGGTCATACGTCGCACGTTCATGCCAGTAGAACGGCCCGCTAGAAGACCATATTGATCCTCATGTATCAACTTTGGCATATGAGGCGCCAGTCGATTAGCGAGTAGTTTGCACAGTATCTTAATACCCGTATTAATCATGGTGAGCGACCTGTAAGTGGCGGGGTTGGATTTATCACCACCGGGATTTAGGAGTACGCATATTTCCCCTTCTCTCATCATTGGAGTCAGTACACAATTCTGTTGTGCCTCTATCAGAACCTGCAGACGGCCTAGTGCTACATCCATCCCCCGGCGTCTTCGCCCTTGGAAGCGCCTTCAAGGACTCCTGAAGCTCCTCCAGACTTAACTAGGAATAAAGTTCCTCTGTGCTCAATGGCTCCAGTCTCGGAAGGGGCAAGCCCTCTAGAAATGGAATATAGCGGTCTGGAGTGACAGCGGGGTCCACCGTATATACTCGCTGCACATGCTGCTGGAATACATCTATTATACCTGCGCATGTACTAACCCTGGTGCCCTCGGTGGAGGCCAAATACATTGTCAAGGGCGGGGAGTGCTCTCTCTGTAGTATCCAAGCCAGTAGGCGGCAGTGTCACTGATTCACTGGCGCAATGTTTGTTCCCGGCGACAATCCTCCGGGTTTGCGAGCCCACCCAACTGCTGCACGGCCAATTCCCTCTCCTCCTCACAGAGCTCTCTCTGAAGCCGTCTACGGACTCCGCACGTCAGCCCCATGCATGCTCCCCTTAGCACTGCCTTCAATGCCTCCCACTCGTTAGCTCTACTGGTCAAGGTGCCCCAATTAATTATAATGTAGTCGGACAGTGCACCTGACAGCAGCGCCCTACCGTCTGGGTCCTCCAGTATGTCAGCAGACATCCTCCAGTATCGGGGCTCTAGTGTTGGTCGACTCCACCTCACAACACAGCTGACCGGAGTATGGTCAGATAAAAAACATGCCATGTGTGTCACCACAATATCGTCCATTCCAGGGATTCAAGCCGTGAGTATCCTATCTAGCCTACAATGTGTATTGTGTGCCATTGAGTGGCATGTGTAGACCCATTGGGTTGGGTGGCCTAGTCTCCAGATATCAATAAAATTCAGGTCTTAAATCACTCCCTGTAGCGCTTTTGTCATCCGTAGTTTTGTGCCGATCTAATGGGCGCCCTAACCAGATTAGGATCTAATATACATTTAAAGTCTAATAATAAAACATGGGGTCTTCCGTGTTCAGTGCATATGTGTTCAGTATATTTAAGTCCCATCCATCTAATTCCCCAAGGTAAACAAAGTATCCCCCACATCCGCTTCCAAATAAGTGTGGGTGAAAGGGACACCACTTGCTACCCAGATCAACATACCCCTGGCGTATGTAGAATATGAAGAGTGGTACACTTACCCTTGCCATTTTCTGGCTAATATTATGGCGCCAGAGTCGTACAGGTGTGTTTCCTGCAAGCATGCTATGGAAACTTTATGCCTTTTCAAAGTACTCTATATCTGTTAATTAGGCTTTCCTATTTTCAGTTTCTATTTTTGGTAAATTCTGGTGGGGTTTCTTCAGTGTTTTCAAGTGATTTCAATACCTTAAAAAACAGTGGTTATCAGTGGTTACACATTTTCGAGCCATTAAAAACAGAAACAGTGTTTTTCTGGTGTTTATGGAATGTTTTGCTTTTATTATTGCGTGCTTTCTGCACTGGTAGTGCATGGTATATAGACAGTGTACGTATAGTGTATGTGAGGTCCAATTAGATTTTTGCAAATTAAACTTATTGTAGTACACCATACAATACTTTTTCAGTGAGTCCTTGGTCATGTGCGCTCTCTCTTTCCTTCCCATGAAAACTTCTGTGAAAAGGCCCTCTCAACATTGGCACTTGAGACGGGCAAAGCTAAAACAGCCAGTACACAATTTGTTAGCTCTGGCCACTGACATAGCTTTCCATGCCAAATACTGGTGCACTTGAGGATTGTGATTCTCAGGGCAGGTTCTGCAACATTTGCGTTGAACTGGGCGCTTATGCCCTCAGAGTTATTGAAGTGGTCAAAAATTAAGCAGCACTTTTGAAACTACGGAGGAAATTCCCCTTTATGGAAGGGATCTAGAACTTGTACAGAGTACCACATTGAGGTTTCATTGACTTCAAATGCCATGGGTGGTGAAGGGACATTTATATGCATCATTGCAAGCCATTTCTCATACATTGTAAAATAAAAGTTCCTGAATTGCTCTTCAACATTGCTTTCCTTATCAAGTGGCAAGCACTCTAACATGGAACATGTTGCAGTGCCAAAGTCACTAAAGGTGTCGCCCAGTCTACTCTCAAGGAGATGTTTTACATCTACACCAATTATGCTGAACACTTGGCAGACAAGGGTGTTTTCAGACTAGTTTTTTTATTATGTCCACTACAGCAGTTATGTTTTCCTGTAAAAATCTAAGAATGCAGTAGAGTGTACTTTTTTCACATCACTATCAATATGCGACCAAAGATCCTCACATTTTCTTGCCTTTGGCATCAACACTCAGCAAAAATTCTGTAAACGGTTACCACATGGATAATATACCATTCACAGCCCCGTGGACTAAGAACCATCAGCTAAGGGACACAGTTGGGATGACTCTTTCTTTGATGCCACACAAAGCACAAAATGAGAAATATTTGCGTTTTAGTTCCTGTGCATAAGAAAACAGTGCACCAGAATGGACTAAAAAGTCAATAGCATTTCTCATTAACCCTGAAGATTGTAAAGATGCTTTCAGCATACCATTTAACAAGTGGCTAGGATCCCTTACAGGGAAGCACTTCAGCTCAGGTTTCAATTTTGACAGGTCATCACACAACTTTTTCATATACATAGCTGAATCACTGCAAATACAAATAATATCACTCCAATCTTTGTTGAACTTGGAAAGAACCTGTTTTGCAGAGCATTCCAAGTGACACTGCGTTCCATGTTTTCCAAAAGTCTGGTGTCATGTTTTCACCACTATCCCAGATGCTTGGTGATAGCGATCTTTGCACACATAATTGTCACTATACCTTGCATTGAATGTTTAAAGCCTGAGGTGTTGGCAATTCACCTACTATCAATACTGACTCACTAGAAACTGGGGGCTGATGTATTAAGAGTTTTTACCCATTCTCTGTGGGTAAATGTGATGGTACATATTAGGAAAGATTCTTATGAAACCAGCCATTTTACCTATCAGTGAAAGAATGAAACGCTGCCAAAATATCACATATGATTGATATTTCCTGATTCTCTACAGTTTATAAAATAACTAAACAAGACCTAAAACATGCTTATAACCATGCATCTTTAGACCAAAGACCACAAAACTGAAAAAAGCAAAAGGAAGAAGAAACAATATTTTAGTGGCATCCCTAAACAACAAAACTCAAGCATAATAATGTTAGCCCAGTCTTTCTTACTGCTAGCTAGTATAACAAAGTTACGTTGTATTGGACCCTTCAGGAAGAAAAAAAATTACTCTTTCACTCTCTTTTGTCTTTCTTTGAATGGCATTTAGTTTGTGGTTGTGCAGGTGTTTTTTCAGTGTTTATATGTTTTCACTGTGAGGGCTATTTCTCTTTCAGTGGGGTTTTATCAGTTATTATAGGTTTAAGCCTAAAACTGGACAGCCTACTTTAAATATACGTTCCCAGACCCCCGACATTCCAGGTCATGAATTTGAGGTCTGTCCCCATTCTGGTATGAATCTAGAGTTAATCGTCACCCTACCCCCCCACCCGTTGTCCATCTCGTCTGTCCGCTGCTGAATATATAACTGAAATACAAAACTCTTAACCGTAACTTCCCACTCCCGGGCCATACATAGTAAAACCAACCTTATGCTGGTGCCAGAACGTGCACAGCAACCCATTCGGTCCAACAGGGACCAGCAAACTTACTGCAGCAACCGGCTACCCGGCCAAGCATACTTTTATGTTTAGTCAATATTTATCTTATACGGCTGCATTGCCGCTACCATCATTAACTAGTTACGGCTCCTATTAAGCTCTATGTCTCTCAAGTGAACCATAAGAAAATATATGCAGGGTACACAACTGTCAGTCACACATCTCTTTCTTACCATAACCGGCGCTTCAGACCCCCCCGCCGGCCCAGTCACAGGGCAGCCCGAACCAATTAGCCAGCGTCTCCAAATGTTTAGACATCATCACCGCCTGGTGCCGGTGCTACTAGCATGTCTGGTATAGAGTCCAAAGTAGAGTTCAGATTAAAGCAGCTGTCCCACCAGCGACCTGCGGGGTGTCTTCCTCTCGTTCAGTGTACTTGGACACCTCCTCATGGAGTTGCATAGTTACGTCTTGCCTGACTGACTCTCCGGTCCCCCAGCGGGACAGCGTTAGGATCTTCTCCAGACAAACCAGGCTGTCGTGATATTCTTCTAGCACAAGTGCCCCACCTTTTTCGTTGACTCCTTGGGGCAGTCAGAGGGATTGCGTTGCCTCGTACTTCCAATGATTCCCACAATTCCTTAGGTGCTTTGAATTAGTGTGCCTTTCCCTGTGCTAGTACTTTCAGTTTAGCTGGGTACAGAAGCATATACTGAAGTATGGGCCCGCAACTTCTGTTTTACCCCAAGATAGGATTTACGTAAGTCCTGTACCTGTTTAGTATAGTCTGAATATATGGTGATCTTGGCATTGTCATAGTGGAGGGCTGGGTGATCTTGTGCCGCATGGAGTATACAATCACTATCTCGAAAGTTGAAGATTTTGGCAATGACAGCCCTGGGCAGTGCCCCCGGGGGTGGCGGAGGTACAAGTTCCCTAAGCGCTATCCCCACTACGAGAAAATCAGATAGTCCCTGAGGGCGAAGGGCTGTGGGGATCCAACTCTCCAGAAACCTTTGTTGACCCATCCCCGGTTCTATCTTCCTGCGAATACATATGTCTTGACATCACTAATAATAACAAGCCAATATGCTCACTACATTCATTCTACCATCCTCCAGGTAACAACCTCACCTTCATTGAACACCTAATGGATATCCTAGCCACAAATGTCGGACAACAGAACACTCAGATCTTCCTGGGGGACTTCAACCTCCACTGGACTGACCCTGACGACCCAGAGGTCAATAGCTTCAAAGCTTTCCTATCCGACCTTAACTTGTCCCAAATCTGTGACAGCCCCACCCACGAAAAAGGTCTAGTAATTTCCAAAGCAGACTCCACCCAGCTGGAATCGATCCTCCCCTGCGACTGGTCCGACCATCACATCATCACTTTCAATATCAATGAAGCAGTTAAACTACTCTCTGTCCAACCCACGAAAACGAAAATCTGGAAGAGGAACCTAAAAAACGTCAATCCTGCCTCACTCGCAACCGCTAGTCCTATCTTCACGCACCCAATGGTTGGATTAAATGATGTTCATGATCTGACCAATCATTACTTCCACTCTATGAACACGGTACTAGACAACCTAGCTCCCCTACAACTAAAAAGTCACCGCAAAAGATTCAAACCCCTGGTATGATGGTAGGCTAAATGAAGACAGAAGATCACTAAGAGCAATTGAAAGACAATGGAGATCCGCACCATCCTTGGCCCACCTCAAATTACTAAGAAGCACAAGAAATTCCTATTACAGGAAGATAAGATGATCAAAAGCTGACTTCATCTCCAAACAATTAGACCAAGCCAAGAATCGCCCCAAAAGATTATTCGAAATAATCAAATCTCAATCTAAGGGTGTCCCCCCCCCAAGTTAATTCAGAAACACTCCCCAATTGCGAGGAATTTGCTTCCTTTTTCACAACAAAGACAGAAAACATAAAGACAGACCTAATTAACAATCTATTATCCCTTACCGACCCACACATGACCTCCTCACTGACCCCGCTTAGCTGTTCTGCAAAGCTCGACCTCAAGAACAACGCCTCCTGGACCGCCTTCAACTTCTATAGTGAAGAAACTATCCTAAAAATGCTCACGGCCCTGAATCCCTCCAATCACTTCACAGACCCTCTCCCAGCAACCCACCTAAAATACTTCATTCCAATGTTAGTGCCCCTATGGACTAGGATCATAAATACCTCTCTGCTGCAAGGAACCATCCCTGACATCCTCAAAGCTGGTCAGGTATCCCCCATCTTAAAGAAACCTTCAGCGGACCCGTCAGACCTGAATAACTATCGCCCAATATCCAACATCCCTACCCTGGCCAAACTACTAGAAAAATGTGTTCACACGCAGCTTAGCAACCACATAGACCACTTCAACCTGCTCGATCAATTCCAATCTAGGTTTTCGCTCAGGGCACAGTACCGAATCAGCCATGACCCACATAATAGAGGACGCATTACAAATACTGGATCAAAACAAAGCCTGTTTGCTAATCCTGCTTGACTTATCCTCAGCCTTCGACACAGTCAAACACGACCACTTACTAGACCTCTTGAAACACAGAATGGGACTATCTGGAACGGTTCTTAACTGGTTCACTTCCTTCCTCCAAAACAGAACACAAATATTCAAGATCAATCAATCGTTATCCAAGCCCACCCCAGTCACTTTGGGAGTACCCTAAGGATCCTCCCTCTCCCCGACACTCTTCAATTTGTTTATGGAACCACTCACCGAGCTTCTCAACTCCTCAAATATTCATTATCACATGTACGCAGACGACACACAACTCTACATTAAGGTCCACTCACTAGAAGACATCAAGTCCCTTAACTCAACGCTCCAAAGAACACAGACCTGGCTGGCAAAAAACCACTTAAAACTAAACACCCTGGGGGGCGTGGCTTGCCGAGCCAAGATGGCGGTCGCACCTTGAGTGCGCTCCCGGACCCCTCCGCCATCCGCTCGTTATCCGCCCAAAAAGAGAGCCATCTAACCCCATTTTCGTCGCCTGGGCGACCGCCGTGCACCCGGCTGCACCCCTGGCTGCCGATTTTCATCGGAGGGGTGCTTTAACGAGGAGGATTGTCTGATCGGCAGGCATCGGCCCCCAAGATGGCGGAACGCCCACGCTGATCGGCGCGCTCTGCAGCCCCTGGACCTATTGGGCTCCCTCACGGACGGCGTTGAGCGGAGGCACCGAGGAGTGCTCTCCGCGATTGGGGAGGCCCGGTGGTGTGCTGCGAGCCCCGGAGCGCTGCTCGCTCTCCCTGGGGCACTGGTCCGTGGGTGCGTGGCCGAAGGCCCGGACGGGCCTGTCGATTGGGCGGACTGTGTGCGGCGGGGAGCCGCCGGGCGGGCCCTCCTCGCCGGGGACCGTCGCCGCCATCCCTTGGGGTCCCTGCAGCGGAACGTGCCCTTCGGCCGCTGTTTTGAGTGGTAGGGACGGCTGGACGCATGGTGGCGGCCTGAACGGCAGAGAATCCTGCAATTGACTGGGGCCATTACCCGGATCCAGCTCCGAGCGCCCCTGGTCCGTGCCCGTGTGCACCGCCGCTGGAATCGGCCGCCGGAGAGGGGGCCCATGACCTGAGCGGCCGACGCTGCATCGCATCACCATCGGCGGTAAGTCCCGGCTGCGGGAGGGGGTCCCGTGGTCGTTGGGAAGGGGCCCCCTCTGCAAGCGCGGGCGGCCCATCACGGAGGGAGGCCCTGGGGCACGAGCTGCACTCTCACGAACCCTCCCCCCCCAGGGCCTCCTGGGTCCTGTTTCGGGCGCTACCCCACTTCTGCGGCGGAGCCCCCGGCCCTGGGGCAGGGGGCAGGGAGGTGGTGTTGGCCGCTTCTTCGAGCGTCAGTGGGGGTCCTCATGGAAGTGCGCCCTTCCTGCCTTCAGGCCCATGGCCTTGGGTTCACCGGGCCCACATTCCCCTTGATCCGCCAGTGACACTGCACTTACCCGCTCAGCTTCCCGGGTGGTGCTTTGGGGATAGGGGTGATCGGCTGCGTGCATCGAGCGGCAGGGGGGGGGTCCTTCCTTGGGCCTTCCTCAACCCTAGGCCCGCCCGCGGAGCTCAAGAGAATGGTACTTGTGATTGTCATCTTCCCTGATGGCCCGCCTGAGTCCTGGGCCCCTTTCCCTGGGGACAGGGGCTGAACTTTTGCAGCTCTCCTTCGGATTCCCTGGTTCCGGCTCCGTATGAGTCCTGGGGGCTCGGGAGCTCGGGTGGTGTCGGCCGCTTCTTCGGGCGGCAGTGGAGATCCTGTGACGGGTACGTCCTCCCGGTCCTCGGGCCCTGGATTTACTGGGCCTAAGACTCCTCAGGCCGACCTTGGCACTGGGCCCTGCGCCTTCTCTCCTGGGTTGGTGCGGCGAGGACAGGGGGTGTTCGGCCGCGCTTATCGAGCGGCGTGAGGGCCTCCTTGTGAGTCCTCCCCCCCCTGGTTTGCTTACGGAGCCCTGGTGAACTGAACCCGACGTCCTCCACAGCGGCCCGCCTTTGCTTCCGGGCCACATCCCCTATCTTCCCACCGGGTGTCTCTGCATCGGCCGCCTTGATCAAGCTGCGGACGGCCTTGGAAGGGCCACTGCCTCCACCCTGGGTTGCCCCTCCAATCTCAGGCTTCCTGGGCGATCCGTTGGCCCTCCTGTGACGTCCGTGCCTCAAGTCGCTTGAAGGGGTCCCCCCCCTGCCCCACGGAGTGACGCCATGGGCCGGAACGGACCAGCCAAGACCCCGGCCACCCAGACCAAAATGGACCGCTTCACAACCACGGACAGTGGGGCTTCGGGGGGTGGTACGGACAAGGACGCACCACCAGCAACAGACCTATCCACCATCCTGCAGGCCATCCACACCTCGCAGTCCTCGGTGGAGGGCAAGATTGCAGAGGTCCGGGTGGACATGACCCTCATCCGGCAGGACCTCCGAAACGCCACGGATCACAGAAACTGAATCCCGTATATCATCAGTAGAAGACGACGTTCAACAACTTAAGGGGCAGGTGGCGCGCCTCCAGGCGCATACCCAGGAGCTGCATCGGAGGGCCGAGGACGCTGAAAACAGATCGCGCCGCAACAACCTCCGCCTGGTGGGGTTCCCGGAGGGGGCTGAGCTGGGCCGCCCCGCTGAATTCATTGAGAAATGGTTGAGATCCTGGCTCCCAGAGGGCGCTCTCTCTCCTTGGTTCGCGATAGAACGAGCGCACCGATCCCTTGCCCCGAGGCCTCCGGCGGGAGCACCGCCCCAACCGGTCATAATGAGAATCCTCAACTACAAAGACCGCGACTCCATCTTGGCTGAAGCCCGCAAGCAGCGACGCCTCCCCTACGAAAACCATTCGATCCTGATCTTTCCGGACTACACTCGGGAAGTCCAAGGTCAGCGCCGCTCGTTTGGTGAGGTCAAGCAGAAGCTATGAGCCCTCAATATCCAGTATCGACTCCTCTTCCCGGCACGCCTACGGGTGGTGTTCGCCAATAAAACCTTATTCTTTGACTCTCCGGCGGATGCATGGACCTGGGCCACGGAGGAGCGTCCCACTCAGCCCAATGAACAGACTCCTCTCCAAGATGGTGCGGAGGGTGGACCCGCTCGCACCGGCTTGCCAGAACCCAGGCCCCAGCGCAACCGCTCACGTAGGCGCCGTGGGCATAGGAGGGCCCGCTCTGACTCCCCGTTGAATCCTTCCCAGGTGACCGGGCCGCCCCGGGAGGACCTTCGGGCTGTACGACGCTCCGGCTCCTCTGGCCACCTGGGTCGTGGGGGGGCCTCACCAACCTCTTCCATGCCCAATCTTCCGGACACTGACCTTTCTCGTAGCCCAACACTTCTCAGCAACCCAGCCTGAGTCCGCTTCTGCCCGCCGGGCCTGGCTCCGCAGCACGGGCCAGCTTACCCTGTTCTCTCTCTTCTTGGACTTGATTACAGACATCCTGTCATGAGGAGGGGTCCTCCACGCCTTGTTCGATCCCAAGCGTTTTAGTTTGGTCCTGTATTGTTGTTATTGTTAGGGCGACAGATGCTTCCGTTCCTGAAGTATAGGGTGGGGGGTGGGGGTAGGGAGAGGGTGGGGGAGACCGTTGTCCCAAGTTTTTTTTTGATTTTGGTTTTTCGTTGCCTTTTTGTTTCACCATACCAGCATTCACAAGACGCCCCGTCCCTGGCACCAAAGGACATGATCCATGGTATCTGGGCCCCAATCATGCATCCTGGCGTCAACGCCCTGGGCCGAGCTCCCCTCCAGGGCCGCCCCCCTCCCAGAGACAGTCCACTAGGATGACAGTCATGTTACAACAGGGTGTATCCTTACGCCTCCTGTCCTGGAATGTCAATGGTCTCCTCGACCGCCTCAAGCGTTCGGCGGTTCTCCGCTATGCGCAGCGACAAGGGGTGGAGGTTTTAGTGCTGCAAGAAACACACTTACTGGGTAACCACTGCCCCTTTTTAGCGAGATATGGTTACGACAGGGTCTGGCACTCGGGCTTCACATGCGGGTCCCGTGGGGTTGCGATCCTGGTGCAGCGCTCCCTTCCGTTTGTGGCAACGCGAGTCGTCCACGACAACCAGGGCACCTTCTTGGCCCTGAATGGTGTACCCCTTAACTTGGTGTCATTATACTCTCCCCCATCGCGATTGCCTGCGACCCTGGCCGCTTCCGTTGGACTCCTGGCTTCCCTGCCCCCGGGCTCTACCTTCCTGGGGGGTGATTTCAACGCAGTTCCCTCTCCTGCACTCGACACGACTGGGCCCCCTTCTCACGGCAGACTGGCGCATGCGAAACACCTAACGGACTGGGCTGAATCCCTGGGTCTTTGCGATGCATGGCGTGTGTGGCACCCGCGGTCTAGACAATTCACCCACACTTCGGCTGTGCACCACACACACATGCGCGCATAGACACCTTTTACATTCCCTCGACTGACTGCCTTTTGTTCCAAGACGTCGCTATCCTGCCTAGGGGTATATCTGACCACTACCCAGTGCTACTCACTGTGGAAGCCCCTCCTGACTCCATGCGTCAGACATGGAGAATGAACGCGTGGTTTCTCCAGGACAAAGACTTCCGCGAGGTGGTAGGGCGGGAGCTCAAACAATACTTCCAGATCAACGAGGGGTCGGTGTCATCCCGGGCGTCTTGTGGGAGGCTGGCAAGGCCACGATACGTGGAGTCGCCAAGGGGCAACTCAAAACCCAGCGGTGCGCACAGTTGGAGCAGCTTACCTCACATGAAGCGCAGGCCCTGCGCCTTGAGCGGTCCACCGCCCTGAACCCGGACGCCTCCGAAGTGAGGCTCCTTGCTCACATCCGTGAAGAGATTCGTCAATTGTCGCTTGACGCGGCCAAACTCCTCTGGCGCTCATCCATCGCCAGGGTGTATGGTTGGGGAGACAAGAACGGCTCTCTCCTCCACAGACTAGCGTCCTACCCCAGAGCGAACCGCATAATTCCCGAAATTATAGACCGGGACGGCTCGGTGTGTAGTTCCTCGGCCGACATGGCCCGGGCTTTTGCGATGTATTACCGCCAATTATACACGGCTGGGACTCCCTCCATGTCTCTTTCAGATCTATTGCAAGCTGGAGCCTGTCATCTCCCTCAATTGGACTCAGAAGGCCAGGGCGACCTGGATCGTCCTATCACCCCTGTAGAAATTGGAGAGGTGATTACCTTAGTCTCATCCGGCAAGACGCCGGGTCCGGACGGCCTTCCACAAGAATGTTATGCTCTGTACCGTGAGACGTTGATTCCATATCTTGCCTAGTTATTTAGGGAGGCGATGGAGAAAGGTTCCTTCCCTTTTGAGACTGATATGGCCACCATTGTGGTCCTTCCTAAATCCCAACCACCCTCGCCTCGGTGCGCGGACTATCGTCCCATCTCCCTCATTAATACGGGGCTGAAGTTGTACGCCACAATACTTGCCCAGCGTCTTAAACCCCACTTACGAACGCTGGTCCATCCAGACCAATGTGGGTTCATGCCATCGCGTGGTACCCGACATTGTCTGCGGAGGCTCCATACTGCTCCGGCTCACCGTAACTTGCTCACCCCCTCTCACTCCTCCTGGTAGATTTTGAGAAAGCCTTTGATTCGGTAGACTGGGGGTTCTTAGACGACGTTCTGGCGGAGATGGGCCTCGGACCCCGCTTCCGTGGTTTCATCCGACTATTATACGCTCGACCGAGGGCACGGGTCCTAGTGAATGGAGTTCTGTCAGAACCCTTTCCGATCTGCAGGGGAACGAGGCAGGGTTGCCCCCTCTCTCCCCTGCTCTTTGCTCTGGTGATGGACCCCTGGCGGCCCTGATACGTTCAAGCGGGCAGGTGCAGGGTTGGGAATGGCCCAATACGGAAGTGGATAAAATCACCCTCTACGCAGACGATGTCCTGATTTATTTGGCGGACCCCGCTAGTTCAGGCCCTCATTGCCTCCAGATCCTTCGGTCCTTTGAGCAGGCTTCCGGCCTCCGGCTCAATCCTGAGAAGTCGGTCTTGGTTCCCCTCCACATATCTAGGGAATGCTTTGATTGGCAATCCACCATACCGCTCCGTCGCCAATCCTTTAAGTACCTAGGGATATGGGTGACTTTACTCCCTGAACTCAGCTGGGCCCTTAACGTCACTCCCCTGGTGAAACGGGCTAAGGCGGACCTGTCAAAATGGCAATCACTGCCTCTGAACCCCATGGGAAGAGTCGCTCTATTCAAAATGATGATTCTTCCCAGATTCCTTTATATGCTCCAAAACACCCCCCTTAACTTTCCGAGAGCGTGGTTCCGGGAGCTCGACAGCCTGGCTTCCAAATTCCTCTGGGGGAAGGGCAGGTCCCGACTGGCCCTAGGCGTTTGTCGGATCCCTTCCTTTGATGGGGGCATAGGGATGACCCATCTATATTTGTATTATCTGGCCACACGCCTGCTCTCCCTGCACGACTGGCTCAAGGGAGGATGGTCGGATCCGGCTTACAGACTGGAACTCCGTGCACTGGACTTGTCCAACCTCCAGTCGATGATGTATGGGGCACCTGTCCCATCTCGCCTGCCAGAGGTGACGCGTTCGGTGTTCCTGGCCTGGCAGGCCGCGCTGCGCCATACCGGGTGGACCCGCACGCTGACCCAATGCACACCCCTGTGGCAGGGTACCTGGCTCAGAGAAGTCAACGGGCTACAAGGCTTTCGGTCATGGGACCTCATAGGCATTTCACAGCTAGGCGACATTTGGGTTGGTGACCACATGCGCTCCTTCCAGGACCGCCAAGCTAGACATTCCCTGCATCGCTTACAGTTTTATAGATATTTGCAACTCCGCCACGCCCTTCAAGTACACCTCGCGACTGGTACGCGACTCCTGGACCATAGCCCTCCCGAAGCACAAATCATGCAGGGGGACCTGGGGAGAGGGGGCATCTCCCGCATTTATCGGTCGCTCATTCACAATACCCCAACATCACTTGATCGACTGCGGGCTCAATGGGAGGAATGGGTGGGTTCCTTGGAGGAGGAGGACTGGCGCGATGCCCTTATGGCCCCCAGGACAGTCACTGCTTCTGCCAGACTGCGTTTGACACAGCTTTATTTCCTGCATGCTGCCTATTTGACGCCGGCGCGCCTATATCGCGCGGGGCTCCGACCGACCCCCACCTGCG
The DNA here is from genome assembly GCA_963921515.1 of Calotriton arnoldi. NCBI lineage: Eukaryota > Metazoa > Chordata > Amphibia > Caudata > Salamandridae > Calotriton > Calotriton arnoldi. The sequence continues at coordinate 442,879 of CAWUFW010001443.1, read as the reverse complement.
ATAAGTGCGGTCATGCCCACGCTTGGCGCGATTCAGGGGAGACATTGAAGACGAACTCACCGAGGTGTTGGGGTGGGCGATGCCGCACGATCCACGACATGCACTGCTGGGCATCACAGACGGGTTGGATGGGACCAGGAATGAAAAACTTTTTTACACTACGGCAATGGTAGTGGCCAAAAGGGACATAGCTTCCGCCTGGAAATGTCCGGATCCTCCCACCGTGAGGAAGTGGCAGGCCGGGGTGGACTGGTGTGCCACGCAAGAGAAGACAATGTACATAGCACGTGGCTGCCCCAAGAAATATCGTAGGGTCTGGGGGAAGTGGTTGGGGGGAATGGTCTGATTTCGATAGGGATGCTCCAAAATCCGCCCTTTTGAATTTGTATGTCTTTGGTCTTTGGGTTGTCCAGATTAATGCAAATAATCCTTTGTTATCATGGTATCTTGGTGATTGGCTGGTACTTTTTGTGAAATCAATAAAAATTTGTTTATCAAAAAAAAACTAAACACCCTCAAAACAGAATTCGTCTTAATCGCTCCCCCCAGCCAAACAACCATCCTCCGTGAGTGGATGAAGCACTTAACAGCTCTCGACGGTCAACCTCTCATTGATTCTGCAAAATCGCTAGGAATAACTTTGGATAATAAGCTAAATATGCAGAATCACATCAGCGCTGCAACTAAAGGAGCAAATCTTCAGATGAACACCCTGAGAAGACAAACCCGCAAATGACTTCAAACATGCAGTTCAGACTCTAGTAATCCCTAGAGTGGACTATGGGAGTGTCGCTCTCTGCGGCCTTCCCAGATCAACGACCGCCCCTCTAAGAGCCTCAATCAATGCAGCCGCTAGACTCATCAAAGGCTCCAAAAGAAACTGTCACATTTCCCCTGACCTTTGTGCCCTCAACTGGCTACCTTTTGAGGCAAGAATCCATCTAAAAATCGCCTGTATGACACACAAGGCATTGCATCACAAAACCCCGAGATACCTAGCGGAGAAACTAGTACTATCGTGGGGTAACAGAACTACTAGGAGTTCCGATAATCTTCTATTGAAACCACAACGATTTTCCAAGAAGAAAACTTACAACCGTACCTTCTCAGGAATGGCTCCCAGGATTTGGAACACCTTGCCCCCAGAAACGAGACTGAACCCGTCCGCAGCATTATTACAAAACCAAGTGAAATCGATTCTCTTATCCAAATTCACCTGAACTATTTTATACAATCTTGTAGATATGTGTCTGTCTGTAATAGTTTCCACCACTTTATTCACATAAGTTACTGTATTTTTATGTATATATCCATCACCTATATCTGCCCTGTAAAGCGCTCTGATCGCCGCAAGGGTCTTGTTCGCGCTATACAAAACCTTCAAAATAAAATAAAATAAATAAATAAATCCCCGGAAGGCCGCAGCAGCTGCCTCTATGTCAGTTGGCCATTAGGGGCGGTGAGAGTTTAGAGTGGCTGTAAAGATGGTCGGGTCTAATTTGTGCCACGGGCGCTTCATTGAAGGTGGGCGAGAAGATTGAAGTGGAGGGCCTTCTGAACAAAGTCGTAGGGAGATGAGGAAATGATCCGTCCAGAGCATAGGAAGGGGGGCTTGGCCTCCAAGATCTGGAGATTCGAAAATACGGGATCAAGGAGGTGACCAGCTACGTGTGTTGGTCCCACGACCAACTGCATCAGCTGGCATGCTGCCATATCCCCCAGGAAATTGACGACATCATGGGACTCTTGGAGTTCCAGGTGTAAATGAAGGTCCCCTATGATGCTAAAATTGTCTGCCTCTAAAATTAACGTGGATGCAGTGTTAGCTAGGGCTTCTTGAAAGGCTTTCGGAGGGCCTGGTGGGCGATAAATAAGTAGCCCAGATAGTGTAAAATTGTGTGTCAGTGCAATTTTAAAGAGAGCGCTTTCACAGTCGGGGATGTCCTTTAAAGTGAGGATGCAGGGGTACGCTGATTTAAATATAATAGCTAACCCCCCCCCACCCCCAACTGTTCTGTTCTTAATGCACATCGTGTAGCCTGCGGATAGGGCTAGGGCCGGAATGGCCACAGAATCAGCGGTGAGCCATGTCCCCGTGAAAAATAGAATGTCCTGGGCAGTCTCTTGCAAGAGGTCTAATACCTCTGCATGATGTTTGACTAAGGACCTGCAGTTTAGGCTGCAGATGATGAATTCCTTCAGCCCAGAGGCTGGAGGCGCCATTCAGGAGAACAGGCTCACCCTGAAACCGCATATATTGCATTGCGGGGGACAGGAATCAGGGTGCCAGCTGTGTTGTCCGCAGGCGACTGTAGGTTGCAGTGCGAGCAGGGATTCCCGTGTGAAGACTAGCCTGTGGGGTAATCTAGAACCTGGGTTCCTGGCGTCTGGCAATGTCAAGCCGCAGACGGGCTTGCCTTTCGCGCGCCAGCGGCAGGCCCGCTGCGCGTCCGCGCTGTGGCGTGCATTTAGTACCTGGGGGGGCACAACTAGCTCCTCCCAGCCTGGACCGGAGATTGGATGAGACTAGCCAATCAGGTCGCGGCAAATCGTAAGTAAAAAATCAGGACGATTCACTTTAAAAACACAGGTGAACAGCGTTTAACATCGAATCTGTGCAATATTGAGCAGTAGTACACGTCAAAACCACCCAGCAGTTCCCTCTATGAACTGCTCTTGCTAGCTGCGCGTCCGCGCAGCGGCGTGCATTTAGTACCTGGGGGGCACAACTGGCTCCTCCCAGGCTGGACCGGATTAGATGAGACTAGCCAATCGGGTCGCGGCAAATCTTAAGTAAAAAATCAGGAAGATACACTTTAAAAACACAGGTGAACAGCGTTTAACATCGAATCTGTGCAATATTGAGCAGTAGTACACGTTAAAACCACCCAGCAGTTCCCTCTATGAACCGCTCTTGCTAAATACGCTTGTTAAACTGCAAAAAACCTAATAAAAACAGATCTAAAAAAATAATACTAATTGGAATAGATAATAACTAAAGGCGCTAAATGTATTGGTGCTGAGTACAAGCTGAACCTGCTGCCAGTTATCATACATGCTTGTTCACTCTTGATCTGCTTACCTCCATTCCACCCATTTTAGCTTCAATATTGGAGAAAGTCAAAGGTTCTAGATCTCAACCTAATTCTCCCCCCCCCATGACACACAGTAAGAAGTAGTCAATGCAGGAGGTTCAACCGTTAGTATCATCAGTTACGACTGGGCACGAAAATAACAAACTGCCAGAGAGTACAAATGGTCACCTTACTAAATGAATTATCCTCGGGCAGACAAAGATCATTCATTGGTCGGTAGGGCCACTGAATTCCCCAGCTCTAGTACCTCAAAGGTCACTTTCAAAAAAGGAGAGAAAACGGCTGAGAAAAGCAAGAAAACAAATCAGGGTAGCCGATCAGTCCAAGATGGGGCTGATCTGGATTTATCCCCTTTGCAATCACAAAGTTCTCCCGCCCGGGCAGAAACAGCTGCACTTTCAGAAGCCTCCAAAAAATGCGAATATGTCACAAACCGGAAAGCCGAATTACCCAATTTTTCAAACTAATATTGTACCAAAGGCAGGACAGTTGCAACCCTGGGCGGATCAAAGTAAACAAGAGCCATCTACTAACTCGCTTGCTCCTTGCCAGAGTTGGCTACTATCTCATCTCAACCTGCTGGCTCTCACAGGGCATCCCCTCTGTGAAATCAGTAGTGCCCATCCTGGTTCCTCCCAAGAATAGCAATATCATCATCATTCGCAAGGATGAAGCCCCCCCAATTAATCAGCAATCTGGCCAGTGTCACGAGGCCCAAATGTATGATAAAGCATCAGGCAGCCCAACATTCCATGGCTTGGGTGACCTCATGTCTTCATATTTACACTTGAAGCAACAGCACAACCCTGCAAATATGGATTATATTATTCCTAGGGACTCTGAGCACTGCTCCCGGGAGCCACTGCAAATGCCCGGTGTGACAACATCTGCAGGGTCTGAGGTCAACAGCACACTTTGTTTGCAAATGAAGAAACTTGAGATGCCTCCCAGCTACATGTCCAAAATCAAACATGATATCCTTAACAGAAGTGCCATACTTAAATTGATCGGCGCTTTAAAGGGCTCAGAACATATAACCTCTAACCATCTTGAATTTGTAGAGTTTAAGCCCCACCCAACGTTGCGAGGCAGGGATATTACTGTGACCTCCCGGTCTACCTATGAAACAGCCAACCAGATCTGGGAATTTAGGGATACGTTTTCTGTTTGGGGCATAGTGGTCTTAGTTAAGGCCTCCTTGTGTTATCCCACTGCTTACCAATGAGCCCCACAAATCCTGTTTCATCTCATAGAGGCATTCTTAGAGGTGCGGTCGGCTCGGAATGCATAGAAGTAATTGTGGACGCCTTCAAGTTACCAGTGCCTTTCTTAAAGCACCTCACCATCAAATTAACACTTTGCCTCCTGTTCCTCGTGTTGGTGGGTCCAAGTCTACACAGGGGCTTTCCTGGGTATGAAACTCATATCTGCCTTTTGACATCTGGAAAAATCACACCTTGCCCTTAGTTCCATGTTAGGTGAAATAAGAACTGATCGAATTATGTGCACCTATTCTGTTTTTATGACACCCAATGGTCACACATTATCCAGTTTTGACATCCTCCAAACAATATGAGCCCCCCGCCGTTAATAGAAAGAGTAACTTGGAAATGATCTGTGGGCTGTCTACCTGTGAAGAGTGGAGTGTCCCTGATCAACCTGTAAATGTTCTTCTTGTAGAATCTTCTGTTTCAGGGTCCCCTACCTTGCCAAGCTTTGAAGTACAGAAGAAGTTAACCATACTTTTCTGAAATGTGGCCGGTCTTGGGGCCAAATGCGGAAACTATTTGTGGGTCAGGTTTATTGGTGAATTGGCAATAGCTTGTTTGAAAGAAACTTGGGCAGGGAAGCTGGTGCACTTAAATGGTTTTAAGACCTTTCATATTGCTGCAATTCCTTCCCTATCCGGCCGACCAGTTGGTGGCCTGGTAATTTTCCTTTCAGTTAAGGTCCACACTAGAACCTTTTTTTTTATAAAATTGGCACACCTTTTATTAGTTGCTCGGTCTTGAATTTATGGACGGCACAAGGCTGGGCATCATCAACTTGTACAATATCTTTCCATCTGCTAATAGAGACTGTGTGTTATCTAAGCTGGAGCTGTACATAAATTCCCTCGCTTCAAAAGATGGCAAAGACTTAGGCTTGGTGTAAGATTTTAATGTCCATCGCTGCCCCATTGTGCTTCGAGATAATTGTAGGCTGTCAGACGTAGATGGAAGCACGCAGACCCATTTTTCACATGACACCTATGGAAGCAGTCTCAACTTTATTAAGACCAAATTTAACATGAAGTTTCTCAATGAAACTTGTAAAAACAACATCCCTTTTTTGAACATGTATGTTGGCAAGGGAGAGGGCTCTTTTATAGAGTTTATCCTTTAATCAGCTAACCTAGATTTGTATGCTGACTAATGTATTATTCCTCTGAGCTTTTGTAGTGATCATTTGCCCCGAAGCTTCTCTATTAATATTTCCCATTGGCAGGTTACTATTCAGATAGGCGTGCAATTGATATCTCGGTGCCCAGAAAGAAGGGTTCCAGGATCAGGGGAGAGTCTGAACATCACAGCTTTTGCATCCAAATTGGTAGGGGACAACCGCACTGTGTTCAAGATTTGTTTAGATGATGAGCTGGACCCTAGTAACATCACAGAGGCTTTTTCTTTCCTCTCTGAGGCCATCAAAATAGCACTCAGCAGGCCCTCCACATGATGTACAGGGAAGCGAAAGGGGTGATTTGATAAAGAGTGCTCACACACTCACAAAGCACTCATGCACGCTCTCCAAAAAACCCAGAGTGTTCCGCAAGAGGCGGCCCATTGTAGGACAGCGTACCATGTGGCAATTAAGGCCAGGAAAAACTCCTTAAAAATGAAAGCACAGGAGGACTTTGAGGAAGGAAGTCACAAGAGAGACCTTAAGGTATCCTGGGGCATTATGAATCGGCCATTCCTAAAGGAGGCCAATGAGCTCTCCATTGAATTTGCCATACCAAGGAAGGAGTGGGTATCCTTTTTGGGGCAGCTTATGCAGCCGGGCTTGGGGAGGATGAGTCGAGCGAACACAAGGGAGAGTCATCTCTTTGATCTGTGTGCTGGTCCAAAGGGCCAATTCCATCCCAAATACCTCCCTACCCTAGAGAAAATGTTAGAGGTTATTAAATCTAGTCCCAACTGTAAAGCCCCTGGCCCTGCGGGGTCCCACTGGATCTCTTTAAGAACCAGCCAGAACTTTGGGCCCCATTGGTAACAAATGTCCCACGGCGGCTGGACTTTCCTGCAAATTGCCCACATGGTCGAAAATTGATCGTTTCCATATTTAAAAAGGGGGACCGTGGAGACATGAATTGTTACCGCCCAATCTCTCTCCTACTCAACGGTGAAATGGATCTTGTCCTATTGTCACATCTTGAAGCCTGGGTCGAGGAGACTAGAATACTCTTAGATATCCAGTATGGGTTCAGGAGGGGACTTAGGATGGAGGATCAATGTCTTAACCTCTCCCTTCTGTTGTACAAGTACACCATTGCCAAAAAGGGCTCTTTCTTTTTGGGGTTTATGGACCTGTCCAGCACCTTTGACCTTGTGTCTCATAGCAAACTGTGGAGGATTATGGAGGATCTTGGCATGAACAGAGCCATTATTTACCCCATCATTGAAATATATCAGGACACCAGCGCTCCAGTTAGGTTTGGGGAGATGCTCTGAGTCATTCGGTGTTTGCAGGGCTGTTAGACAAGGTTGTGTATTTGCACCCTTCTTCTTCACCCTTTATATCAACCAGTTGGAGGGGGAGTTGGTATCAACATGCAGGGACATGCCCCCGATTGGACAGTGCCCCTTACCAGCCTTGCTGTATGGGTATAATGCTGTCCTTTTGGGCCGAACACCCCTGGCAGTACAGCACCTATTAGACCGTTTTTCAGCCTTTATGGAAGGGTTAGACTTGAAACTTAACAAGTAAAACTTTTGTCATGTCCTGTAACTCCAAACGCATTGACAAATCTCCTTTTTGTTTGTACCCCAATCTCATTCAAGACACGGCTGATTTTAGTTAACTTGGTGTGACCTTTAACAACAAAGGGTCATGACACCTGCAGCAGGAGATTAGAAACAGTCCGTTTGCTAGAAGAATCAATACCCTCTTCTACTTTGCTGCACAATTGGGCAAAAGATCAGTTTAGCACATATTAACAATTTATCATGCTAAATGCTTAAGTGTGGCAACTTATGGGGCATTGATCTGGGGAATCAACAAGGTAACTGCGCTACAGATCACTGAAAATAGGTTTGCCCATCGACTGCTCGCACTCTCCCAATGTTCTGCTCCCTTTATTTGCCTCAAGGAGCTAGGGATATTTCCTCTGGAGGACAAAATACAGACTCGCCCATTTATGTTGTGGCACCTAGTGTGGACCAATGAGGCACTGGCCTTCAATCAAGCGATAATCGAAGACTGCTTATCCCTGAACCGCAGTCTTGAAATTCCATGGCTGAGGGGACTTGGGGACATGGCCTTGGCCCTGTCCAGAACAGCTCTTTTTGAAAACCTCACAATTTTATCCTCCTTGAGTAAAAGGTCAATGAGCGACATGTGTTATACACTGTAAGGGCTGAAAGATGGGAAAAGGCTAGAACACTGCCATTTGTCATTTCCTACGTCTTGTTGGCCCCTATTGACAGTCACCAGCCATTTCTGCTACTTAATGCACAGTCCCATCAGAATTTCTGTCTAAAGAGGTTTTTCATAGGTTAGTTGCATTTGCATACTGTAATAACTGGGAGCGCATTCTCAATTCATACCCGCGACCAGGTTTCTGCACAAAGCACTTTACACAATGTTTTCCTGCAGTTTTTATTCTAAACCTAGGTTCTGCACTATCAAAGCCCTTCTGAACAAACTTTCCATGAGACACTGCACACAGGCACTTTATTTTCTCTAATGTCTAGCAACCGAAGAAATAATAGCGACAGTCCATACTTACCTCAGTCTTGTAATGACGTTTAGGAAGACACATGATCATGATTAAAGATGGCTATCCTGTGCCTATTCTTTTTTTTTTTTAAATATATTTATTGGCATTTTCATATTTGCATTACGGTAACATTTCTCAGCTAGAATGTGCAGACATTTCAACGTCAATACCACAGCATCAAGTTCTTTATACAGCAGTAAACAGTAAGTCGACAGTAGCATGTCCCGTTGGTCCCCCTCTGAGCCGTCCCCCCCCACCCTCTGCCCGACTTGTCTCAAGACCTCATTGGGATTCAGTAAGCGTAAGTCCATAGTGTTTAAGCCACGGCTTCCATATCTTCCAGAACTTTTTGGGACAGCCTCTTGCCTGATAAGTCGTTTTCTCTCCCAACATATACATGTCCATGCTTCGCTTCCATTCCATTAGTGATGGGCATAGCACCTCCCCCCACATCTTGGCTAAGTCACGCTTTGCCACCACCAAACCCAGCTGGAGTAACAATATTTTTGTTCTAGGAAGATCAACCTCAGTTTGAATTCCCAGCAGAACTAGCTGTGGGTTCAAGGGAATCGTCCCCGCCAGAATGGCCCCTAGTTCTTCTAACAGATTCACCCAGTATCTCTGAATCTGGGAGCATTCCCAGATCGTGTGGAAGAAGGTACCCTCCGGCGCTCGGCAGCGCAGGCAATTGGGTTCCTCCGCCCTTCCTATTCTATGTAAACGTGCCCTGTCATAGTATGCCCTATGTAAATACTTAAATTGGATCAATCGTAGTCGCGATTTGATGGCCACCTCACGAGGATGCATCAGTGCCATTTCCCAGTCCAGATCCTCTATTTCCCCCACATCCAGTTCCCATTTGGCCTTCAACTTCTGTAGTGAGTCTGGTTTGTTATTAATGATGGTCTTATATGTCCAGGAGACTGCCTTATCTCCTATCTCTCCCATCAAGAGGCGACCCTCTAATGGTGCATACTCCGGGATTTCTGCCGTGTCAATATGTTGTGCCCGCCACGCATGTGCCAGTTGTAAATATTTATAGTATTGGGATTTGGACATAGCATACTCAGTCTGGAGGTGTGAGAACGTCACCAATTCCCCTCGATGCAATACGTCTTTCAGCTGTGAAATGCCTAGCAGGTCCCATTTCCGAAAACCGTTCAATTTGGCGATATCTTTAAGTCTATTGCCCACCCAAAGCGGTGTTTCCCTTGTCACTCGACCTGCCCATTTCATCTGCCGTTCCGCCTTTTTCCAGATTGCTATCACTATCTGTGTGGCCGTCAGGAGACGTGTGGAGCCCTTTCCCCCATAGATGTAATGCGTGTATGGATGCTCGGTGAATTGTGAGCGTTCGAGTGCATATGTGGGGTGGTCCCGATCCGTATGTACCCATTCGTTCACCACTATTAGGTGGGTAGCCCAGTAGTAGGCCCGCAGGTCAGGCAGGGAAATACCACCATTGTATTGGTTGCGTTGTAGTGTCTCCAGCGCTATCCTCTGTGGTTTCCCATCCCAGAGGAACGTTCTCAGTGTTCCCTCAATCCTGGTGAACACCTCATCCGGGATCCATTGATACGTGTTTTGGAGGACATATAGGAACTTCGGGAGCACTATCATTTTATAAAGTGCAGCCCGACCCAACAGGGTTAGCGGCAAAGTCTGCCATCTAACAACATCTCTCCGAAATTCCTTGTGTATTCTGTAAAGGTTTCGTTCCAATGCCGTTGCTGTGTTCGTCGTGACATATATACCCAAATATTTAACACCTTCTGAGGCCAGTTGGAGTTGCCTCGGTCACACCTCACACCCACTACCGCCTCCCACCGGGTATAGACAGGACTTCTCCCAATTAATTGTGTACCCCGCGTGGGCTCCGTATGTTTCACAACTATTCATTATATTAGGGATGGATGTCTCCGGTTTCGTGACATACATCAGTATGTCATCCGCATACAGTGAGATGCGTTCATCCAATCCCTCATCTCCTAGACCTCGAAATCCCGTTATATCTGGGTGTGCCCGGACAATACATGCGAGCGGTTCCAGGACCAGTGCAAAAAGTAGGGGAGACAGGGGGCATCCCTGCCGTGTACCCCTGCCTATCTGGAATTCCCTGGACACCACTCCATTGACTAGTTCTGGCCAGTGGCTTTTCGTAAAGAACTGCGATCCACTGTCTAAATACCGGGCCAAACCCGAATTCCTCCAGTACTGACATAAGAAATGGCCAGTGGACAGTGTCAAAAGCCTTCTCGGCATCCAAGGACAGGACAATATGTGGGTGGTCTTTAGTAAGTGCCACCTCTAACGTATTATGTAGTCTCCGGAGGTTGTGCCTCGTCGACCTCTTAGGCATAAAGCCAGATTGGTCCCGATGTATGAGTCCCGTAATTACCCCAGTAAGTCTGGTGGCCAGTATCCTAGCCAGTATTTTAGTTTCCATGTTAATGAGAGAAATCGGTCTATATGAACTACAGTTCTGCGGTGGTCTGCCCTCTTTGGGGATCACCACTATCGTGGCAGTCCTCAAATCGCTAGGAAGACCGCCTACCTCATATGCCTCGAGGTACATTTGGAGGAGGTGTGGACAAAAGAGTGCCACGTTTTGCTTAAAAAACTCCGGAGGGAGCCCGTTGGGGCCGACGACCTTGCCAGTCTTCAGCTGGCCGATGGCTGTTACAATTTCCTCCTGGGTAATTGCCCCATCTAATATCAGTGAGTCACTATCTGCCAACTTAGGAAGATTAACTTTCTGGAGGTAGGCCTGTATCTGTTCAGGTCCTGCCAGGTCACGTTTGGCATAGAAATGTTCATAGTAGTCTGCGAATGCATTGGCTATTGCCAACGGGGTATCGTGTGTTTGGCCGGTGTCTGTCTGTATCTGTGCCACCCACCTGCTTTCTAATTCCTTCTTACTGAGCCATGCAAGCAGCCTGCCTGTTTTGTCCCCCGCATCATATAGCCGTCGGTACATGGCTTGCAGCGCATGTTGTGCATCCTTCTTAGCCAGTGCAAAATAGTCCCTCCTGAGAATTTGCATTCTGCGCTGCAGTGAGGGGTTACTACCTGCACCGGCCTGTGTTTCAATTTGCAGCAGTTGGGATTCCAACCCTGCAATCTGTTCTTCCTCCCTTCGTTTCTTATAGGCTATGATGTTCTGGGCTCTATCTCTCAACACCGGTTTGTAGGCCTCCCAAAGTGTAATGGCTGAGTCCACTGACCCCACATTCTCACTAAAATAAAGTTCAGAGTTTACCCTGATTTCTTTGGCGACCTGGTGGTCTCTGAGTTCCCATGGGTTAAGTTTCCAATCCCCTGCTGGGCGCTGGGGCCGAGTGCCCACTGTTAGCCACAGTGGTGAGTGATCAGAGAGGCCTCTCGCCAGATATTCCACTTTTTGTACGGCTCCCAATTCCCCCACCGGAGTCAGTATGTAGTCTAGACGCGAGAAGGCTCTGTGTGCCCCTGAATAAAAGGAGTAGGCTCTAGTCTGGAGGTGTTGCCTACGCCATACATCTGTGAGCGCCAGTGTGTCTGTGAACCTTTTGAGTGGTGTCTCCCTAGGGCCTCCTGTTGGGGTCGTTGTACGATCCATTGCAGGATCCATTACATCATTAAAATCCCCTCCAATGATATGTGCATCTGATCCAGCCTCTAGCAGGACTGCCGCTAGTTTTCCCAATGTTTGCTTCTGCAGCCTGGGGGGTGCATATACGCTAATAAGTGTAACATTTCTCCTGTCCCACATCCCTTTCACCGCAACGTATGTACCCCCTGGGTCTGTCCACGTACGCTCAATTCTGAAAGGCGGGGTTTTCCTAATCAATATTGCCACCCCTCTTGCCCCTGTAGTGAACCCCGCGTGTGCCAGTGTCTTATATGCCCCGCGGCCTAGAAACCCACAGAGCGTCCCCTTTAGATGCGTCTCCTGCAATAAGATGACATCCGGTTTCAGTCGTTTAAAATACGTCGCCACCAACCCCCTTTTGATTTTGCTGCCCATCCCGTTCACGTTCCAGGAGAGGACCGAATATGTCCCTGTGTTAGGTGTAGCCATCCAGTCGGTGTACTGTGTCTATTCTGCTGCGTCTGCCGTCTCCACCGCCCCACTGCAGCCATGTCAGCGTTTCTTTAATATCTACCTGCGCACTATGATGCCATTTAACAATGTGAAAACCCCCTCCCCCATTGCCATCCCCCCATACTCCCCCATCATCCAACCGACTATCCCTTGGGTCAACAGGACCAACTTTGTCGTGTGTGGATTAGAGAGGTCTGTCACCCACCCCCCCGAACTCACCCTCCCAAACTGGTCCCTGTCCTTCCGGGCTCTATTTACACGGGTCTGCCTACCACCAGTCGGCTATCTGGTGTGAAAGCCTGCTCGCCGCTAGTGGTTCCTAGAATCCTTCGGACAGGGATATCCCGCATCACTTCTACACAAAATAAACAATCCTAATACACCAAAAGAAAACAACAAAATCAAGGGGGGAATTTTTTTTTTTTTTTTTAAATCACATTTCGAAAGGATATAAAGCACACGTGGGGTGGCGTGCAAGGTCCACTGTCTCTAGACTGTCCTACGGTTCTCCGGGCCAATTTCTGCACATCATTCGTCTGTGCCTGCTTGCGGTGTCTGATTATTCGTCGCGGTTGCTGTGTGTGTCTCGGTCTGGTTCTCCAGGAGGTTGATGTTCTGCAACAACGGATGCTCACCCTCCGAGTCTGTCGTGATATCTTGATCTGTGCAATCCGCTGAACGCTGTCGTATCATGACCTCGTTCCGTGATGGTCCCTTGGGTTTCTCCGCATGATGTAAACTGTCTGAGTCGGAGGCCCGGGGTGCTGATCCTGTTATTCTCCTGCTACGATATGGCGTCGCTCTCTGTGTTCCACTGCGTGCAGTCTCCATATTCTTCCCCCTCAGCCGCCGTGTTTTGGGCTTAGTACTATCCCTTGAAGGGATCCTCCCCGAGAGCGCCATCACGCCTCCTGATGTCCTCGGCAAGGGGTGCTCCTCCAACCAGTTCCATGCCTCCTCTGGAGTATTAAAGAAGAGTGTCCTATCTTGATAGATCACTTTAAGTTTAGCGGGGAACAAAAGCATATATGTGATTTGCATTTGGCGTAGCTTATCTTTTACCGAATCAAACGTTTTGCGTTGCTTCTGTACCTCTCGGGAGTAGTCTGGAAACACCATTATCTTTGCGTTGTCCAAACGAATGTCTCCTTTTTGCCTGAACTCCCCGAGTATGAGGTCCCTATCCTGGTAGTTCAGAAACCTCGCAATCAGTGTTCGTGGGGAGGCTCCCGGCGGCGGTCGTGCTCCGGGTATCCTGTGCGCTCTTTCAATCACGAAGCATGGCGAGAAGCGGGCGTCAGGGAAAGTGTCCACCAGCCACCCACGCAGGTAAGCCCCGGCATCTGCCCCTTCGATGGCCTCTGGAAATCCAAGGAAACGGAGATTATTCCTGCGTGCCCGATTTTCTGCGTCGTCAACCCTCCAGAGCACATCCTTCATGGCCACTGACAGGGCTGCGACCTCATTTCTGAGGACAGTGGTGGTGTCTTCAACCTCTTATATACGATGTTCCGCCTGCGTCACCTTCTCCGACACTTTACGCAGGTCCTGGCGAAGTAGGTTAACATCTATTTTGATCGCGTCAATCTTGCCCTCCAGAGCCTCCCTGGAGGATTGTATCGCTTGTAGGAGGACACTGTTATCGGGCGGGCCCACCGATCCGGTAGGAAGGGGATCTCCAATCTGCAAGGGTTTAGTGAATTTGTCCATCTTCCCCCGTTTCTGTGTTTTGGGATCTTTATCCCGTGCCATTTAAATCCACCACCCTGTGGGGCCGGAACTGTCCGCTGATGTCCCTGTATCACGGCCCGTTAACAACCGTGTCCCGCACGGGATGTTCACCTCTGGTTTCCGGCTGTGGTGCCCCCCCCCCCGTCACTCCGGGGGCGAAGGGTAGGGTGAAGGTCTTCCACCCCCAACTTTTTCCCTCAATATCCAGCCGTCTCACCGTTGGCCCCGGGACCTCACTGGCACCTCTTGTGCGTATGCCCCCTTCGTCTAGTGCCACTCGCCTCTCAGTTGTGTTATCTCCGGGCAACTTCAGTATGTACCTTGGGGGAGTACTTGCCTCTGTGGCTACCCTGCCTCACCTCAGCGTCCCCTGTCTCCATCCGGCACCCCTCCTACATCAGACGGGAAGGGCGCTCCAGCCTGCCACCCACAAACATCAGATGTGCCTTGGTAATCGCCTTAATCAGTGCTCCTGCCCTTTACCCCCTCCACTGTGTCACCAATGATTTCAGTCTGTGAGGGGGGGGGGACTCTCCTTTCCTTATCTGCCGCTCTAGTGTGTGTAAGCCTTTGCAGCGGCGTCTGTGCGTCTCCCCGGGTGTCAATGCCCGCGGTGTCGACCTTCCTGTCGCAGGTCCGCCCCGGTCTCCGCAATATGAGGCTGCGCTCTGTGTCCTCCCTCCGCCGCACGAACCTGCGCCGCTACACCGCACACCCCGCGAGCAGGGGGGGGGGCTCCAGAGGTCCGGGAGACGCAGTAAGGACTGCAGGGACCTCCACCGCACTCCTCAGCTGCCCGCTCACCTCCTCGCCTGTCGTCGAGATTCCGCCCGCGTCTTAAGGCCAGCGCTCTCCTGCAGCGACCGCCGTCTTCACAGGTTCCGATCAGACCGCCGCCATTATATCTGCGGCCCGAGCTCCGCTGTAAGTCGCGCCCCACGCCTTCACTGAGGGATTTCCACAGGTACGACCTCGCCGTCACACAGCCCAAACGTTCAGACACCTCTCCTGCGTGTGTTGCCACTCTGGTCGCTGATGCGCATACATGTATTTTCAGGATCTCTTTCCTGGCCCACGGAGCTTCGGTCGGACACGTCTAGTCCGCCATGCCGCTGGCCACGCCCCCCTCCTGTGCCTATTCTTGACTTGTAATACCACGTTGTGGATACCCCTCCAATAAAGTAGATTTTGATTCCCCACACTTTGGATCAGTTGTTCAGGACAGATTCGATTTTGAATTCACACCTTTGAATATCATTAATTTTCCTTTTAAATTTGATGTTTGCTGAAACGTGGAGCTCCCCAAGTTTTCTATTGTTTTTTAATTGTATTAATTCATATTATATTATGTTGTCCCCCCCCCATTGATTGCATGTCTCCAGCCATTTTTGCTATGTAATGCACAGCACTATCAGCACTTTATCTATTTGAGGCTTTCGAATCAATACATCTGATAGGATTGTTGTCCTTTCATTTTAAGGCACTTAGGAGTGATGTCGTAGCTGGTACCTGTAGAAGGTCACTGTTTGCGACCGGTGTTACGGCTCTGATGAGGCAGTCGTCTGCGAGCCCTTTTCTTGGAGAAACCAGCTGTAGAGGATTGCTGATAGGAATGTTGTTGATATCTTGTCCTGTGGCTGATATTGTTGTGCGCGCTGGCATCCTTGCGGTATTGGAGAGTGCCTAGAGTTTTTGTAGAATCAGTGTCTGTCTTAATGGCAAGGAGAGCATTGTTGATGTGCTTGCCAAATAGCGTGTCAATGTCGTAAGCCATGCCCGGTATTTTGGTGTGGACCTTAGGTCAATATGAGGTCGCCTTGAACCACCCCTGGCATTGTAAGACAGCTGTGCCGGCTAGCTGATGGAAGCCTGGGAGGCAATGTCCATGGTGCAGTCTATAATTTCCGACGATGTCTGCTCACCCTCCAGCAAGATTTTCCTTACTTCTGGTCGTTCCCAGTGCCTGTGTTCTTTCCCAAAACTGTACATTTGTTTTCACAATTGGCGCACCTCTGGCCCACATGCAAGTCCCTTGTAAAAGGAACCAGTGGTACCAATGGCCTTGAGACCAGGGAGTGTCTCTAAGGGCGGAAGCATGTATTGGGCCACCTTCAGAGACCCCCTCACCAAACGCATACCCACTGCCATTGCAGACTGTGTGTTCTGGTGCGGACGAAAAGAGTCAACATGGCACACATCCCTTTGTGCCATGCCCATAACCACTGCCTGTGGCATAGGTAAGTCAAACCCTCTAGCAGGACTCACAGCCTTAAGGCAGGGTGCACTATTCCACAGGTGAGGGCATAGCTGCATGAGCAATATGCCCCTACAGTGTCTAAGTCCATTCTTGGACATTGTAAGTGCAGTGAAGCCATATTGAGGACATGGGCTGGGAGTTTGTCATTACGAACTCCACAGCTCCATGATGGCTTTACTGAATGCTATGAAGTTTGGTATCAAACTTCTCAGCACAATAAACCACACTGATACCAGTGTTGGATTTATTACAAAATGCACTCAGAGGGCATCTTAGCAATGCCCCCTGAAAAATGACCAATTCCCTCGTGTCCAGCTAACTGGTCAAAAGCCTGCCATACACAGACATGTTTGACCCCCTGAGGTGGGAGCCCTTGTGCTCGTTTGTCATTGACAAAGGCTGCTTGGGGTGGAGGTGCTTCACACCTTCCCCCAAGCAGGAACAGCATTCAGGGCTGCCCTTTGATATGCTAAACAGGGCCTCTCCAGCTAGTGTCCAGGAAACTCCAACTTCAAGGACTCAAGATCCAGGCGGATTCGCAACCCCCGCCCACTCTGCACCCAACACCCACAGCCCGAGTGGCTCACCAACTTACCTGTCCAGCTGGTGGTCACCTTCATCTAGCCTCCTGGCCCAAGCCTGCAGCCTCTTTGTGTGACCGAGATCCTCCATTCGTTTGCATTGGGTGCCAGACGCTGATTTGCACCCTACACCCATCTACCTCTGTGCCGCTTGTGGTATAGCTATGGTGCTACCTTGTGCCCCCCCTGTGCTTGCCTTAAGCCCCAGGACCTGTGCCCTGAAACCATGGGTTCATCCTGCAATCTGCACCTAGTTCAGTGCCCCCAGTCTCCATTGACTGACATTGTGTTCAGTGACCTCTGCACCCGGCCGGCCCAGTGCCACTGGTGGTGCAGTACCTACCTTAAAGTGAACCTTGCCCAGTGTTGGTCTAAACCCCACAAGACTGGAAGAGTAAGTTGTGTACTTACCTGTTAACGTATATAACGGTTTTCCTTCCATAGGATTGCATTGCATTTCTCCTATTGCTTTTAACTGTCTATCCTTTACAATTGCTACTATTTCTGATTGACAACACATGTCTTTCTCACACTGTAAAGTATTCCTACTGCCTTTGAAAGACAATTCCTACTGCATTTTGAAAAGTATTACTACTCTTGAAACCGGTACTTACCTGCAACGGAGTTCCTCTTGGTTCTAAAATAAAATAACAAAGTAATAACCTTTTATACAAAACAATTGGTCTTGGATTCAGTCTTTGAGTGTGTGTAATCATTTCTTACTTGAATGTGTACAACAAATGCTTAACACAGCCCTCTGATAAGCCTAACTGCTCGATCACAATACCACAAATAGAGCTTTTAGTATTATCTACTTAAGCCTCTAAGCCGCTGGGGATCCACTGGACTTTGTGCACACCATACCTTGCTTTGGTATAGTATATACAGAGCCAACTTCCTACACCGTGGGACTCCTAGCTCAACTACAGGGATGACTCAAGCATGTGAATCTATGAAAGATCCAATATTGTGGAATTCTTCTGCCACACACTGCTGAATCTGAAGATGGTTCTAATCCTTTTCTAGGACTCTGTTGTTGGAAGGCATCGATGCCAAGATAGATCTCAGTGGCAAACAGGTCGTATTTCAAATCGTTCATGTTGCCTGGGAACAAGAGCGTTGCTCCTTAGACTTATCAGACTTGGTGGTCACTTTAAGGGGCAAAGTGGAGAATTCATTGCTACTTAACCCTGGTTGAAGGGTTGATCTCAAACCACTTTACACACCTCGCCCAACTTATCCCTTAAGCAAACACCCTCTCTATCCCTCAGTCTTCTTTGGGGCATCTTTTACACTTCCTTATGGAGTAACAGTCAGGAAGACAGAGTCAAGAAGGGCACATGTTAAAAATAGAAGCCAAAGAAACAAAGGAAATGAGCGAAATATCTTGCCCAAACTAGAATAAAAAAATATGACTTCCACTTCTTTTAAAAATCAAATAAACATTCTAAGATGGTGAGGGAAACGAAAACAAACTCTGAGAAGACTTCTGCATTCAAGCATCCCAGTTTTGTAAACACAAAACACACTGCCTGATTGACATTGCATGTCCTGAGGGAACAGGGCAGAATCTGAAATCCTTAAGTGGCAATGGCGATTTCACTCCAATAGCAGCCCCCAGATGGCTAAACACCATTTTCCTTTTTACGGTTTAAAACGGTTTAAAGTGGTTGCTTTGAATGGAGAAATTTCTGGATTTAAAATGGATGCATAAAAAAAATACTAAAAATGTTGCCTTCTATAGGCATGTTTTCTTAACTTAAATGATCCTCAAATTAGATTTTTTTTTTTTTTAAATATTCTGTTCTTAGCTCTCACACCTTTATAGAGATATTCTACTGTTTATGAATATCATAGTGAATCCAGTGACGAAGATTTAACTGTATAGAATTTTGAACTGCTTATATTCGCAACTCATCGTCCACCTCCTAAGGCCAAAGCTTGGGCTTCACGTTATTACAGGATGAAAGGATATTTTAAGGAGACTTTGGCGTGAAACTGTTATCCATTCTTGGCAACGGGATTGCTTGACTGCAGGATAAGCATTTATTACGATAACTTGGCACTCACATTTCTACAGTTTTGGGGGGAGGGGTTCTTTATAATGTGATTTGGCCCTCTTTGAGAACATATGTATGTGCCTAAATTTTAGCAATCTTATTCAGGAAACAACTGTTACATTGCCCATTACCATCCCAAATTATTTTTTTTATGATACCTTTTTTTTCGTTTGTCATCTCTCTTCTGAGTTCTGGCGTTGTGAAAGGTAGTTATGGAAGCACAGTGACCACGTCTCCAAGAACTCTAATAGAGACACACAAGCCTGTCTTTGGTGGGAGTAGGTGAGGGTTTGGGGGGGTAGGAGTACGGTTGGGAAGATGGGGTTCCAATCTTCTAGTGGTTCTGGGACGCAAATGCATGTGGAAGATTCTGGAAGCTGCCATCTTAAGCAGTATTCATTCCAGGTTTCACAGGTTGGTAAATCACCATTTACTCTCTAGTTTAACCTTAAATTTCCAACTTTAGAGGACCTCCTTTTCCTGCACAATATTTGCAGATTATAAATTGTACTTCCTACATGAGATCAGTGGGTTGTAATGGTGTCTTCAGATAGTTGCTTGCTCTGAAGAAGTTACCTGGCGTTGCTTTCTTCGTAATTTTCGGTCTCCTGTTCCATAGTTTGTTTCTGTTTCGGACTGGCTTGCTTGTACTCCAGATTTTACTGATTAGTTTGTTTATCCTCCTGAATTTTCATCCGCTTCTTGATTTGCTCCCAACTATATTTCAATGTTGGACGAAGAGGTGAATAAGAGAGGAAGTTGCATAGGACACAAGCCTTGACAGCAACGGCATTGTTTTGCTTGCCTCTTGGCAGAAAGAGGCATCTCCGTCTTCATCTTTGGAAATACCCCGCTCCACACCATCTCTCAGGGCCGTTTCTAGGTGTTTTGCCGCCCTAGGCGAGAATTGAAAAATGCCGCCCCCTCCCTTTTACTACCATTCGGAGAGAGAAATGTAATGAACTGCATCTGAAGTGTGGTGAACACACCAGTTAGCTACATTAACCGCACGACCAGAGATGTCCCCGGGGCCTGTGGAGGAAAGGGCGGCAATGTGGAGGGAACTTTCGATGTCCCAGCAGTGCGGTTACAGGAACCTAGACTCTGTTCAACTGAGGGTATTTCTTTGTCAAGGGCACCCATAGTATTAATTGGATAGTTCGATATTGAAGAACAGGGCTTACCTTGTGCCTTAGGTGTCGGTAACTAGCGCTTCCCTATTGAGAGTGTTGAGGGAGAAGCAAGGGGCCAAGAGGGGGGCCCAGCCCAGCCTTGTCCGGCCGCAGAAGGGCCTCCTTTTGGCCGGTTTTAACCCAGGCACTTGCCTGGGCGCGTCGCGCGCCTGCGGAGCCTGGCGCACTAAACTGTGCTTCACTGCTTGCCGGTCATTGGCGCCTTCTCTTCTGGGCTCGTGCTGACAGCTAGAGGCTGTAGTCCCTGAAGCGACCCCTTTTGAGAAGCAAGTATGGCGGGAACAGGTTGTGAAGCATGGTTTTCAGCAAGTGAGGAGCTGCGAGAGAGAGACAGAAAGGAAGGGAATAAGAGGAAGAAAGAGAGGGGGGGCAGGGGCAGCTGACAGCGGCAGAGCAGGAAAAGTGGACACAGGACACTTCAACCACTGATCTTACCTTAATACACCTGCTGGGCACCTAGGGACTCCCACGCGCAACAGAAGCAGGCTGCAGGGTAGGCCAACCAGTCCTTGCCTTGACGTTCCTGACTCCGCCTCTCTCGAGCTCCAGACGACAGCACTCCGGGTCTACTGCGCGCCTGCGCCAAGGCAAATGCAGGGATTCAAAAGTGAAAAAAAAAAACGATGACAGGCCTGCCCCTCGTGCGATCATTGGTCCATTCTCTCTGGGGGCAGGCCAGAAACAAGAAACAGGGCCGTCATAAGTAGCGCGTTCGCGCTATGAATGATTGACGGCCCGGATTGTTACAGACATCTGTGGGCGCCGCAGAAACGAAACCACGAATTTTGCGCACACAAGGGCAAATGTCCCAACTTCTTTTTGCCGCCCTAGCCGGACGCCTAATCTTGCCAAATGGTAGAAACGGCCCTGCCATCTCTTCCTCCGATAGGATTCCCAAGTGTTTAATTTGTAAAATATTAAGTGCCAGGGCTTTGACCAGGAGGCCACTGCAGCTTGCACCAACCATCGCCCTTGTCATCGCTGCCAAAACAACTACTAACCATCTCTCTCGCATGTAAATGCGACAGTTCAGATCATTCCAGGTCCCCAAAGCTAAAGGAATGGCTGGGGAAGTAGGTGTTAGCAATTTTTTAATGTATATTGTATTCCTAAACAACCGTTGTTCTGCTCATCTCTAAATTAGATGAGCAGCGCCACCATGTGGTAGACTGTTCTAAGTATGGTGTTGACAATTAGGGGCCGGTGCGAGCACCGGAAACCAATTAAGTGCTGGTGCTGAGCACCGGAAAGCACCGGCTCAAATTAAGCTCTGGTTTGGATGCCCTCATGCTAAATAATTCTAACCTACAGATTTTTTCGAAAGTGTCTAATTGTACTCCAACTTTATCTGCTAAAACTACTGGTTTGGGTTTAGCTTTTCCCCAGAGCCATTACAATGCATCTTTTAAAGTTTTGTATTCTTGTTAGATTTACATCAAATGCCAAAGAGGAAGAATGAGCTTTCATTATTTTATCACCAGCTTCCAAAATGTGCTTTGGAAAACTGACCGTAGCTCTTTTCCTGTACCTTACGTGCTTAGTTTAATATTTTTAAGCAGTTCATCACAAAGGCCTCCACTCTGGCTCAGTATTATTTTGAATACACACTTCACTTCTAAAAGGCTTTTGTCATTAAAAACTCTTAATTTCACCTGCATAAATCCTTAATATCAAAAAGTATTTTCCCATTTTGTGATGTTTAAAAGACATTTCCTTCTTTGAATGTACAGATCTGTTATGGCATAAAAAGTATTTCAGTTGTATTGTTCAAGCAATTTTTATGGTTGAATAAGATTTGTTTTTTTTACTCACTTGAACTTAAGATCAGTGTCTACTCTATTTATTTGCTGGAAATACAGACCAATAACTACTGTCAGTGGTAGAGTTTCATATACGAACCTGTGAGAATTCAACTAGTATCACAACTGCTGGTTTCTTGAGATAGCCGTATTTCATTTTATCCATATTTGCACAAAAATATGAATCCAGGCTCTGGTGCAGGTTTTTATTAATGTTTTCATATCTCGTTATTTTATGGCTGTTAATGTTGATAACAGATTTTCAATGCAGTTATTTAAGATCATATGGTGTATAATTCACTTGATAAGTGGGATGGGGTGTCAATCCAATTCAAAACTTTAATCGGCACAAGGTCATAAAAGAATAAATATCATACATACAAATTATTAAAATAGATAAAAACAATACAGTGGGGGCGTGGCCAACCATCATGGCGCGCGGACGTGAATCCGCCTGTTTCCTCTCCGAGCCCCGTTAACCTGACCGCTCCAAAGTGCAGGACGCGGACAAAATCAGGCGTACAGATGGCTTAATGTGCGCTGAGCCTAAGGAACATCGAAACGGGTGGCGGCGTAGCAGCGTTCTGTCTTTTTTGCCGCGGAGACGGAGGGAGCCCACACTGCGGCCGAGAGACCAAGATGGCGGCGGACCTCGGCAGAGGTTGAGAGAGCGGCCAACGTTAACCCGCAGAGGCTGCGGGGGCTCCTGAAGACATGCTGAGAGACCCCATGAGAGCCCCCTCCATATACTGGACTCTGAGGCAGCGCGGTCGCCCAGAAGAAAGAGGCGGAGCCTGGTCCCAGTGGTGCGGAGATCGGACTCCCCGCGAGCCACCGAAAGTGAGGAACCAACCGTGGAGCCCATCACACAGGTGGGAGCAAGCGGAGAGCGCTGAGATGCGGGGGTGGCCTGATTTCCCCTGCGGTAACCTGCACGGCGAGCAAGATGTTGAGTGCGCCTTGCCTGACTGCCTGAACTTAACATGGCTCCCACTAGGCCCCCTGCAGAAAACGAAGCCACGTGGTGAGGATGCCTGGCGCTGAACATGAATGGCCCATGAGGAGGCGTATAGAGGTACAAGGTGGACTGCCTACAGCTGAATGCTGGAGACGGGTCGAGGGCTTCTAGGTCTTGGGTGCCGGTGCTGCCTGTAGCCAGGGGAGCAGATGCCTGCCACTGGAGCCTCGCCGTGCTTTGGAGAGCCTGCTTGTTTAGGTGTCCGACCCGTTCGGAGGGAGGGCAGCCCTGAGCTGACCGAGTGCCTCAGCCCTATGCCACCTAAGAAGACGCAGTCCAACAGTCTCTCCAGCTATTTCGCCCCCACTGCAACTGGGGTGGACAAGGAGGAGGGTGCGCAATCCGAAGACGCAATGGCTCTCACCCGAGACGAGCTGCTGGGAGACTTCAAGAAAGAGCTACGAGAGGATATTAAGGCCGACCTCGGTGCCTCCTTCGACGCATTTCGAGCCGAGGTGGGAACAAGGCTGGTGGCGCTTCAGGCAGATGTGGATTCGGTGGGCACACGCACCCTAGACCTTGAGACAAAATGCCAAGAGCTGGAGGGTCGTTTGAAGCCCTTAGAGGAGGAATCAGTCACTGTGAAATCTCTACTCTGCGCCGCCACGCTCAGGTACGAAGATATTGAAAACCGGTCTCGCAGAGACAACATTAGGGTGCGGGCCTGGAGGAGGGCTGCGAAGGGCCTGACCTGGAATCATTTATGGCACGTCTCTTTTCTACGGTTCTTGGAGAGAGCTACCCAGATGTCCAGCTGGAACGCGTAAACAAGGTGGGCCCGCGACTACAAGGAGACATTAGACGCCCGAGGGACATTCTGGCCAAGTTTAGCTCCTTCGAAACTAAAGAACTGATCCTCAGGAAGGCCAGAAGCAGCGACAAAGTCACTTTTCAAGGTGCAACATGCTCCCTCTTTCAGGACGCAGCACAAGCCACGCTGGCGCGCCAGCAGCAACTCCGCCCGATACCAGAGGCTCTAAGGGACCGACAAGTTCGATACAGGTGGACATACCGTTTAGACATAGCCATTATGCTCAACAACAAATCGTACCACTTCACGGAACTCAAAGAAGCAGCAGAACTACTTGGTCTACAGAACAACCCACCGCGACCAGATGCGACCTCAGGAGACGGGGGCCCGGAGCGACAGACTGAGTGACGCTCACCTGGCCCCTGGCAGACATTTAAGAAAGCTGGCAAGAAATCGAAAGGGGTGACAGGTTTGAAAGCTCAGGTTCTCCTGATCCTGGGGCGAAGCAGCGCAACCCTAGTGTTGTTGGTCGGGGGGACAAGGACTTCGTCTGGTCTGAAGGGGAATAGGAGGGTCGTGCCCCCCCGCGGACCTTGAACTTAGGTTCCTCTGTTCGCATGGGATATACCTTTCTCTCTGGCTAGGAGTACAGCTGTCCTGGCCATCTTGCAGATAAGTGCCTGCCAGAGGTCCTGTGTTCCATTATTCATGCAACAGGGCTCGGGGAGCAGACGTGGACTTGCCCTGGAGCTACCTAGGGTGATGAACTCCAATCACTTTGGGGACTCTCCACCTCAAAGTTATTGTTTATGTTGGGTATTAATGTTTTTTCCGTAGGGTTCTACAAAGCTGTCCCTGCGGGGGTCTTATGAGAGGGTCGGGATGGTGGAGTTGGGGCGGTGGGGGAATCTACCGCTGGTGAGGGTGCCTGTGGGGAGGGCGCCACATGCTCCGGACTAAATGTCTGTTATCTATGTATCGTGGAATGTGAGGGGGCTTAACTCTCCAAACAAGAGGCCACCAGCTCAGATAGTGGCGCTACAGAAAACCCACTTAAAGAAGGGGGAAGACACACGCCTAAAACACAAAACCTATCCTTTGATATTTCGCTCTTCGTCCACCATTAAACAGAATGGGGTTGCTCTGCTCTTCCACTCCTCCGTCCATTTCCTTCATCACGCCACTCACTGTGACAAGGCGGGGAGGTTTCTTATGGTCAAGGGGGTTTTGCGGTGTCGACCATGCACTATCGCCACAGTATACGCACCCAACGCGGGACAATCAAACTTTCTCCTCAAGTTTTTACTAGCTCTGGAGGGTTTCGCCTCGGGGGACATAATCCTGCTGGGAGATTTTAATCTTATTTGGGACCCTACCTTAGACACGACCCACCCACATAGATCTGCAGGGGGAGTCTTTAGTAAACCCCTCAGGGTATCCTTGCAACGCTTGGGGCTGGAAGATGCTTGGAGGGCTCTCAATCCTTCAACACGAGACTATTCGTTTTTTTCCCACTCCCATAGATCATACTCTAGGATTGACCATATATTTACCAGTCAGACACTCCGCCAGTCGCTTGCAGGGGCTTGTTTGCATCCGATTTGCCTCTCAGACCACGCCCCACTGGAAGTGTCGATTGTTTGGCTGGCCCCGCGTTCTAAACTTGCTAGATGGTACTTCCCCCAATTTTTTAACTAGAGACAGATTGCTCAGTGATGACCTGTGGAAGTCAATTAAGGATTTTTTTGTCACTAATGACCCCGCGGACACTTCCCACGTAAACAACTGGGATGCCTTCAAGGCAGTCGTGAGGGGAAGATGTATTGCCTTGGCTACTTTTTTTAAACAGCAGACGGGAGAGGGGCTTCCATTAGAAAGGGAGCTCCGGGAGGCGGAAAAAACACACAAAGAGGGTCCGTCGGTTCAGACCCTGAGGAGGGCAATAGCAGCGAGGGGGAAACTACAAGCCATATACACCAACAGGGCGGAAAAGACAATCTTACGCCTTCAGGCCCGTGGCTATGACGGGGGCGACAAAATAGGCCCTCGGCTGGCACGACAGCTCAGAGCGAAACAGGAGAAAGAATATGTTAAACACATTGTCGATGACGCGGGCGTCACATACTCTAGCGAGGGAGGGAAGGCAAACGCATTCAGGGACTTCTATAGATCACTTTATACAGCGGAACCCCTATTTGAGCAGGACCAATCATGCTACCTGGACTCACTGGACCTACCACAGGTTCCCTCCCCCATCAATAGTGAGCTTAGCACACCTATCACGATAGAAGAGGTCCATAAAGCAATAGACACCCTTAAACTCCAGAAAGCCCCTGGCCCCGATGGGCTAACAGCTCACTTCTACCGAACGTTTGCTGCGGAGCTGACCCCTCATCTGACAAACTTCTTCAATGAAAAAGCTGCTACACACCAGGTGTACCCGTCGATGGGGGAAGCGCTAATTACAATAATTCCTAAAGCGGGAAGGACCCGCAACTATGTTCGTCCTATAGACCCATAGCCCTTTTAAATCTGGTTGCTAAATTATACTCAAAAACTTTGGCCAATCGACTAGAGAATGTCCTACCCACGTTAATACAGCCCGACCAATCGGGCTTTATCAAGGGTCGACAAACCCATGATAACTTGCGCAAGATCATACATTTAATAGACAAAGTGCAGAACAAGCGTGTTCCAGCGGCCCTCCTGTCATTGGATGCAGAGAAGGCCTTCGACCGGGTTGACTGGTCCTTCCTGCGTCGCACCCTTCGCCGCTTTGGGTTTAGCGAGTCTTATTTGCATGGTCCAGGCTAACTATCACTCCCCCAGATCCCGAGTTCTTGTGAACGGTGAAGCGTCAGACTTCTTTCCGCTCTCACGGGGGACGAGGCAGGGTTGCCTCCTCTCCCCTATGCTTTTCACCCTCGGCATAGAGCCATTAGAAACGCAGATAAGAGCTAACCCCGACATTCATGGGGTCAAATTTGGCCCAGATGAACATTAAATCTCGTTCTGCGCGGATGATGTTCTACTACCCATTACCGACCTATCGACGTCGCTGCCGGCTATTCTAAGCCAACTCTGCCTTTTTGAGAAGGCAGCAGGTTCCAAAGCCAATTTATCCAAATCTTTCCTACTTAATCTAACTCTGCCCCAAGCGACGATGGCAAGGGTTGAGGAGGCGTCCCCCTTCTGCTGCGTACACAAAGAAATCACCAATTTAGTTGTTAAACTTACCCCAAACTAACTGACCTCTGATTTCCGGAGATCGGGATCAGCATTCATTTCCTGGATAGGCAGGATAAATGCAATCAAGATGAATGTCTTACTCAGACTCCTTTACCTTTTCCAGGGCCTCCCGATTACAGTTGATAAAACGCTGTTCCTGGAATTAAAGAAAATGATCACCAAATTCATTGGGCAGGGACAGAGGGCGCGTATATCCCAGCGGCTCCTGACCAAACCACGTTTGGAGGGTGGGTTGGCTCTTCCGGATTTTCGCCTGTACTCTCAGGCAGCCCAGTTGAGGGTCATGGCAGAGTGGTCCCTTAGGGCCTCCGACAGACACTGGCTCCAAATGGACAAGCAGATAGCGGGTAGAACTATATGGGACTGTCCATGGAAACCAAAACATGATAGACCGCTTAATGCGTACCTCAGCACTCCCACAGCCACCGACCTTCATGTATGGGACAACGTTACCAAGACACTGCCTCTGACGACCTTCCCTTCTCCCTACACCCCCATTCATTTTAATCCAGCCTTCCCCCTGCATTGCTAGAAGGGCCCTTTGATGGATGGAGAGAGGGTGGATGCCTCATGCTCTCTGACTTGGTCCAACGGGGTGAACTGCTCTCCTTTGTGGAATGTGCAATTCGTTTTAAGCTACCGCCCACAGAAGAATACCACTTCCTCCAACTAAAACACTGGGTGCAACAACCCCAGATGCGGCTGGCGCGACCAGGGACTTGCTCCCCGTGGAGAAATGTATGCAATCAGGCGCCACTTCCAAGGGCTGCATATCCTTCCTGTATGCTTTGTTTTGCTTTTGACAGCGGGCCCCCAACCGGTCCCACGACATAGGAAATTCTGGGATGCGCTGTTGCCCGCCCCTTTAGAGGAGAAACAGTGGGGCTCCTTGTACAGAGATATCGTCAAACATAATCGCTCCATGTTTTTAAGAGAATCACACTACAAAGTCATGTATAAATGGTACTTGCACCCCCAGAAACTACACTCCATATTCCCACATACTACAGACAAATGTTGGTGGGGTTGTGGGTTGCTGGGAGACTTCTGTCATATTTGGTGGTTCTGCCCCTCCAGCCAGCCCTTCTGGAAAGAGATCCTCTCCCAAATCAAACAGATCCTGGGATACCCCATCCCACACACTGTGGAAATGAAATGAAATGAAATTTGTACTTGTAAAGCGCACTGTTACCCTAGGGTGTCCTGGCGCTGTACGCATACCGCTGTGGAACCCTTCCTGTCTTTTCCCTGTGAAATGTCCACTCCTGGGCACCCCCAAGGAGAAGCCAGGCATCCCAGCGCTGGTGGGGCCGTTGTGGAGATTAAGCAAGCTATTGCCCAGAGTTGCAGAGTGGGACCCATGATTAGAATAGGCACCGAGGCGAGAATTATCAGGTCCGAGGAAATTGAGCCCAAATACCCGCCGAGGCGGGAATTGAACCCTGGTCCCGGGCCAGATCTCTGCATCAGGGTCTGCCGCTCTAACCATTGAGCCACACTTCTCCCTGGAACATGCTCTCCTGGGAGTACGGGACCCTACCTGAAGTATCAGACCCAAGGAGATCGCTCCATTATGTGGTTATGCCTGGGAGCAGCCAAGAAGGCAATAGCCGCCGCCTGGAAGAAGGCGGAGGCCCCCTCCATTACCCAATGGCATGCCCGGTTATGGGCGCACTGGCGCTTGAAAGGATGACGGACATAGTTGAGGATTCACGCAGGGGCTTTGATTACATTTGGAGCCCGTTGGTGAGCTACCTGTCGGAGGGACTGCCGCTGTTCGCCTGCGGTCCCAGACTGCGGGCCCTACATCTCTTACAGACCTAGTGGGCCCCCTGTTCCCCCCTCCCCTGGCTCATTCGCATGAAACACCACGGAAATGTGTTTATTATGTTTTATTTATCCTCATTTGTTCTCGTTTTTTTTCTCTCCAAAAACAAAGTTCTTTTTTTCTTTCTGTTGGAACCTGAGCACAAACGAACGATATATATCAGAACTTTTTTAAGAGGGAAATGTGTGGGGCCATTAGATGGGCCCATCCAGCCTGGGAATTTGTTTCTTTCCGAAAGGAAAAGTATTTTTTGCCAAGACCTTGTTAAAAAGCTGTGTGTTACTCTTCGATATCTGTAACTCTTGGTATGAGAAATGTGCTCAGGAGCGATTCCATGGTTGTATATCTTTGTAAATCCTAATAAAAAGATTTTGACAACAAAAAGAAAAAACACAATACAGTGTAATCTCAAGCTATTCCCAATGGCATTTTCAGATTCCAACCACAATACAAAGTGAATGAACATATCATTAATCAATGAAAGAGGTCACAGTCTTCCTGATTTTGAGTGCTTGAAAAATGTAGCCCAATACTGCTGCACAACAAAATTCAGATTCTAGCAGTTGGAGATGGAGCAAACAGACAGAATAAGAACTAGAACCAAAGGAGTGCAGTAATGGACATTAAAAAAATGCAGGGACGGGATACATTTTCCCAGAAGTGACAGTTCTATTTCAAAATGATATATTCCAAAACGAAAGACATCTAGTTAATATGGGAAAGATAAATTTGCTTTGGAAAAATCTGTAACTAATATTAATTTGAAAAAGTTCACATTTTTGGAAAAAGATAAGATATATTCCTCGTGTTACCTCAGTTTCTGCTTTCAGTTCTTTCATGTATAATTTCCTTCTTCTATTTGCGTGTTTATCTTGTAAAACAATTTCTCGCCAGTCTCTGCTTACTTTCCATACACTGCAAAAGAGAAAAAATATTTTTAGACCAACAATATGTTGTTTATATTGTCACTGAAGAGTTGGAAATAAAATGTTTCATACTTGTAATCCTAGTCACGCACTACAGAAATCTTCCATAAAATATTAAAGTAAATTTTCTGTTTGAAGTACGGAAGCCTCCAACAGTTTTTTAATGTGTGCATATCAGTAGATAGTAGGTACAATTAACCTGATCCTCTTAACATTAAAACAATTAAAATGAGAAATCTGATTCGAGCAAAAACAGATAGCCGATTTGGCCACTTTACATTTCTTTTTAAAGTTTAAAAGCAATAGAGGTGGCATATAATGCTTTTGCTGTCTAAAAGATCTCAGTTTAGTTTGCAACAGTAGCAATATCCTAATGTTCAATAAATTACCATCACATTGTGCTCATTGAGCTTTAATATTTCTTCTCCATCAAGGGTCTTTTCTTGGTCGCTTTCTCTCTCTGTTAAAAATTAGAATATCTCTGCACACTTGTAGAATTCCCTAAACACATAGTTGCTATATATAAATGTACATGCGTTTTAAAAAAATGAAAATGGTTTTAAATTAAGAAAACGTGCATAAACAGGCAATTTATATCTTTTTTTACATTCATTTTCAGGTCTGGCACTAGCCAAATAGTTTTGATGTTTCTAAAATAATAACTTTAATATCAAGGATACTGTAATTGATTATAAACCGAAAGAACAGCTTTGTTTCCTTATTACAGTCATGTTCTAATGTCAGAACGCACCTATAAGGATGAAGTCAGAAGTTGCTTGTAAAAATGTATACTACATGGAATTCTGTAATCCCGGTTTAAACGCTCAGTCTCTAATTTCTTTATGATCAGCGACTTGTGACGTATCCAGTCGCCAATTATAAAGAAAAGACGTCAGAACTCAACTATTCTAAGTTATTACAGTCAAGTTCTGACATCACAATGTCGGCTGCAAGAGCCAGCGGCCGAGTTGAAAGTCATATCAGGCTAAGAAGCATAACTGAACAGCTGTTTAAAGCAACGAAAACGGAATGTTGCTTTTCTTTCTTCTGCTCTATTGTTTTTGTTTACAATGACAAGCAGAGAATTTTTTTTTTTTTTTTTTAAACTCAAATAGAGAAAAGCTAGAATCTTTCTGCATGTTTCTACACATTCCGAGCTAGTGCAGCTTTTTTTTTTTTTAAACTGACTTCTATTGAGCTGCTTGTAATATCTGTTTTCAACAAATAACTAACAAGTTTTTGATGCGTTTCATTTTGCACAAGAGGTTTTATTTTTATTCTTCATGTTTCCAAACATACTCGCTGTTTCATAAGAAAGAGCTATGCGCACCAAAGTTTAAAGTGGTTTGTGGGAAAGTTGATGGAGTGACCATATATTATATGGTATAAAGTACCCCTGGTGTACATAGGATAATGCACCACCTCGGCGTTCCATAACCTTTTAAAGGTATTCGGCCTTTCGGCCTTGTTCCTCTATATGGTTATAGAACTCCTGGGTGACTTGCAATATCAATATAATGTATGGCATGCTAATACAGTATACAACTAATTTGCATAAAACTGTGACTATATCATTGGTCTATCAAAACATTTTATATTCTGTGTTTTCTCTTCTTATTAAGCAAACATAAGGAAATGATGGACGGAGCGCTGAAACTTTTCAGACACTCGCCCCCAGTCACAGATCTGGGTTGAATCCATCATTATTCTTTAGCTCACTTCGCCACCCCAGTTCAGACACAGCTATATGCAAATCAGTCTTGACCCTGTGCCTCATGGGAACAGTCCAGCCCGAACTGCCAAGCCATGTCTTCCCTGGACCGGAAACAAGCATCCTGGGACCGGTTTCGGGCTAACAGCCCTCATCAGCCAGGCTAGCTTGAATCCAGTGGCAAAGTGAGCAAGGGACCCACGTCTGGGCATACCCTGCCAACTTAGGACGAACAAAGCAAACACAAGGAGATGATGGACGGAGCGCTGAAACTTTTCAGACACTCACCCCCAGTCACAGATCTGGGTTGAATCCATCATCATTCTTTAGCTCACTTCGCCACGCCAATTCAGACACAGCTATATGCAAATCAGTCTTGACCCTGTGCCTCATGGGAACAGTCCAGCCCGAACTGCCAAGCCATGTCTTCCCTGGACCGGAAACAAGCTTGGGTCCCGTGCTCTCCATGCCACTGGAGTCAAGCTATCCTGGCTGATGAGGGCTGAAAACCCGAAACCGGTCCTAGGATGCTTGTTTCCAGTCCAGGGAGGACCTGGCCTGGTAGTTCGGGCTGGACTGTTCCCATTGGGCGCAGGGTCAAGACTGATTTGCATATGTCTGGGTCCAAACTGGAATGGCATGGTGAGCAAAAAAACGATGGATTTAGGCCCAGATCACTGTACTGGGCTGAATGTATGACATTGTTCTGCATTCGGTCCATCAAATGTTCTTTTTGCATTTGTCACCCCGAGTGGGACGGGTATGCCCAGACGTGGGTCCAGTGCTCTCCATGCCACTGGAGTCGAGCTATCCTGGCTGATGAGGGCTGAAAGCCCGAAACTGGTCCTAGGATGCTCGTTTCCAGTCCAGGGAGCCTGGCAGTTCAGGCTGGACTGTTCCCATTGGGCGCAGGATCAAGACTGATTTGCATATGGCTGGGTCCAAACTGGAATGGCATGGTGAGCAAAAAAACGATGGATTTAGGCCCAGATCTCTGTACTGGGGTGAATGTATGACATTGTTCTGCATTCTGTCCATCAATTGTTCTTTTTGCAATTCTCTTCTTATAGGGCATTGACCCTGGAAGATGTAGGTAGATGCGTTTCGGCCGGTTGCTTTATGGCCTCTTCAGGACTTTGCGGAACAAATGTCACCCAAACATCGCACCATGCTGAGAATGCTATAGGGGTGGAAGTTGGTTGCATAAAAAAAGGAGCCCCACCATGTTAAACCTTTAAATGGAAGCACCAGTGATTTTCTTTACTGCAGGACAGAATGCGTCCATGCTTAATCGTACATAGAGTATTCGAATCGCCTCGATTTAATCCCACAGGTTGTCTTTTTGCACCATTGAGGTGATCGACAATAAGTTGACCTCATATTTGAATTGTATTGATTTATCCTGCAAGAGCCTTATCTTTAGACGTCGTTTTCTAGTGGTGTAGCCTAGGCTCTAGAGGGTTATACGGGCTCTCCTTCTTTTGCTTTCACGATGTGGAGAAAACAGCAGGCCATAAAAGCAGACCTTGTTTGCAGCTTAAAAAAATAAGCTATAGGGTCTATTTTAACATATCACCTGAAGAAGCGGAGAGACTGAAAACCATCTCCGACATGGCTGACCTTACGAAGAGCCTTTCAAAGATGTGCTCATTATTATAAACAAGGCGTCACTCAGACCTGCGTTTACAGCAGATGCTGCATGGCTCACACAGCAGCAATTCTTCAAAGCTGTGCCAATAAAGTGGAGAAGGGCCTCTGTTACACATTTTGAAAGAAACACTGCTTTCTCCCTATAATGATTGCTATTTTATTTTTCATGTGATCCGAAACTATTTTATGGGTATTTGTCAAGATACAAGATTGATTGATGTAAAAAAATAAAAGGTACTGTTGTTATCATGGTTTCTACTGTAACCAATATATTTCGTTTTACACTCATATTTGAAAAGGCTTTTCACAAGTACATAGGTTTCTGAGAAAAAGTAAACTTAGTAGTATATGGGGTATTTTATGGGATAAAGTACCCCCGCCATACATTTTAAAGTTATTTAAAGCCAAATCTGTGTGCCATGACCTTATAAAGACATTCGGTATCATGGAACTCCTTATAGATTTCAATATCCTTATAAATGTAAGATGGGGGCTACTTTATCCCATCTATAACATACTTACTTATAGGGGATCTAAGCCAGTCCTCTTCTTCCCTTGGTCTGTTGTGTCAGTCACATTTTGCCTATGCCCACCACAGTATCCAGCATGGGGCAGTGAGTCAGCCCACTTCAGGCATTTGCTAACTTCACTAAGAGATGGTGTACGAAAGTAAGATCTGCTTTCATGGTTACCCCCACTTTTTGGCTGGTGTTATGCTGTTTCTGACTAGTCTGACTGGGATCCTGCTAATCAGGACCCCAGTCTCTGTGCTTTCTCCCCTAAATTGGTTATAGTAAGTACTTGGGTACATCCCAGATTGGATACTGGTGTACCCTTATAAGTCCCTAGTATATGGTACTGAGGTACCCAGGGTATAGGTACACCAGGAGTCCTCCATGGGCTGAAGCATGTATTATGCCACCCATGGGAGACCACTCAAACTAACTACAGGCCTGCCATTGCAGCCTGTGTAAGCTGGTGCTAGCACCACTTACGACAGATATAGGTTCCCAATATCTGAGGTCACTACACTTAAAACCTATAAGTAACACCTACGGTAGGCCTTTCAATCCTGAAGGCAAGGTGCTCGGTTCTAAGTGAGAGGGTGCCCCTACATGAGCGGGCCCCCCTATAACCTACAGAGTCCATTCTCCCAGGTTATAAGTGAGTCAGCCATATAACATATAGAGGGGCCATGGAATCATACCCCCACACTGTAAACGGTATGGGAGGCATGATTCCATGCACTGTAAAGCTCCTCTGGGAGGCACTCAGGGCTCCCAGTACCAGTCTTCCAGAACCGGACAGCAAGCTAGGGCTGCTGCCGAACAGAGACATGTTTCTGCCCTCCTGCTGCTGAGCCAAGCTCGAGCAGGGGAACGTAGAACAAAAGATATCCTGTAACAGGGAGGTGTGACCACCTCCCAGACAGGGTTTAGTGTATTGGGGCAGGGTGGGAGCGCTTGCCAGCGCCACTAAGTCTGCTTGAGGGGCACATTTGGTGCCCTCCTTGCATAGTCCACTTCAAACCAGCTCAGGGAGCCGTTGGCTCCCACTCTGGCGTGAAACAGGACAAAGGACATGGGAATATCCTCCCCACTGTCCAACACCTCTGGGAGGGAACCCTGAATAGTCCCTACCCTTTCCTTAGGGTACTCAAGGGCTTACCTGTGGGTGGGTCCCTAGATTCATCGTGGGACAAGATTCATATCCAGACACCACTTCTTCGACCGTCTAGACACTCTGGACCTCGCTGGACTTTGCTCTGGGCTCCGAGACTGCAACTGGGAAGACTCCTGCTGCTCCTAGTCTCGTCGTCCTGCAAGTCTGCTGCAACATCTGTGTCCGTGCTCCATACAGGAACCTTTGAAGGCCTGTGGACATCCAAGACATCTGAAGGAATCTCCCTTGAAGTGAAGGAGTCACTTCCCTGCATCTGCAGGCACCGCAACCAAGCTGACCAGTCTGCTGCTGCTGGGCTCCCACGGACTCCGAAAGGCTCAGCAACACAGGTGGTGGTTCGGCAACTCCCTCGAGGCCTGCCCTGTCCTCTCACCAAGTTTGAGGCCAGTATCCCTCGTCGAAACCGCTGGAACAGAAACCCTGTGCACCCTGTCGACTTGCTGTTGCAAAGGCTTGTTGGCTTCCTTCCTCCAAGATCTTCGGGCTCCAAGTAGCCTCAACCTCAAGCATCTCCTGTGACCAAGATCTTCGTCCTCACTGCATGGCTTGCACCGTGGACCTACACCTTTGGTGCGCTGCTCGAGGTCCTCTCTCGACTCCAGTGCCTCCGGCCTGTGGGTCCTTGTGAGGGTCTTCTTTGATTCCAGTGGGCTCCCCTGATTGCTTCGGGCCTGTGTGTGGTGAATCACTTGGACCTTGCAGGTCCCGACACTGTACCTTTTTTGCCTTTCATGTTGGTTGCAGTTGCCAAGGCTTGTTGGTGCTCCAGACGGACTCCGACCCCTCCTCTCTCGATATCCGATGTAGGACAGCTGGTGAATGGCTCCTGGTCTTCCTCACCGTCGCCTGGTCCACACAGCTGCAGCTCCAAGGTCACCGTCAACTCTCCTGCAACACCCGACATCGGTGGGCATTCGTCTTGCATGCCTCCTGGTCACTCCTGAGTGGCATAGACTCTGTCCCCTCTGCTTGCAGGTACCCCTCAACTTGAATCCACCTTTGGGTTCCACCGGACACTTTCACCTTCTCCAGCAGCGGCATCTTTGCATTGGTTCACCAGCTAATCTTGGTGTGGATTAATTGAAAAACCATCACTAACATTAGGCACCTATAATACAGTTTAAAATAAGTACGTTCTACTGAACGTGGGGTTGGGTAGTTAAGGGTCTAGCACAACCCTTTCTCCAACCTTAGAGAGTTTAGTTTACACTAGGGTAGGTAGGTGCAAGACCACTCTACACCTAGTAACCAGGTCTTTAGTTTGGGATGCTAGTGCACCCCAGGCCTCTGGATACAGTGGTCTTAAGTTCCAGGAACTAAGAGCCCTGTGTACCTCTAAGAAGTTAAAGACAGGTAGTAATCCAACCACTAAGAGTCTCTTGGAGTTGCTTATCCTGGATGATCTCCAGCACCCTGACCAGTTGGGGTATCAGGACAAAGTGGGTGGGATGCTCCAGAGGATGAGACAGGAGGGGTAATCCCCACTGGCTCTAATTCTGAGCATGATCAAGAGGAGTCTGAAGACTCCACCTTGATAAACTCTGATCCAGGAAATAGTGCAGATGCTACAGAGGGTGTCCCTAGAAGTAGGTCCCTCTTTTTTCCTCCTGGGAGGGTTCAGAGCAGACAGAGGAGGTCTAGATCTCCCTCTGCGGAGTCCAATGCTTTAGAACAGTCCATAGGGACTCTCTAGCAAGAAAGAGGACTCCTTGGATAGGGAATACTGGATGATCAAGCTTGAGAAGGTGAGACTCCAACTCAGGCGAGACCAGTTGGCCCTTGACAGAGAGGCCCTGGAAGTCCGAAAAGCTAGGGAAAATGTGGGACTAGAGTCCCATGGTGTCAGCCCTAGTGTCCCTAGAGTCAGGGAAAACTCTTTTGATACTAGGAACTTGAGCAGGATAGTCCCTCCTTACCAGGAGGGGGATGGCATCCAGAAATGGATCACTGCATTAGAGAGGGCCTGTAAGGTTCAGAAGGTCCCTCAAGGGCAGTGGGCAGCTATCCTGTGGCTCTCCTTTGCTAACAAAGGTAGAGATAAGCTCCTCACTGTTAAAGAAGAGGATGCTGACAATTATTCAGTTCTGAAGTCTGCACTCATTGATGGGTTTGGCTTAACCACTGAACAGTATAGGATTAACTTCAGAGACACCCAGAAGGCACACACCGAAGACTGGATAGATTCCATTGATGGTGCTATTAAGGCTCTGTAAGGCTGGCTTCATGGAACTAAGGTACAAGACTATGAAGGATTGTACAATTTGATAATGAGGGAGCACATCCTTAATAACTGTCACAATCAACTTTTGCACCAGTACCTGGTGGCCTCTGATCTGACCTCTCCCCAAGAATTGGGAAAGAAGGCAGACAAATGGGTCCCCACCAGGGTTAAACTGAAAAACCATGGTAATGGCGGTGACCAAAAGAAGAAAGATTCATCTAAATCTCAGGATAAGGGTGGGGACAAAGGTAAAGATAAAAAAAGAGTCTTCACGAGGGCCACAAAAACCTGCATCTGGGGGGGGTGGGGGAGAATTCCAAGAAAGGAAAAAAGAAACCTTGGTGCTACATATGTAAGGTAAAGACCCATTGGACAAGGGATGTTGTTTCTCCAAAGGCCAAGGAAACTCCTACTACAACTACTCCAAAGGCACGTGCTCCCCTTAGCACAAGTACAAGTGGTAGTACAGCAACCAAGGGATTAGTGGGGCTAACCTTGGGTACTGAGATGGGTTCTGGCCTAGTCAGAACTCCAGCTCAGGTTGTATTAGTCTTTGATGGTGGCATTGATCTTGCCACCCTACTGGTAAGTCCCACTAACTTGGGCAAGTACAGACAACAACCTTTGATCAATGGAAAAGAAGCCATGGCTTAAAGGGATACAGGGGCCAGTGTCACTATGGTGACAGAGAAACTTGTGTCCCCTGAACAGATCATACGCTGGCAATGTCAGGACTGATCATTCCTTGGCAGTTGTGAATCTCAGCTGGGGAGGGGTAACTGGCCCTAAAAGAGTTGTAGTATCTCCAGACCTACAGGTGGATTGTTTGTTGGGCAAGGATTTAGAAACTTAGTAGAGTTCAGGACTCATGCAGAAATGATGGGCATTTCTGCCAGTGTCTTTGAGGTCACCAGGGCTCAGGCCAAACAGCTCAGCACCGAAGGAGCACTGGATCCTGGAAGAATGGACCAAGTGCCTCCTAAGAGAAGGAGCAGGAAGGGTAAGGAACTGCCCTCCTCTCAAACTCCCAGTGAAGATCAACCTCCTGAGGGAGATTATCTCAGTCCCTGTGAAGGAACTGTCCCAGAGGAACTTGGGCCTGACCAGGCAGAGTTCTTGGGGGCCCTTCCAGGGCAGATTTGAGTTTGGAGCAGACAACCTGCCCCCCTCTTTAACCCCTCAGACAGCAAGCTGCTGCTGAGGAAGCAGAAAATATCAGTGGGTCCCACAGGATCTATTGGGAAAAGGGACTCCTGTATTCTTAAGTTAGAGATCACAAGCCTGGTGCCATCACGAGTTTGGCAATACCTCAGAAGTTCAGAGGGTTTCTCCTCTCCCTAGCACATGATATTCCTCTTGCAGGCACACTTAGGGCAAAGCAAGACTTGGGATAGGCTTGTCCCCAATTTTCACTGGCCCCATATGTCTGAAGACACCAAGGAGATTTGTTGCTCCTGTGCCACTTGCCAAGCCGGTGGCACTACAAAGGCCCCTTAATTCCACTCCAAGTGGTTGGAGTTCCCTTTGAGAGGGTAGGGATAGACATTGTTGGTCCCTTGAACTCTCCAACTGCATCTAGGCACAGTTACATACTAGTCGTGGTGGACCATGCTACTAGGTACCCAGAAGCCATTCCCCTTAGAACCACTACAGCTCATGTAGTGGCCAGGGCCCTCCTGGGAATCTTTTCCAGAGTGGGCTTCCCTAAGAAGGTCTTAACTGACAGAGATACAGACTTCATGTCTAGTTATATCACTGCCACGTAGAAATAGTTTGGAGTAAACTACAAGTTTACCACACCCTACCATCCACGGTGCAATGGGCTTGTTGAAAGGTTCAACAAGACCCTGAAGGGTATGATCATGGGACTCCAAGAAAAGCTTAGGCGAAAATGGGATGTCTTACTACCCTGCCTACTCTTTGCCTACAGAGAGGTTCCTCAGAAGGGGGTTGACTTCAGCCCATTTAAAATTCAGTTTGGACATCCTTTAGGGGTCCATTGTGTTTAGTTAAGGAGGGCTGGGAGCAACTTCTCAAACCTCCTAAACAGGCCACTGTGGACTATGTCCTTGGCCTGCGTTCACGCATGGCTGAGTACATGAAGAAGGCCAGCAAAAACCTGGAGGCCAGCCAAGAACTCCAAAAAGCTTGGCATGACCAAAAGGCTCTCTTGACTGTTTACCAGCCAGGCCAGAAAGTGTGGGTGTTGGAGCCTGTGGCCCCAGCAGCTCTCCAGGACAAATGGAGTGGCCCCCACACTATCCTTGAACAGAAGGGTGAGGTCACCTATTTGGTGGTCCTAGGCACTCCCAGGAGTCCCCATAGGGTACTTCATGTGAACCGCCTGAAACCTTTTGTGGACAGGGCTGACATGAGCTTGCTCATGGCAACTGATGAGGGGCAGGAGGAAGAGAGTGACCCTCTCCCTAATCTCCTCTCTCAGACCCTGATGATGGGCCAGTAGATTGAGTAGCCTTGGCAGACAGCCTCACTGACCAGCAGCAAGCTGATTGTAGGCAAGTCCTCAATTAAAACAGACACGTGTTCTCCCTGACACCTGGTGTACCCATAAACTGGACACAGGTGACAGCCTGCCTGTCAAGAGTAAAATCTACAGACAGCCTGACCACGTCAGGGATTGCACCAGGACAGAGGTCCAAAAGATGCTGGAATTGGGGGTCACTGAGCCTTCAGATAGCCCCTGGGCTAGTCCAGTAGTCCTGGTACCAAAACCTCACACCAAGGGTGGAAAAAGAGATGAGATTTTGTGTGGACTACAGAAGCCTCAATGCAGTCACTAGGACTGATGCCCATCGTATTCCAAGGGCAGATTAACTTATAGATACTATGGCCTCAGCCACGTTTCTGAGTATATTTGACCTGACTGCTGGCTACTGGCAAATCAGACTAGCTGAGGATGCCAAGTCAAAAACTGAATTTTCAACCTGTGATGCCCTTTGGTCTGAAAAATGCACCTGCCACATTTCAGAGGTTGGTGAACAAAGTCATAAAAGGTCTGGAAGCCTATAGTGCAGCATATCTAGATGATATTGCTGTCTTTAGCTCCACCTGGGAGGATCACCTGGTCCACCTCAGGAATGTTTTGGAGGCCCTGCAAAAGGCAGGCCCACTATCAAGGCCACCAAGTGCCCGATAGAGCAGAGCAAGGTTGTTTACTTGGGTCACCAGGTAGGTGGAGGCCAGGTTCAACCATTGGAGAGCAAAATCCAAACCATTGTGGACTGGATTGCTCCCACTATCCAGACTCAGGTCAGAGCTTTCTTGGGCCTGAC
The DNA here is from genome assembly GCA_963921515.1 of Calotriton arnoldi. Classification (NCBI taxonomy): domain Eukaryota; kingdom Metazoa; phylum Chordata; class Amphibia; order Caudata; family Salamandridae; genus Calotriton; species Calotriton arnoldi. The sequence goes on along the minus strand of CAWUFW010001443.1, from coordinate 402,771 downwards.
TGGGTATTACAGAAGAGTTGTCAAGGGATATGGGTCCATTGTGACTCCCCTGAATGATCTTACATCCAACAAAATGCCAAAGAAAGTTCAGAGGACAGTAAGCTGTCAAAAGGCATTTGATGACCTGAAGAAGGCAATGTGCATTGTTCCCATACTGCAAAGGCCTGACTACTCAAAAACCTTCATTGTCCAGACAGATGCATCTGAGATAGGGGTAGGGGCTGTGTTAGTCAACTAAATGCAGAGGGCCAGGATCAACTAGTAGCTTTTATCAGCAGAAGGTTGACTCCCAGGGAGAAACGTTGGTCAGCCATTGAGAGGGAGGCCTTTGCTGTGGTCTGGGCCTTGAAGGAGCCGAGGCCATACCTGTTTGGCACTCATTTCATTGTTCAGACCGAACACAAGCCCCTATTATTGCTTAAACAGATGAAGGGTGAAAACCCCCAAATTTTGAGGTGGTCCATTTCCCTACAGGGGATGGATTATACAGTGGAACATAGATCTGCGAGTAACCATGCAGATGGACTCTCCAGATATTACCACTTAGAAAATGAAGACTCAACTGGGCAAAGTTAATCTCATCTCTTACTTTGGGGGGAGGGGGGGGGGGTTGTGTAGGAAAGTAGGATCTGCTTTCATGGTTGGCCCCACTTTGTGCATGGTGTTATGCTGTTTCTTACTAGTCTGACTGGAATCCTGCTAATCAGGACACCAGTCACTGTGCTTTCTCCCCTAAATTGGTTATGGTAAGTACTTGGGTACATCCCAGATTGGATACTGATGTACCCATATAAGTCCCTAGTATATGGTACTGAGGCACCCAGGGCACAGGTACACCAGAGGTCCCCCATGGGCTGAAGCATGTATTATGCCACCCATGGGAAGACTACTCAAACTGTAAACACAGGTCTGCCATTGCAGCCTGTGTAAGCTGGTGCTACAACAGATATAGGTTACCTATATCTAATGTCACTACACTTAAAACCTATAAGTCACCCCTACGGTAGTGATCCAGCGGTCTACTAACAACAGATACTCTACTACCATATACTCACTTGGGCCCATACAACTCGTTTCCGTTGCGCTCTAAGTAAACCACTGAAGTTTATTAGTTTTATATGTTGCTCATACCTCAGGATCTAGTTATTACTTCTTTAACTAAACCTTCTGCTGATCAAACCGTTCTTTCCTCTGATCAATGGACCAGTTAGGTAAAACTAGTTGATGGCGATAATTGACATAACTTATTATGCATTTCTTAATAAGTATAAAATAATGACAGACTCAATAAGTTTTAAATCTTTATCTAAAATTAGGGGTTTTGAACCATCTCAAAGCATTTTCAGTACAAACACCCTCATTCGCTGGAGTGCCAATTCACAATATCTCAGATAACACTTATCAATTCAGATCCACACAATAACTTGGCTCAGAAAGAAGAGGATAGAGACAGAAGAGCATTTATCAAACTATGAATTTCATAACTACCAAAGTATGGTGTGAAAACCAACCCTCTGGCCAAAGGGCTGGTAAGGGCCTCCCAGGACAGATCAGGAAACAAAGGCTTCAGGACAGGAATCAGGACAGGATACTTCACCTCTCTAATTACCGACGGATACGTCGCACCCCTCTCTGACACACTCTTCCTCCTCGTGGTTCTTCCGCAATTCCTCTAAACCCACCCAAATTAAGTAGATGGTTCTGCATTCGGTTTCTTCATCAGCATTTCAGAGCACCACCCCGGTACACCCCGATGTCAGGCTTCTTCAACGCGCAAAGCTCGCTCAACCCGACTTGACTCTCGAACTCTCGATTCTCGACCCCCGAACTTCCTCAAAGGCAAATGCCCCTTCTTCTAACTAAACTACCTCAATTATACCTTTCCATAGGCTTGTACCACCCATTAATGTTTCTTTTGCACAGAATACTAACTTGTGATTGGACAGGCGAGGGGGGATGATCATCACACCACACTTATACTTCATTTATTTTCCTTTAACCATTGTTTCCAAACCCCTCCCATCAAACTTTATTCTGCCCTTCCTTTCCCATACATCTTTAAACTTTATTAAATACATTTGCAACTGATTTCTTGAATAAGTTCCTTCATATGAACTCTTCACCCTCATGTTCCCAGGGCACATCTCCGCCGACCTTGGACTCGTGTCAAATCCTTAGTCATCTCCAAAGCTCCCGTATCAGGGCGCATGCGTCGCGCCATATTGGTCTGCTCGACTCGGACAACTTTAACAGGCCCAAATACGCACTAATAATAAAGTCGAAAAGGAAAAATTTTATTCTCAAAAATAAATGGTTTCACTGTATACCTCCAACCTCTACTCTATCCCATACCATTTGTTATTTCTCTCTCTGCATTTGCGTTAGTTATAAACCCATTTCTAATTTCAGCAAAGCAGGTGCCATGCATGTGAGCTTTCAAGCGGCCATTTTATAGCTTTTTGCGCAAGCGCCAGAATTTTCCTCCAAGCGAAAGCACGTCATACTACGTAGATGTAGCAGACACATGCGCAGTAAAGGTCCCATGTTAAATGCGTTCCAGTCCTATGTCTGTGTTATTTGCAGTTAGTAAACACATAGGGAAGTTTCATTCTTATACCGCATATAGTGTAAAATGGATATTATTAATTACGAGACATATCGTTAGTAATTCGCTAGTAAGTTAAATCGAGAGGATTGCTTCCGAACAACTCTCGTGTCCGAGTCCTTGCTCCATCAGTAGGCCTTTCAATCCTGAAGGCAGGGTGCTCGGTTCTGAGTGAGAGGGTGCCCCTGCATGAGTGGGTCGCCCTATAACCTACGGAGTCCATTCTCCCGGGTTATAAGTGAGTCAGCCATATAACATATAGAGGGGCCATGAGTCATTACGCAATGACCATCTCTAAACTGGCTGTAACAAACCTTGTCATGTTTGTATCAAACATGTTGGAATCATACCCCCACACCTTAAACGGTGTGGGAGGTATGATTCCATGTACGTAAAGCTCCTCCGGGAGGCCCTTCGTGCTCCCGGTACCAGTCTTCCAGAACCGGAGAGCAAGCTAGGGATGCTTTCGACCAGAGACCTGTTTCTGCCCTCCTGCTGCTGAGCCAAGCTCGAGCAGGGGAAGGCAGAACAAAAGATATCCTGTCACAGGGAGGTGTGACCACCTCCCAGACAGGGTTTAGTGTATTGGGGCAGGGTGGGAGCGCTTGTCAGCGCCACTAAGTCTGCTTGAGGGGCACATTTGGTGCTCTCCTTGCATAGTCCAGTTCAAACCAGCTCAGGGAGCCGTTGGCTCCCGCTCTGGCATGAAACTGGACAAAGGACATGGGAGTATCCTCCCCACTGTCCAGCCGCTCCTATAGGAGGGAACCCTGAATCGTCCCAACCCTTTCCTTAGGGTACTTAAGGGCTTACCTGTGGGTGGGTCCCTAGAGTCTTCGTTGGACAAGATTCATATCCAGACACCACTTCTTCGACCATCTGGACCTCGCTGGACTTCGATCTGGGCTCCGAGACTGCAACTGGGAAGACTCCTGCTGCTCCTGGTCTTGTCGTCTTGCAAGTCTGCTGCAACGTCTATGTCCGTGCTCCATACAGGAACCTTCCAAGGCCTGGTGACATCCAAGACACCTGAAGGAATCTCCCTTGAAATGAAGGAGTCACTTCCCTGCATCTGAAGGCACCGCAGCCAAGCTGACCGGTCTGCTGCTCCTGGGCTCCCGCGGACTCCGAAGGGCTCAGCAACACAGGTGGTGGTTCTGCAACTCCTTCAAGGCCTGCCCTGTCCTCTCACCAAGATTGATGCTAGTATCCCTCGTCGGAACTGCTGGAACAGAACCGCTGTGCAACGCGTCGACTTGCCGTTGCAGAGGCTTGTCATCGCTTGCACAGTGGTTCTGCATCTTTGGTGAGCTGCTCAAGATCCTCTTGCGACTCCAGTGCCTCCGGCCTGTGGGTCCTTGTGAGGGTCTTCTTTGATTCCAGTGGGCTCCCCTGATTGCTCAGGGCCTACTCCGACTCCCCTGTGTGTGGTGAGTCACTTGGACCTTGCTGGTCCCGACACCGTACCTTTTTCACCTTTCAAGTTGGTTGCAGTCGCCAAGGCTTGTTGGTGCTCCCGACGGACACCGACCCCTCAACTCTTGACATCCGACATGGGACAGCTCGAGAACGGCTCTTCCTCAGCGTCGCCTGGTCCACACAGCTGCTGCTCTAAGGTCACCGTCAGCTCTCCTGCAACACCCGACATCGGTGGGCATTCGTCTTCCCCGTGCCTCCTGGTCACTCCTGAGTGGCATAGACTCTGTCCCCTCTGCTTGCAGGTACCTCTCAACTTGAATCCACCTTTGGGCTTCACCGGACACTTTCATCTTCTCCAGCAGCGGCATCTTCCTGAAGTTATCCATTGAGTTAGACTGCAGTTACCGACGCCACTTCACACCTATGCACCCGACTTCCCTGGTGTAGGTATCCTGGTTATTTGGGTATCAACGGGTGGGGTGGCTCTCCAACCTTCCGTCTTCCACGGGATTTCTTCAGGGTCCACGGGGAAGGGTCCTTCTTTAACATTGCAACTGTGACTTACCCATTGACTTGACTTGAGCACGCGGTCGTGTTCCCACTCTGCACACGGCCTCCGTGGGGTTCCTGGTTACTTACTTTGGGTGGTTCCTTGGGTTCCCAGCACTTCTACGTCTTCTGGGTATAGCCTTGACTTGAGTAGTGGTTCGCATATCACTATTTTAGTATATGGCTTGGTCTCCCCCTGTCGACCACTGTGAATTTGTGCTACTTACTTGTTTTTATTGCAAAGTATTGTGAGCATTGTGCATATCTCCGGGTAGGAGATATTTGTATGCGTTAGTGAGTGTCTTATAATAAATACCTATTTTTATAAATATACTGTGTGGGTGTTTTTCACTTACTCTATACCAATAAGATTCCGTTCTGGTAAAACAAGCTGCTTTACACTCCTTCTGGACAAAGCCTGAAGGCTGCTGTCCACAGCTACCACTTAGAGAGCATTCTAAGGTTGTCTAAGATCATTAAAATCACCATAAGTGGTGTCTGGATTAGTGCAGGGTGCCCATTTACATAAGTGTGCACCATATACTAAGCCAGCCTCCTAGAGATGGCATTCTCTCTTTCACAAGGAACACATCAGCACACAAAATGCTAGGGACTACCACAGCAATTTGTGTATTGAGACCCCAAAATATTTTTTGTTGTAGAATATATTCATATTATAGAGCGTAGAGTAGGGGCGTGGCCAACTGCCGGGCATGAAGGACGTGAGCTGAAAGAGCTCCGTCTCCTACCCTGACACATAGCCGATTATCCTGCTAATTACTGGACCCGCAGAGCTAGGTCGAATACCCTGGCGCAGCTGAACCCCTCGGGACCCTGAGGCCGTACTTCATATCCTGCATGCTTACTGGGATCTGCCGGAATCGGGGCTGTCACTGAGAGACCTGCGATGAGACAGGGAAGAAGGCGGAGCCATACGTGTTCTGGGTCTGCCTCGACGGCTTTCGCGGCCTAAATGGTGCTCCTGATGCTGCGGAACTGAGGTCGTGTGAGGGGTGGAGCGGCGACGCTTGTTTTGAGGCGGCAGCAGTGGAGGGACAGACAGGCGCTGGACTTTCTGCTTTACTGCGCCACTGCCACAGACATCGGGAGCAAGAGGGCGGCGGCGGCCGGCCGAGCCCGGGCTGGACGCGGAGAAGGCTGGTGACAAGGGACGAGCCGGTGAGGAATAGGCGCAGATACACCCTACTGGCGCGACGGGGTGTGAGGGTTCACGGACACATCCCGCCCCCCCGCCCTTTTGAGCAGTGATACTACGAGGGAGTGACTGCGTGCTGTGCGATGTGATACGGAGCTTGAAGGAGGAATGCTCCTCACACGATAATACATATCGTTGCTCCCCGCCGTGTGCGGAAACGGACCCCCCTGCACAGTACTGGAAGGTGGAGGCTTCCCTGCGCTGGCTCGAGCCGGAGGGTCATGCTCCATTGTCAGTGCACTGGAAGAGAGGCTGCTGCCTGTTGGGGCTGCGGGAGCCTGTGACCCTACCCGACTTGCTGAGTGCCTGCGTGAATTGTATACACTGGCGCTTTCCGCCTGAACTTGACACTGACTGCGGAGTGAGACGCACACTGGGGTGGCGAGCGCGATATGGCATAGCAGCTGGGGCTGCCTTGATGATAGTAGGGTCGCAGTGGCTGACGTCCCTGTTGGTGGACACTGGGAGTGTGCTGCCCGGGCTGGGTGAGGCTGGATACTTACGCCCTACGGAGCCTGTAACTCTATAGGTAAACTGGGCGCGCCGCTGACCTGCACTACTCTGGCTGAGTGGGTGATGTGGGATAACGACCCCGAGACCCCCCAAGAGACCATACTGGGCCAGAGGCGGACAGGGGGCGAAGAGGCACGATGGGCCGCACCCGAAACAAGCAAGTGGATGCCACTGCCGATGTCACAACACAATCCACGCTGGGCGGTGATCCCTCTGGCGCTTCAGACGGTGACGTGATACCCCCTACGGGTGTGGACCCCCATGAGGCTAAGCTGGACTTAATATTGAAGGAAATCCGAGACTCCCGCATAGCGCTGGAAGCGCGCATGGGCACGATGTCCACTAATCTCAACTTACTGCAAGCGGATCACAAAAAACTGACCGATAAGGTCAAATCGAATAAAATGGCGTTGGACGATCTTATACCCCAACAGTCCATGCATTCTACCCAACTTGAACAGTTCCAGCACCAATTGAAAGGCCTACAGGACAGGGTGGACGATGCGGAAGGACGGTCCCGCCGCAACAACGTTCGCATACTTGGCATACCGGAGCGCAGCGAGGGATCCAACCCTACACAGTTTGTGGAGGACTGGCTGAGAGACCATGTAGTAAAGGAAGGCCTGACGCCCCTGTATAGTGTGGAAAGAGCGCACAGAGTGCCTCCTAGACCTCCTCGACCGGGCGCGCCACCTCGCCCGTTGATAGCACGCATTTTGCACTACAAGGATCGCGACACTATCCTGCGGGCTGCCAGAGAGAACGCTCCGGTGCGTTTTGAGAACCGGACAATCTCGCTTTACCCGGATTTTACTCCAGCAGTCCAGAAAGCCAGAGCAACGTTTTTAGGAGTAAAGAAAAGCTTGCGCGACCGCAATTTGAAATACGCACTGCTCTTTCCGGCTCGACTGAAGGTGGTCTCTGGTCAGAAATCGTTTTTCTTTGAGAACCCTGAGGAGGTGGCGGACTGGCTTGAAATTACATATACACCGGCGATGTCTCAGTCCTCGCTGCCGTCGGGACAGATGCGGAGAGCCTCCCCGATACGACCAACTGGACTTCCCGATCGGATCATGACAATCCCACGATTACTGTGAACTCTGGCCCAACCTCGGAACAGATTGTGACCAGCCAGAGGGATGCACTTCTCACGGCGGCGGCTTTGGCGGCTCATGATGCTCAGACTGCGGCGCCGTCGGAACACTCATCGGATGCTAACACGGTGCACTCTGAATCTGACACTAGCATAACACTGTTTCCGTCAATTACGGCCCAGGTGGCTAATGACTTCTAATATTGTGCTCCGGAATGACCGGGAGTGGTAATGTATATCAGCGATTTGCACTGTATGTATTGATATTGATGCCTGCTTTGTGGTTCCAGGGTAAATGTGCCTTATAGGGAAGAGAGTTAATGTAACAAAGTCATACTCGAGTGGATATAATGCTGATCCCACGAACTGATGCAGACTGGCCTACGCCCCCCCAGGCAACTGCGTTGATGCATTTCTTATTTGTAGTCCATGTTGGGCTATTGTTTTATATTTGGTCCCCTGCTGTTTTATGGAGGGACCTAGTATTGGGAAGTTATCATATGACGACATGCTCGGCCTTTTTACAGCTCCTATCTATAGAGTTTCGGTCTCCACAGGTAGTACTGCAACTACGCTCTCTACTCCGCGATGGCATTACATAATACATACACCTACTGCACTTGGAATGTGAGGGGATTAGGCTCAATACATAAAAGACACCGGGTTCTGACACAACTTACTAGAAGGAAGGTAGCTATAGCCTATTTACAAGAAACTCATCTCAATGCGTGGGAGGCAACTAAATTGCAAAGAAAATGGAAGGGACAACTATTCGCTACAACCTACTCAGCTTTTTCCAGGGGGGCGGCGGTGTGGATACGGAACTCTGTCCCTTTTAAGCTCTTAGAACAGAAGATAGATACCAACGGTAGATATGTACTGCTTCATGGCCTACTGGACGGAACACATGTGGTTTTGGGCTGCATATATGCACCGAATACTGACCAGGATAAATACCTCTCTACACTGGGTGCGGCTTTGACGGAATGGGATGCATACCCCTGGGTGCTGGGAGGCGACTTCAACGCTGTACTAGACGTTGACTTAGACAGGTCTCATCCCCCGTTGCACGCTACTACAAGCAAAAAGCAAGCAGAGACACTTAGGGGCTGGGCAGAGGGATGGGAACTACATGACGCATGGCGGGCGAAACATAACGGGCATAGAGAATACTCCTTTTATTCGCCTCCGCACAGATTACACACCCGAATAGATCGGTTCCTGTGCTCCGGCGCCCTGCTAGGATCCATTACTTCAGTGCTTCATATGGGGAAAACCCTGTCGGATCATAATCCAGTGGAATTGACGATACAATGGGGCAGGGTTCCAGCTCCGATTCCGACTTGGAGACTACAACCTGAGATGTTGGAAGACTCAGTCTTCCGCAATGCCCTCTCAGAAGCGATTGCCCATTATTTTTCAGAGAATGCGGGATCTGCTGGCTCCCGTCAGATAGAGTGGGATGCCTTCAAGACGGTTATCAGGGGTGCGGCTATCAGCGCTAAGACAGGAGTGCGACTTGACCTTACTAAGCGACTTACGGAAGTGGAAGGTAGACTGGCCGCGCTGGAAGGGGAGGCTGCAGGGACGAATGAACAATTGACACAACTGCGAGAGGCTAACATTCAGTACGCGGAGCTCCTTGAAGAGCTGCGGGTCGTGGACTACCGGTTATATACGCAAAGACAACATACACAAGCTGACAGATCGGGACCGTTACTAGCACGATTGGTCCGAGATGCGCCCCTACCTACACCCATATTAGAAATCCGGAATGATGCAGGAATAGTGGTCAATACGCAGTTAGACATTAATACCGCTTTTCGGGACTACTATGAACGTCTTTATGGTCCACTGCCCATTCCTATGGACACTGACTTTGATACATTCTTTGATGGCCTATGTATACCCCGACTTACACAATATCAACATGACGATCTACTACGACCAATCACAGGGGTGGAAATTCGACAGGCGATTAAGGCGTTACCACGTAATAAAACACCAGGGAACGATGGCCTACCGGCAGAATTTTATGCAATGTATGCTGACCTGCTGGCCCCTCACTTGCAGTGTCTTTATCACGAATCATTGCAAGGCGGCGGGCTCCCCGCTACTACATTGCAAGCGCTGGTGGTTTCATTATTAAAACCCGGGAGAGATGCTTTACTTATATCGAGCTATCGACCCTTATCACTCCTTAACACGGATTATAAAATCCTGAGTAAATTGTTGGCCACTCGTCTTAACCAGTTTCTCCCCGCACTAATACATTCAGATCAGTGTGGATTTGTACCTGGTCGGAGCACAGCACTTAACATCCGGCGCCTGCACCAGATAATGTTAGGCACACACGACTCGAGACACATGGAGGGCTGCGTGTCCCTTGACCTGCGGCAGGCGTTGGACTCCTTACGCTGGGATTATATGTTTTATGCTCTTGCACGCTTTGGCATACCTGAAGAATACATAGCATGGGTGCGCTTATTATACACGAACCCCACGGCGCGAGCACGCACTGGTCGGCACATCTCGGGACAATATGCTGTAGCCCGGGGAACGAGGCAGGGCTGCCCCTTGTCACCGTTGTTGTTTGTATTGGCGATGGAACCACTTCTACACAGACTCCGTGTTTTCGCAGTCTGTAAGGGTATAACACGAGGTCATACGTCCCACATTGTCTCGGCATATGCGGATGACCTTATATTATACATTAAAGACATGAGCGCTGACCCACACCCAATGCCCGCCATTTTTGAGTCATTCCAAGGTCTCTCTGGCCTGGCTATCAATGCTACCAAGTCGTACGCGTACCCCTTTGACAGCGCGGGGGAGAGGGGCACTTTCGGTTCGGTTCCTGGTCCTTCCAAATAGCGCCTGACACCTTTAGATACCTCGGTATACAAGTTTACCGCAATTCACCGGACCTACTGGATGGCAATCTGGGGCAATCTGGGGCGGGCGATAGCGGCTCTCAGATCCCAAATTCAGTTCTGGGTCTCATTGCCTCTGTCAGTGGCGGGCAGAGTGGCTATCACAAAGATGGTGCTGTTGCCAAGGCTCCTTTACTTCTTCACCAACCTGCCGTTGCTTGTCCCCCTGAGCACCTTTAAAGTGTTGAACTCGCTAATGACGGACCTAATATGGGGAGCGGGGCGTAGACGTATTAGTCTGGCGAAAATGCAACTTCCCGCGAAACAAGGAGGGATGGGGGTGCCGGATCTACGTGCGTATTGCTATGCGGGCCAGCTGCAGTGGTTGGCGTACTGGCTTGCGGGACGCAACTTGCATGAAATCGATATGACATCAAGAGATCAGGACAGGGGGACCCTTCCACAGACTCTTGTTATCACAAGCTCCCCTACTAAAGTCGACACCTCACTTGCTGAAATTGGCCATTGCTTACTGGCGGAGTGCAACGCGGTACACTGGCCAGAGGACACCATATGCTCCCACTGTTCCCTTGTTGGGTATCCCCACACGATCAGGGCTGACATCTAGCCATACCCTGCAGGCGTGGTCAGAGGTGGGCATTGCTACGGTGGGAGATTTTTTTACAGAGGGAGTACTAATGTCACACACGACGTTTGCACACGTACACAGCGCCCCTGAGGCGTTGTTCTTATTACATGCACATATTTCCAGATATATCCGCACCACATGGTCTCCCGATGGTATAGAGCCGCCCACGAATGCACTACTCACCATGCAATACCTAATGGGAAACGGAGCCCATCTGACAAAATGGCTTACTACTGGAATTCGAGCGGAGAAGGCGATCTCCTTACAGCCGCTGCGCGACAAATGGGAGGGAGATATGGGTCGTTCATTTACGGAGAAGGAGTGGGACACCGTGTTGGGGTTCCCCAAAAAAGTCTCTCGTAACCCCAAATTCAAATTCATCCAATTGATGTTGCTACATAGAGCGTACTTAACCCCACATAGGCTTAGCGTCATGTTCCCGGGGTCAACTGATGAATGTCCACGATGCCACGCTCCTGACGCGGGGTTGGTACACATGATATGGGCGTGCCCTAGACTGGGACATTACTGGGCAACGATATGCAAAATACTGACGGTGGTAGCCCCGGTACGCCAGAATGACACACTAGAATACTGCATACTAGGTCTGGGGCCCCGTGAAAAGAAAGGCAGCTCTACCTCTCGATTCGCTAACCTTGCGCTTCTGCTGGCCAAAAGAGCCATAACCACAAGATGGAAAGCCATCAGAGCCCTCAATTATGACAGACTTCGGAACTGGGACACACACACATACTGATGTGGTTGACACATACACGCGATTGATAGATATTGAGGGCTGGGCATGCGGGAAGGGGGGGGGATTGGGTTTTGGGTTAGTTAATTTGTTTTGATTGTATTGAATAGTGATAGTGTTAACGAATCATTTGTTGTCTTACTAAAGATATCTGAGGACTGAGAATGCTCAGAATGTACCGTATTAATATATCACTGGAAACTTTGTTAAGATACCGGACTAGCAGATACTGATAGCCGTAGACACTACAGGGTAACCGATATTGTTGACATATACTAGCCTGCAACAAGGATAAAGTGTACTGTTATACCATGCGATTATATGACCTCTGATTGTCAGAAGAAGATTGGCCTATTGTTATGTAAAATCAATAAAAACAAATTAAAAAAAAAAAAAAAAAAAATATAGCGTAGAGTAGCTCCCTCAACTATAACGTTTTACAAAAGCCAAAACAAGCATTGACAAAGCTAAAGGTCTGACAGCCAAAGACCGACCTGAGCCCTCACTAATGCTTGTTAAAAATGTGGCCACTCATTCAAACTATATTTGACACCACCATTAAACACTTTCAAAAACTAAAAAAAGACAAAGGTAGTCCCTCCAATGGCGAAGCCCTATCTGAGGTCATCCGGATCAACAAATGCAATAAAGTAGGCTGGATCTCCAACGTCAAGAAGTTGATGTCTGCACTAGGGCTCCAAGCACATTGGGATAAGCAGGACCCACCTAGGCAAGAAGAGATTAAGCGTCTCTATTGGGAATAGTTGGATCAATAAGAATCCTGCAAACCACACTTGGGGAGACTAACTGCCGAATTTTATCTACAGAAACAGTCCAGATATTTAGAGCCCTTCCTTGACAATCCAGGTCCCTCAGGACAGGATGTTATACATCCACTTCAGGTTTGGCACACTCCCCGTCTGTGAGACAACAGCTAAATGGCACCTAAGTAACAACACCGAATGATTGTCCATGCTGCAGGGCCCCGGTAGAAAGCATTGCCCATGTTAAGGTTGCCTGCCAGACGTACACCACGCCGCGGATGAAATGGCTAAAACTGATCTGCCAGCAGCAGGGCACACGGGACTACCAGGTTGCCCTGCGCATCCTTAGGTCAGATCCAAGACCACTCTTTGCATGCAGCGTGGCCACATTCTTAAGCCTTGCATGGCTTATTAGACGAAAGATCCAGTCAGGAACGCTGCAGCACCTTGTGGTATGAAGACCACACGTAGCTGTTGTAGGGCTCATAGGCTGGTACTTCAAGGCTTTTATATATAGGTTATGCACGTGCACTTTATTGCTCTTAGTCTTGCCACGGTGCTGCCGCTAGGAAGGTTGGAAATGTCAAATAAGGCTTGCTGGGGATTGTAACATGGGTCTATATGAAGAAGCACTAGATAAGGAAGCATTGTAATGCTTTTTCCTCCCCATCTTAACCGGTTTTTAGCATTTTTTTTTTTTACAGGGTTTTATATAGCGCGAACTTGACCCGAATCGGGTATCAGAGCGCTTTACATAGCACCAGTTTCGTTACATGAGGACACTTTCATTTTTGTTAGGCACGGGGAGATTAAGTGATTTGCCCAGAATCACAGGCTGTTCAGCATCATTGCCGAGACTCGAACCCGGTTCCCCAGATTCGAAGTCGACCGCCCTAGCCCTTAGGCCAACTCCTCTCCTCTTCTTATTCTTAAGTTGTATTTATAGCTTTATCGCCTATCCATCGACTTGCATTCTGTATCTTGGCTGTTGTCGGGACACTGGACGGATCGCCCATATATATTTATTTGTAATGTGCTGTTGTATGTATTGCTCACTTTTTACTTATTGTATTCGATATGGTGTTTTTATAGCTTTTATGATATGAGCTGTCGAAATAAAGCTTATACAACAACAACAACAACAACCACAAAGATAGGCTATGATCGGAGTCAAAGAAAATGCTACTTACCTCCAACTGTAGTTCTCCAGTATTGGTATCGTTCATAGAGTTACATGCTTGAATTATCCCTGTCATTGAGTTAGGAGTCCAACGGTAAACAGCAGTACGATGTTAAACACAGGCAGAAAGCTTTGACATAGTCACATAAGTAGCCTATTCACATCATTTTAGAGATCCGAAATTCAGCCAGTCACATAGCACACTCTTTACCTTCAACTCCTTTTTTACCTTCATGAAACATGAATGAGCCTGAATGTGAATCTATGAAAGATACCAGTACTAGAGAATTACAGTTCCAGATAAGTAACTTTTTCATTATCCAATATTGGATCTTTTATAGATCTGATGCTTGAATCAGAGTAGCAAGCAGTAGATTTACAGTGTAAATTTAGCAGATGGTGGGAAATAATCAGTGGGAAAATTGGCTCACCTTATTGAAATACATGCCGTAGCACTGACTGCCCCACCGCCGCATCTCTGTTAAGTGTTGAATCCAGACAGTAAAGTTGTGTAAAAATGTGTCTGTTTTCCAGATAGCTGCACTGCAAATGTCAGCTACCGGCAATTCAGCAATTAAGGCTGTGGAAGTAGACACATTTGTTGCCGAATATGCTTTAATAGTTCCTTGGAGATTTGATCAGTTTGTCGGAAAGATTTAGTTCTGTTAATATAAAACTTTAAACATCTCTTGACATCCAAGGTAAGAAAGGCTCTTTCTGCTGTGTTGCTTGGATTCTGAAAGTAGGTTTTAATTCTACAGGTTCGTTCAAGTGGAAGCCAGTTGAGGTATAAAGCGTAGATTCGTTCGCAGAATGACTATCATTCCTAAATTGAAGAAAAGGTTCTCTGATTGTAAAAATGTTTAAAAAAATGTAAGTCCGTTTTTATATAGCGCAGCTACTCACCCTTACGGTTCTCAAGGCGCTGGGGGCCGTAGTGGAAATTAAGTGAGCTATTGCCCACAGCCGGGGATCGAACCGTGAACCCTGTGCTCCGAAGTCAGCTGCCCTGCCCGCTGCACCACACCTTGTAAAGGCTTGAATTTCACTAACTCTTAATGCTCTTTTGTGAATTGGCATGAAAGGATTCTGATCAATTGGGATAGAACTATATTTATTTGCCATGGGTTAAGATGAGGTCTTATTGGCGGACTATTCTAAAGAGACCTTTAAGGAATTCGTTAACTATTCTATTAGAACAAAATGATGGCTCGTTGAATTGAGTATGCAGATGGACTATGATGCATGACTTAATCCAGATCATGCTAAATGTAATAGGTACGGTAATATTTGTTGGGGTAAAGAGGACATTGGGTGTAAACTATGGTTGACAAATCAGGAGCAGAAACACTTCCTTTGCTCCATAAGTTTTATTTGTTGGAGCTGCTCTGGGATTAAATAGGGTTTCTCTACAGTCAACTGGAATATCTATAAGGTAGAGTTAATTGAATTCAGGAGCCAAGCTGACAAGCTTAGAGAGCGTGGGTCTGGATGTAGGATCTGGCTGCTGCATCATGTCAGATCCAGTGATGGTTTCAAAGAAATCTCGGTTTTCTGAGAGGAGAAGTAGCTCTGTGAACCAATACTGTCTGGGCTACTATGGGGTTATCAAAATGAGGCAATATGGGTCTCTCCTAATATTTGTCAAGACCCTTGTAATCATTGGAATGAGGAGAAAAAGCATATCCATACGTTCCTGACCAATTAATCACAAAATGCACCTGCTGGCACAAAACCCACATTTCCAGTTTGGATTGGTCGAGAGTAAATTCAGATTTGGTTTGCCCAAGAGAAAGAAGATGTGATTGAGTTGCATTTGATTCAACTGCATTTATGACACTGCTTCGGTGTTCTGCTGAAGTTGTCGGCTCAGGAATTGGTAATGCCTGGTACATGTGCACCTTTTATTTGAATACGATTTTGTATGGCTCGGTCCCATATATTTAGCGTTTCCTTGGAAAGCAGGCGGGAACGTGTTCCTCCCTGCTTTTTGAGGTAGTGCATACTTGTAGTATTGTCTATTCAGATCAATACAGACAAGTTTTTTTTTATCCTGAGAGAAACCAATGTAGGCCTAGTGCTGTGGCTCTCAAATCCTGGATATTGATATCTAGTTGCGCTTCTTTGGGGACCAGTTAGCGCTGACTGCTAGTTCCTGCAAGTGTGCACCACAACCCTATAGGAAGATGTCTGTTGTATTAAACTGAATGTTCTCTTGGAGAAAAGACACTCCCACATTAGTATTTTTGTGTTGTGTCCACCATGGCAAGGAATCTGTCATTCGGCTTGTCACTCTTATGAGGGTGTCTGTTCATCCCTTTATTTGTAGTCACTGTTTACAGAGTTCCTCTTGAAGGGCCCTCATGTGAAGGTGACAATGTGGGATCAACGGGAAGTCAGACTGTAACTGATGTTTGTAATTTCCTGGCCAACATAGTTAGGTGTTGCTTTCTCTCTTTTAATATAAAGGCCTTTTGCTCCATAGTATCTAGTATTGTCCCTAAAAATACAATCCTTCTGCAAGAATTAAGGATGATTTCTTGTTTACAATAAGGCATCATTTGTCGGAGAGCTGCAGTCAGACGCTGGTTGATGCTTTTGAAGCCTTTGGGCAATTTCCTTTGTCCAGTCGTCTTGATGTCCTGTAATCCCCTTGTTGTAGCAGTTGGAGAAAGTCACTATGCCAAATGTTTGTTCCTTGAGAAACTAGTTTAGATTTTGTAGATTCAGAATTGGTCTCCATACACGCCTAATTTTTGCTGGAATTTGGGGACCTGTTCCATTGTTCCTTTTTGTAACATAATGCAAATCTTGGCTTGTAACCGATGAAGAAGTTGATGGGTGTCTGGTAGATAGTAGTTTCTGAATACATTCCAGTGTGTAACTAAATTGTATAAGGTTAAAGACCCAGAAATTGGAAGTTGTATCAGTCCATTGTTTTATGTGGATTAGTAAAGTGTGGTTAATCACCCGCGAGGGTATCCAAGCGCTGAGTAGGATGAGGGCCTGAGAAAGGTGAGTGGATAGAAGTATGCCTGTTTTTTCTTGAAGAGCCAGGTCTTGAGCTTCTTTCGGAAGTCCATGGTGGAGGAGTTGATTCTCAGGTATAGGGGGAGGTCGTTTCAGGCTTTGTCTGCGATGTGTGAGAAGGATCGCCCGCCGCATCTGATATTGATGCGAACGGTGAATGCGGTAGTCTGGGATAGAAGGTGTCTGTAACAAGATGCGATTTTTTCCTCTCCTGAATTCATTGCGACTGTCACTGATGTCTTATTTTTTTATTGCCTCGTGACTGATTTGTAGATTTTCTTCAGGGGCCTCTTATAGTAGGACGCTGGTGGGGTGGTCTATATTGTTGCATATAACCATGGTGGTAAGTCTGTTGGGCCGATTGGTAACTATAAAATTGATAACCTCCTCTAAAAGAAAATTGCCCCTTCAACAGTGTCCTTGAAAAAGGTGAGGGTGTTTTTGTTGTAGGACACCTAGAGGTCTTGCCCTGTCCATGTCTGATTTAATTGACTGGAGAGCTTCAGCAACTTGTCACCCAAAGAGAGATTCTACACGATATGACATGTCTATGATTCTACTTTGTACCTCAGGCCCGAAAGAGGTGAACTGCAACCAAGTTTGCCTGCGTAAAAGAGTTGCACATGCTACCTTTCTGAAACCTGTTGATGCAATGTTCATTGCTGTGTTGAAGACTGCAGATGTCTGCGCCCTTTGAACAAGTATTTCTTTTGCTTCGGCCTCCTTGTCAGGATTTGGCTAAGTATCCGATGGTTACATCGTGCAAGAATTACCACTGTATTGGCTGCATAGCTGCCAAGGTTTTAGATTGCTATGTGTGACATTTTCATAATTTCAGTGTAATTATGAGTGACATTCAACAACTATGAGTGACACTTTCTCGCGAGCAAAATCAAGCGATAAAAGGCAAGGGAAACATATAAATATCAGAACTTACACCAACGCCCTCCTCTAAAATTAAATTAAATGAGTGACACAGCTGTGCAGACAGACTAGTGACCGTTGAATTTGGTGTGCCCTTGATCTCTGCCTGACTCGGAGCACTGCAGGCATCAGGTCTCGGCCCTGTGTGCAGAAGGCCTCAAACTGTCCAGCAGTTATTGCACTGCCTTTTTGGCAGCAGGCCTTACTGTCTGTGAATGATAGACTGCAGGTTCGTTCTGTGTGTGGCAGCGGGCACCACAGAGTCTGCAGCCGTGTGGTGCTGTGTGTATGCAGGAGGCTTGCGTCTGTGTGCACAGTGTAGCTGTGCGCGATGCTGTATGGGTGCAGGAGGCTTGCATCAGTGTGTACAGTGTAGCTGTGCACGGTGCTGTATGGGTGCAGTAGGCTTGCGTCTGTGTGCACACTGTAGCTGTGCACGATGCTGTATGCATGCAGGAGGCTTGCGTCGGTGTGCACAATGTAGCTGTGTGCGATGCTATGTGCATGCAGAAGGCTTGCGTCTGTGTGCACAGTGTACCTATGCTGTATGGGTGTAGGAGGCTTGCGTCTGTGTGCACAGTGTAGCTGTGTGCTATGCTGTATGGGTGCAGGAGGCTTGTGTCTGTGTGCACAGTGTAGCTGTGCACTATGCTGTATAGGTGCAGGAGGCTTGCGTCTGTGTGCATGGTATAGCTGTGCAGCAGACCTTCTTAAATAGCATGCCTCAGGTCTCATCTCTCAGACTCGGCCAACATGCGGCTGGACGTCTGTGTGTAGCAAGCTTCAGTCTGCATACAGTCCTCCCAGGCCTCAAACTCTGTGTGCAGCCCGCCTCAGATTTGGCATCAACACCATGGCTCAGACTATGCGTGCACAAGACGCCTGCCTGCCTGACTGTTAGCTCCAGTTTTAGGCTTTCACTGCTCAGCAGGCCTCCGGCTATCTAGTGCAGCAGGCCTCGTGGTGTTCAAGTTTAGCATTCTTCTGAAGTTGTCTCCAAGTTACACATTTATCTTTGCTGCTTTCTATAGAGCGCACTGTCACAAGACCCTATGGCAGTGGTTCCCAAACTGTGCGCCGCGGCACCCCGGTGCGCCTTTACAACTAGCCAGGGGCGCCGTGCACGTCTTTGGAACGTGGGAAAGGTATTTCTGTTGAAGAAGAATTTTGTAATGTGCAGAGTTTAAAACCTAAGAATCTTTTGTGGCCCCGAGTAACCCCTAAAATATTCCCAGAAATGCATACTCACAGAGAAGCACCAGGGACGGTGTGCCTCAGAAACTAATGCAGTGGAGGGTGTGAAGTTTTTGACAGGCCCTTGCTGTCTTTTTCCTTCTATTCTCAGGCAGTTGGTCGGCATTTGTGACCGAGGTGGTGTCTCATTATTAGCAAAGCCAAGCTCTCTGTCTAACCTTCTTCCCGTGGTAGTAACAAATTCTGTGTTGCACTGAGCGTACCATGAAGAAAGAGAAGGCTGCTTGCAGACACATTGAAGCTGGAAGTCCCTTGCTGAAGCCATTGCCCGAACCATGCACAACATGGCAGAGGAAAGAGAACCGTAAGCTCCTGTAAGTGGCCTCTGTTTTCTTACACGCATGGCTACCACCTACAGGGCACTCACTGACACTTTGAGGGTTGTAGGGAGGAAGTTGGGTGGTCTTGGGTCACAGTGACGTGTTCCAAGTTGCCACGCTTCCAAAGAGTCTTTTCTTAACCATGTCTCTACTCCTTTTTTGTTAAGAATATTAAGGACAATAATCATAAATATTACTGGAGTCATAACTTGTTTTTGTGTAGTAGCGCTTCTGTAATTTATAAGCACTGACAATAACAGGAGGGTACAGCTTCCAAATCATTTTACTTACCTTGGGGATGGAATGCTGACCAGCAGTGAGCATGCTTTTGTGAGCTGTATGTGTGGCAAACGCAATAGCTCTGGGTAATTAAGGTTTTAAATTTGGGGATTTCGTAAGGGCTCCACATAAATAGTGCAGGCACTTAATTAATGTCTTATAGTGCTGTCCAAGCTTCTGACGCTGTACAGTACATGTCAAATCTGCTATGAATGTGAAAGGCTGCAGTAGCTTCCTGCTCATCCACTCATTGACCTCTCGGCTGGCACTGTTAACATTGAGCGTCTTTCCGGTACTTCTCTATAGGTAACTCAGAACCTCCAGGTGCAGGTTTCAGGCAGGAGAGCTACACCTCAGGACAAGAACTTACAACCTACAGGCGCAGGTCGCAAACAGCAAACCTATACGGACCAATTCAAGTTTTTTATTAAACGACTGCTATATTTTTCTTTTGTTACACAATTGGTTATAATACCTTTATCGGCTTCATCCCAATTAATTTCAGGGAGAAAATGTGAGTACTCATGAGGTCAGGTTTACATCCCCCTCCCGAAAAAAAGTGACATGATGGGGAGCCGCGGCCAACGTCCAATTAGGTCAAGGGAGCCGCAGGTCGAAAAAGTTTGGGAACCACTGCCCTATGGGTATCAGTGCGCTTTATATAATTCCAGGCACACACTTACTTTAAATTAATAAGCAGCTGTATTTCCCAGTACTTTTCAAACTGTGCAAACAGCACCTCAATGCCAATGTAATCCCGTCCCCGCTTCAGTATTTCCTGAATAAAAATGTATTTAAATATTCACGGAACGCATTTTGTTCCAATTTAATTCAGGAAAGCACGCCTCTTAAGACCATATCTTCAGCAGTGAGGTGAAGAGGTCTGCAGTGGACGCCGATCACGCTTTTTGTCTTTCTACTAATAACTTTTTTATGGATGCAGGTTCCGTGTTTACGACACGCACAGCCCATGTTAGCACTTTTCTTGTAAGCGAAGCGTAAACCAACTCTTATTACATTGAAATAATTGGCACACCACGGTACCTCATTGACGAGAAGCCTAGCGTCATTCCTCAGGACACATTTCATTTTCGTTGTCACTGGAACAGATATGGCATGAATCGGGAGCACGCATGCACCCTACTTGTGCAGGGGATTAAGTGAAGAAGGATCACCGGCATGGCTCGCCTCTCGGTGGTTAGGACGGTTTCCCTCGGCAAATGTTTTGCCGCGGGGGAGGGAGGGGGGAGATGGGGGGGTGAGGTTTTAATTTCAGCAGATAGCTGAGGCAGGGCGCGGAGGCCGGTGCAGGGAGGCGCGCCATAATTTACGCAAATGCCACTTGCAGTACCCAGCCTCCCACAGCTCCGGCAGCAGGATGTGACCTCAAAATCCGCGCCGCGGCGGAAATCAATCTTTTTTTTTTTTTTTTTCATTAAATACATTGTAGCACTGCCTGCAGCAGCAGCTGCTGGCTCAGCCAGCGAGCCCCAGGCCTGTTGGAGGGGCGCGCTTCCAGCTGCACTCCAGTTTAGTTCTAGGCAGCACTAGCTTAAATGACAGTTGAGGCGCTATGCGTGACAATGCATTTCAGTGCGGTGATGCGGAGCACCACACTGAAATGCGTTAGTCTAAGGCCTGATGCGTGGTACTTGGCAGGACTGACCTTGATTGGTGTTGATGCTGTCACCAAAAATTCTTTGCCGATATTGTTGCCCTCTCTGTCAGGTGTCGCAGTGCATGGAGAGGTTTGATTTCTTGATAATCACAGGGCCACCTGTAATACTACTGAGTCTACACTGGATTGACCAAGGAAACAAGTCGAAGTATTTTCAGGCACTTTATATATTTTTTGTCTGTTCTAGGAATTACCGCCGCTACTGTGGCAGGATTTTTCATGAATTCCAGTCCTTCTCACCAAATATGGTTTATTATCTGTAATGCTTTTAACTAGTTTGTTGTAGATTCCTTAAAATC
Organism: Calotriton arnoldi; assembly: GCA_963921515.1. Lineage (NCBI taxonomy): Eukaryota > Metazoa > Chordata > Amphibia > Caudata > Salamandridae > Calotriton > Calotriton arnoldi. The sequence goes on along the minus strand of CAWUFW010001443.1, from coordinate 381,372 downwards.
GTTAAGGAAATAGTGACTTTCCTTTGTTATCACTGGCAAGTCACAACCGTTGGATGCTTTTTCGATGAGATTGTTGAAACCCCCAATGTCACCCGGAAGTGAATCCGCTGTAAGAGGGCTGACATTTCCTAAAATGGATGGTATATAATCGTCCCATGGAGACTGAAAAGACACCGGCTGCATCTGACCTTCGTTTTGATCATCGTCCGAGTATTGGTCGTCTGTGGCTGGTAGATTAGACTGAATTGCCAAAAGGGAATACTGTACCAAGGGAGCTGAAGGCATTCATGTTATAGAGATGTCCACAGGAGTGCGTAGGGTGCTTGGTCTTGTGTAAAGCCTTCACTGAGGTGGCAAAGGAAGTTTTGAAGGTTGATTTGCAGGCTCGTATGTTGATTTCGGAAAACACTTATAAGAGTCTGAGAGCATAAGTTGCAGATCTAGCACTAATTGTATAGGGAACCTGGATCATTGCTTCCTGTGATGCCTGCACAACCTGATAAGGATCAGAACCATACTGCTAAGTATCACCTGTATGAAACGAGAGCAGTGACAGCTGGAAGACATACCCCTGATTTCAAATGTACTATTAATTACTACCTCATTGTTGGAGTCCCATAGCGTCACTGGCACTGTACATCTGATACCGGTTTTTGAATTATTGCTGCAATATCTGTTAAAATAAAAAAATAAACGTTTTTTTAAAAGTATCACCTCTGTTCTTCAAAAGGTTGGTAAGAACCTCTGACCTTAGGCTCTTGTAATTGACTACGGTGAGCCGAATATATGTCTTCCTTCTCTCTGTATTACTTTTCGCCCAAGTCCTGATTAGGGGGTGTGCTAAATTTTCATACTTGGAATTTCGGCAAAATTATGCAAAATGCAAATCTATCATGCTATGTTTTTGCACAAAATGCATCCTTGCGCCAATTTTTGGCTCAAGAGAGTATTTTAGACAAAAGCACTCCTAACCTTCGTGTATGTTCATTGTTAATGTTTACCGCAAATGGTGCGCAATTATGCAAACTGCAGTAATGGCGTAATTGAGAATTTTGCATAACATTAAAATGACACAAATTACATGGCACAATTCAAATTTCGCCCAGGCCTATTCTTGATATTTGACTTTTAACTGTGTCAGACTGAAGGTGCAAAAGGTCAGTTTGCGTCATCCTCATTCTCCTCCAATCCTGCTGTATCCAAATGGCTCTGCAGTGAATATGGGGATACCATGATAGGTGACTTGTTCTGGCTTAAATGGCTTTGGAATGCCTTTATCTAAGATAAGTAACCTTGGAAGATTTTGTTTTTTTTGCAAAGTTGATTTCGACAGCAGGACCATTATTGATGGTATCATCTTGGACATCGTCATAGTTGTGGTGCCGTCAAAGCGGTTACTGGTGATGGTGTTGTCATTGGTGGTATCATGTGCGTCGACCGTAATCTCGTCAACTGGGATTTCTTACTGGTCAAGACCACTCAACGGAATTAAGGTTTCTTTTTTTTTACGGAAATGCCAACGCTGGTCTTGTTGATGATGGTGATGCCATTGACTTTGATTTTGAAATTGTCTCCTCAATGATATTTCTTGGAGTGGATGGCACAGATGATGGCTTGTGGACTGACTTTGAGGAGGTGCTTTCAGTCTGCACAAGTACATCAGGAATCACCTCAACTTGTCTCACAGATTTTTTGTGTGATTTTCTTGGAGATTCCGGAGATGTTTCGATTCATATTTTAAAGAGCACTCGTATTGAGAATTAACTCTTTTTTTTTTTAGCTTTACCTGAGGATTTTGAGGCACCCTCAAATTCCTCTTGAGAGGTGTGAGTCTCTCCTGATGTTTATTTTTGGAACTAATTCAAAAGTCTACCCTCTTGATCTTTTAGGGTTTTTGTGGAAAAAGTACGACATATCTTGCAATCCATAGCCTTGTGGTCAGGATATAAGCAATATATACAATCATTGTGATCTTCGAAATGAAGTCTTTTCCTGCCACAGGTTGCTCGTGGTCTAAAAAGAACTTAGTTTAATGATTTAATTTTAGAAAATCTTAACAGTGATGGATATTATCCCAAAAATACAGAAAGACGCAGAAATAGACCCACTTATCTGTGACTGATTGAGTAGAGCTCAATGGACTTCCTTCACACATGATGTGTGGTAGAAATCGGAACATGATGAACTGGGTAGGGAAAGGTGTAGAACGTGTGCTGATTGGCTGAACTTCCCATGTTTTTAAAATGATATGAGTGGATGAATTTGCTACTTCTGTGTCTATGTGAAAGCTTTCTGCATTTGTTTAACAGTTTACTGTGCTCTATGTTTACAGTGAGACTTCCAAGCTCTATGAAAGATGATTCAAGCATGTGAATCTACGAAAGATCTAACATTGGCAAAAAGTGACACTACTCCTTTAAGAAATTTTGACGGTGCACTGACTTATCATACCCTCAAAGTTCATTGAGTCACTATATTTTTAGGTCTTGACTACATACAGCTTTAGCGGTCTTATGAGAGCTCATTGCATCACACTCAAGACGTACATATAGATACAGATAGGGCTTTTGGACAGCCCCTTTCAGCCACGGGCTACTGTAATTCCCTTGGCTTTAGTCTTGACCAACAACGTTGCCCATCAGTGTTTATATAAGCCCATGGAATTTCGCAGATGTTAATACCTTTAAGGAGTTTACTCATTCATTGCCTTTAATTTCTTTATTGTTTTGTACATTTTACAGAGTGCCCTTGCACCCCAGATGCTCTCTTGGAGCTTCCAAAAGATCCTTTTCCCCCCAAATTTCCCACCTCTTCTTTCAGTTGCTCCTCTGGCAGTCTGGCAAGCTTTGGGGAGCGCAATGCCAACACCAGCTGCACAGAGCCAGTAAGTCGCTGCGCTGAAAACAGTCAGCCTGACATGCTTGCATGGTTGGCATAAACAGCATCTTGTCTTTCCAGGTACGCAGTGTCAACGTTTCATTTCTGGACAGGACATTGATGCTCAGTGCACGGAGTAGCAGAATGGTTTGTTTTCCCTGCTGCTCTACAATAGAAACAGACATCACCATTGTGAATGCTCCCCAAATCAGGCAAACTACTCCGGAGAGGAACGTACAGTTCCGACAGGTAAAGGGACCACATCGGTAAAGACCACAGGTAAAGTGACCTCAACAGTAAAGTACTGCGCGAGGGATCCGTGGAAAGGAAACCACTACAGTGAATCCTCCTATGCACCGTTTCTTCATAAACTCACTCCGACGGATGAATGAATGAGCAAAGCGCAAGGAGTCGCAGAGGGAGGAAAAGGTCTCTCATTCACTCTTTTTTGCCACCACTGGTGTAGTGGCTCTTCTCTTCAAATTGGTGGCCCCTCTGTGTATCCGTGCCTGAAGCCTTTCCCTGTGCTTATTCCAACAATACTGTCATTTTTTTCAGCGACCTCCTCCTACAATTAAAGCGTAATTTTGAATTCATTATTTTGGACCCTTGGCCCGCACCCCAGTTGTGCTCTCATTCTCTCTAGTCCTGGCGATTAACTTTTAACTAACTACAATGTCGAAATGGCATCTACTCCACACAACCAGATTCCAAAACGGTCTTCCCTGGTGCACATGACCATCAATGTGATCTTTTGACCCCCGAATCGCCTGCTTTTGCCAGCTTAAACAGGTTTTCTCACCTGGTCGATTACAAACCATGTGATCACGAATTCCAATTATATTTAATTGATTTGCATTTATTTGTTGAAATAATCAATGTTTTCCTCGCGGTACCTTTATAATTGCTCTGTGAAGACAATGCCTGGAAACATATAGCATTTAATGCACTGGTTTTAGATTAGTTATCCAGGGACTTAGCAAATAGCTGCAAAATGAGTCCTCTATGAACCATGGTCCGGTGTTACTGTAGTAATTGCCCAGGCTTCTTAGGTGACTTAGGTGGGTAGCCCTAAGTAGATGTCAATAGTTTGTGAACGTAAAGCCAACCGTGTAGCACTGAGTCCTTGGTGACATGGGCACGTCACTCAAATACAATGTGCCATGGTTTCATGAACATTGTGTCCTCCGCTAATTAGCTATTTAAATTAGATTACAAGGGAACTGTTATATTGTCTGTAGACAGGCTTGCAGCTTGGCTTTGTAGTGATCTACACAGTGTTAAGATCCATGTTCCCGACACTCATCTAATATATCTCTAATGTATGAAAAGCTAAGTCAAGTCTGAACATGGATCGAAGAAGTAACCAGCAGATTAGAGCAGATCTGTGGAGCAGGCGCTCAACCCACCGACCCGTCTTACCATTTAGGATAATAGTGTTCAGAAAGAGTTTATATGCTTGTATGTTTTCAGCCCTTTACTGATACATTTCTTAAAGGCCTCAGTTTATTGCCATGGCATCACAGACCGAGCCTGCATTTGGACAGCTGTGCTAGTCCAGTTCCGTACAATACAGTGGATTTCCTTACCAGTAAGCACACAGTTTTAGGTTGACAGTTTTAGGTTGACAGTACCTGCTGAAGTCTTTTTTCATTGCCTCAAACAATTGTCCATTTGTGTATGACTTGTGTTGAGTTAAGTTCTTCAATTCTGGGTTAGCAGGCAGCATGCAGTAGTGATCTTTCTTTTTTTATAAACACATTTTAGTGAAAACCATCAAAAAAATGAAAAGGAAAAATTCTCTACAGTTGATACCACAACACCCCCCCACCTCCTTCAAACCCTCAAGTCCCCATTGATTCACAGAGGATCACACAGGGCGAGTACAAATCCTCCAGCACACTTATCAGACCATAATACTCCCACCATTTGTCCCAAATCTAATGAAACGTTTGTGGACAGCCTCTAACAATGTAGAGATCAGTTGTTCTTGTTTGGCACACCAGTCCATGCCGGATCTCCACTCAGCCAGCACCGGAGGATGTTGAGATTTCCACTTACGCGCTGTCTCTCCCTTAGCAACCATCGCTGCTAGACCCACAAATGTTCGATCACCCCTTGTGTCACCAAACTCCTCCATGAGGCCCAACAGGGCCATCTTCGGCATCGGATCAACAGGTCTATCCAGGACCCTAGCCACAGATCGACGAATCTGCCTCCAATAATGCATGATTTCAGGACACTGCCACATCATATGAAAGAAATGGGCCTCTGGGAAGGAGCAGCGGGTGCATTTAGGCTAGGGGAGGATGCCTGCATGCCAAAGCTGCTGCGGTGTCCTATAAGTTGTATGCAAATAATAAAGTTGTATCAGCCGCGCTGATATAGCAATTACACAAGGGGCCACGCATGCCTCCTTCCACTCAGTGTCTTCCAGGATGCCCACCTACTGCTCCCTCTTCTGCCAGAGATTCCCCAGTGTCTCTGGAGCACTACATATTAGGGAGCGATAAATATGGGAAAATCCCCCAAAGGCCCAGGCTACCGATCAGTAATTTCGCCTCTAAGATGTGGTTGATGCTGTATGAGCACGTCGAAGCTGAAAGTATTTTTGAAACTGGGTGCAGGAAAGTCTGGAGTGGGTTTACAGGTCTTAAAAAAAGTGCAGATGGGATTACCCCCAGACATCCCCAAGAGTTGGTACCCAAATCAAATTCCAGTACCGGAATCCCTCCAGATGTGCTGTTGTGACTCAGCCAGCGCGCCTCAATAGTGGAGTCTGTTGGGTTACTTTCTTGTCCCACCCCGTGAATCTATTAGTCGCCCGCCATACAAGAAAGACAGTCCTCGTAACCTCAGTTAAATAGAGGGGGATGAGCCAGTGGTAAAGGAAGTGCATAACACCATCTAGTCCGAGGTGGGCTAATTCTAGTTGGTAGGTCAGATCACACCATCCTCCAGTCAATCAGTCATCAATAACTAGGAGCTGGGACACCCAGTTGTACAATTGGATGTCAACTGCCCCCAACCCTCCATATACAGAACGTCGACACTTATCAAGAGCTATGCGTGGTGGGGTCGACCCTGACTGAGAAAGGACCGAAGCAGCCCTGCTACCTCAGTGAACCAGGTGCTGGGGATGTGGAGTGTGAAGTTTTGCAAGACACAGGAAGCAAGAGAGTATCATCATTTTTAGGAGTGCAATTCGACCCAAGGTATTGGGCACTTTTCAATACATGTGCCAAATATTGGCATCTGTTTGCGTTGGAATTTATAATCCAAAAGTGGAAATTGATCAAATCAAGTCAAAAGACATCCAATAGGCGAGTGATAATTATTCTTGGGACCCGTAGTGTTAAACAAATTGGCAACATGAGACAAGCAAATCCGAGTAGAACTGTCACTCCATGGTGGAGATTATCCACCAATTCATGTACACTGTAAATGTAAGTGCGTCCTAGCGGGAAACGTTCATCTGGATACTGAAATCGAAAAGTTTTTGATCAAGTGACTTGATTTGATCAATTTTCACTTTTGGATTATAAATTCCAACGCAAACAGATGCCAATATTTGGCACATGTATTGAAAAGTGCCCTTGGCTAAGGTGCACTTTGGTGATTGTAACTGACGGCTTACAATCATACTGCCATGAAGAAGTCCAATGTTAAGTGGACGAAACGCGTTGGCTGATGCTTTTTAAAGAATTGAATGAAACCTCAATAAAGAAAAGATTAACATACGTTCCGCATTGCCAGAAGATTTATGTCCAATTGCGACAGTGTGATATTTTCTGTATTTCATACATGTTTACTGCTGTTTTGTTTGATGGAAGGGACCAACCTGGAACTAGCGTCTCTGGTGGCAATCCAATAAAGGAGCTTATCACTTTTGTCCCCATGCTCATACACCTGCCGAATAGACGCACACCAGCACTGGCGGGCCTCATAAAACACAAGCTGTCGCAATGAAGCCCTATCGAGCTCTAGTTGTCGACTGAGGATTCATTCACTTCCATTGCCACCGAAGTCTCCAATCAAAGTATACAGGATTCGAGCTCCGCCATACAACAGAACTTGTCCCTTTCAGCATGCTTAAGATAATTTTTAGCCACCCCTTTAATTGTAGCTTTGACCGCCGCCCACAAGGTACACATACTACAGACCGAACCCTCATTAATCTCAAAGTATGAGCGGAGCTCCACAGACAAATAGTTGAGAAATTGGTAATCCATAAGAACCAAGCGTTAGGTCTCTACATGGGTCTTTTAGATTGTACTGAGGTCCCCACACAGAGCACAAGCGGAGAGTGATCAGATATCCCATTAGGAAGAATGTTGGCGGCCGTCGTGCATGCCACATCCGTGGCGGGGAGGAATAGGAAGTCAATGCAGGATGGAGATGGGTGTTTGTGTATATGCCCTCTCCCTTGAGCGCCACACCCACCAAATGTCACACAGTTCTAGGAAATCCACCAAGGAAACAAGGGCCTTGGACCCCTCCCTGCGGTATTGTGTGCGGGGGTGCCAAGCATCTACATCAGGATTCAAGGTAGCGTTGAAGTCCCCCCACAATGAGTATTGTCCAGATGGCAGGTCGGCAATCTCTTCTGTAAGCTCACTGAGGGTTTGTTTGTGCCGCAGAGGGGGGGAGGAATATAAACCATTAAGATATAGTACGGTTTTCCTTCCAATTGGACGACCCAAACATAGCGGCCCTGTGGGTCATGGAAAATCTGAGTCACCACCAGGGGAAGGTGCTTTTGGGTTAGAATAGCCAACCCTCTGGAGCCCCTACCAAAGCCCAAGTGGGGGAGACAGTTGTAAATCTACATAAAAAGAGGCAAATAGAACCCAACAAGTGAGTCTCCTGCAGCAATGCGATGCCCACCTGGTGGAGTTTAAGAAATCTAAGAACCGCAGTGTGTTTAATCCGATCTAATTGGCCATTGACATTCCAGGATATAAGGCTAAATTCAGCCATGGGATCAACATGGAGGGTTAATAATAGAAACCAGATCCACACTGTGGAACGTGGTGTATGGTCCAAGGTGTGTGTGAAAGCAACCCCAACTAGCAAAAAAAAAAAAAAAATTAAGAAGAACATAGAACAGTACCACACCCTCCAACAATAGGCCCCCACCCCACACCAGAACCATCTGTTACCCGATGTCTCACAACACAGAAAGTATAACACATTTCAGGGTATTTGATGTGGACCTCCTCCTATGCAGGATAGCTTGTCGATAGTCATGACATGCCCTGAACCCAGAGCCAGCAGCTAGAAGCACACAGAACACCATGGGCCTAATGATCATTATGGCTTACTCTGCAGGGACTCTCCCCGCCCGGCAATCGGAGGCATTTGCCTACAAGGTGTCAGATGCCCACAGAGCACCGGCAGGGCGCAGGACATCCCTTCCCCAATCTGGGGGCAGCCCGGGTCAATATCCGAGGACTCAAGAGAGCATCTACGCTGCCCTTGTCCCCCTCTGGATTTGAGTCTACGCCGGTTCCGAGGCTGTAAGAGGTGGCACGGGCCCTCTCTAGCAATCATACTAGGGGGGTCATAGCGTATGAGGGCCAGCTTCTTTGTAGCCCATTCCCAAGCCTCCTACAGGGTATCAAAAAAGTAGGACCGGTAACCATGGATCACTTTCAGTCATGCAGGGAAAGCAACATATATTGTAGGGACATAGCTTCCAGTTTCAGCTTGATGACAAAGGATTTACACTGTTTTTGAATGGATTTTGTGCAGTCAGGAAAAATCATGATATAGGTTGATTGAAAGTGGAGCTTTCCATAAGTACGTGCTTGTTGCAGGATGGCATCCCCATCTCGGAAGTTCCGAATTTTGGAAATGACAGGGTATGGAGATGAACCAGGCCGAGACCACTACACCAAGGCCGGGTGCTCTTCATCCACCACGAACCATGGTAATACAGCCCCCTCCGGCATCCACGATCTGACCCAATCCTCAATAAAGGTCACCGGATGCGGGATCTCGACCCCCTCTTGGAACCCCACAAACTGCATATTAATGCACCTGGAGTGGTTTTCGGCATCTTGTGCTCTGGCCTCTAGGGTATGATTAGTAGAAATCAGCACCGTATCATCTTCAAGAGTGAAGACTCTACCTTCCACTTCAGTGACTCTTCCAGCCACATTGTAGAGATCTTCGTGGAGGAGGCCAACGTCAGCCCCCTACTCACTGATTTTTATCTCAAGGGCCTCCCAAGGCACTGGTTTTAACGTCACTAGTCAGGAATTGTAAATCTAATACCTGCACTGCATTTTTGACCGAATGAAAGGACAACTTACTGTGTAGGGGATCCCGGCAGAATTTCCATTTCTGGAGATGTAGCCTTAAAGCTAAAAGGGATGATCCACTCTGGTTGAAGGTTATAAGATCTTACGACATAATTGCGCTTCAAGAAACCTGGGATAGGGGGATAGTTTTTGGGTGGATGGTTTTAGATCCTATGTTCTACCCGCTCGCCCGGCTACGGCTGGTAGAGCAAAGGGTGGTTTGATGTTCCTCCTCTCCAATAAGCTAGCCGGCTCTTTATGTAGATTAGAGGTAGACTCATTTAATGCCCTGATATTAGAAGTAACCCGGGCAAATAATTTTAAGTTATTACTTATTAATTTCTATAATTCTGGGGAAAATGATTTTTTAAATCAACATTTGATTAAGTTGAACTCCTTTTTAGAAGACTATAGGGCTAATCAATCCACTTTTTATCATATATTAATTATGGGTGATTTTAATATACATTTGTGTGATCGGCATTGTCTTATCGAAGATCACTTAGCCCACACTAATTCGGTGAGCCCTCATTTTGAGCACTCGCCCCAGGGGAGGCTCTAGAGAACCTTTTGTCGGGGGCTGATCTTTTGAACCAGCTTTTTTTAATCAATTTGATCGTTGTCCTACATTTAAATCCAAGGCTAGAGACACTATCATAGATTATATATTTTTGTCCTCTACTTTACTTGACAAGGTAGTTTTTATAACGCTATAGTTTCATCCTTCAGTGATCATAACCCCGTCACATTGGAACTGGATAATAGCTGTGGGTTTTTGGGAAACGGTGGGGAAAATTTGGGTGTTAATAGTATGGTAACCCGTGATCAAGGGCGGAGGCTCAAGTGGTCGAAGGTGGTACCAGATTCCTTTTTTTAAAGATCTTTGCCTAAAAACTAGCGGACATATTGCAATATGTGCTGAACCTTTAAGTCCCGAAAATGTGGTCCTAGGAGCTTTTGTTGGCATCTGTAGACAGATATCAGTGGATTTGACCATCAACTCTAAAATGAAAATTAAATTAAGTGAAAAATGGTTTGATGAAAACTGCTCACGAGCACACCGTGCCCTTATTTTAGCCTTGAAATGTTCTCCTCGAGATAGGGAATTGATAGTGTCGTTACGGACACAATATAAGGTTGCAGTTCATAGGCGGAAATCAGAGATTAAGGCAGAGGCTTGGAATGATCTCGTTTCAGTCGATGTGTTAAAAGATAGCTCTAGATTTTGGTCTATTGTTAACTCCCCACTTTTTACAGGTCAGGAAAACGACATTCAGGAAAGTAATATTACAGAGGCTCAGTGGTTGGCTCATTTTGAGGGAATTTATGGTTCTGATGAGACGATGGAAACTTATTTTAAGGCATCAACCCACCAAGTTACAGCATCCTTTATTTTTAATGAGGAAGACGTTGAGAGAGCAATAAAAGATGCATCTAGTAATAAAGCTCCAGGTCCAGACCGTGTCCCGGCAGACCTTTTTAAGTGTAACCCCAAATTTTGGGCTAAGATACTTGCAAATGTATTTAATGCGGTGAGAACGAGCGGGTTTCCCGCATCCTGGTCTCAGTCGATTATTATACCAGTTTTTAAAAAGGGTCAGAGAGGGGACCCGAGGTGTTACAGACCGATATCTTTAATTGACTCGACGGTTAAAATTTTGGGCAAAGTGATTTTAGAAAAGATTTTAGACTGGGCCAATGATAACAAGATTGTTTCTAATTTACAGTACGGTTTTAGAAAAGGACGAAGTACTATGGACCAATGTCTCAACCTGTATTTATTAATTAGTAAATATACTAAGGCCAAAGAGGGCTCGCTTAAAATGGCTTTTATGGATTTGTCCTCAGCTTTCGACCTGGTTAACAGGTCGAAGCTGTGGAGTATTTTATTAGAAATGGGATTGGATCCGGGTCTGGTTTATTTCCTAGCTGATCTTCATCGTGACCTATCTGCATCAATTAGGCTTTCACAAGATGGCAAGTGCTCTAAGTCTTTTAAATCAGGAAGAGGCGTAAGACAGGGGTGCATATTGGCACCCCTGCTTTTTACACTATATACTAACGCCCTGGATAGATCTCTGGTGGAGGCGAGCTTGGATATACCGCGTGTAGGAGACTGTCCAATCCCGGTTCTCCTATACGCGGATGATGCCGTTCTTTTGGCACGAACTGCAGTAGGTCTCCAGCGGCTTCTGGATGCGTTTGGAGCCTATATGCAGTCTTTAGACCTGGTAGTAAATATCGGGAAATCACATATTATGACCACGAGTCATAGAGCTCCTAAAGCAAAAACTTTTTATTGTAATGGGGGGTTGTGACAACTGTATCCTCGTTTACATATTTAGGAGTAGTGTTTGATGAAAGAGGCTCTTGGGTTCCCCAACAAAAAATTTAAAAAAATGCAGTAATTAGATCAACCTCTGCCATACTAGGGTTTGCTCAGCGGTTGGGAGCTAGACCTGTGGAGGCCATTATAAAATTATATAGGTCTAAGTGTCTGGCTATTGCAGCATATGGCTCATCTATTTGGGGATACAAGCAACAGGCAGGACTACAGACAGTGGAAAACACATTTTTACGTAGTCTCCTGTCTGTTCCTCAATCTACTTCAACCTTTGCCATACACCAGGAATTGGGGCTGGGTTATGTCTCAGATACTTTGCGTACAGCGCCGTTACTCTGCTGGCTCAAAGTATGGCTTAACCCAGTCTTAACCCTGAATCATTTGATATTGCGGGGATTGTGTCAAATTGGATAAAGTAAGAGGGCGGCTAGAACTATTTGAATTCCCGGATAGGATTAGGAAGGAAGATTTGAAAGGGGTTAGAACGAACTTTATAAATATGTTGATGTTGGAACGGGAAGAACAGGAGCTACAGAAACCTTTAGTTAGGGCTCACTTTATGACAAAAACATCGTTATTAATTGAGCCGTATTTGACAACCGTTACTAAACCGTTCCATCGCTGGCTCCTGACTAGGTTCCGTTTTAATTTGATTCATTTTAATTTGGGCAATTATGAGGGGTGGTGTAAGCCAGAGGATGCAGGACCGTGTTCTTGCGATAATTTTTCTATACAAGATACCCTACATTTTGTAATGTTCTGTGACCTCTATTTGGATATACGTAGGAAGTTTCTAGTCCCTCTATTAAATAAAAGGGTTTCCTACAGGTTAGACCTGCACTGCTTTACCTGCAAATGTTAAGTAATACATGTGACATTTTTAATATTGCTTGTTTTTGGTTGCTGCTATTAGGATCAGGAAGAAATTTAAAAAAATAAGCACATTGTTACGCATTTTAACGAACCGATTAACCTCATTTGCTGAAGCTGAGTATTCTGTGGATTATTTTAATATTACTAGTTCTATTGCTGCTATTGTATGGATTTTTATGCTATATATTGTATTATGCTGATTCTCTAATGAAATAATTTTTAAACTTTTGTAATTTTTTGATGCTGCTGAATTACACAAATAGGATTGTGCCCAACTTTTTATCCCCAAAATCTTGTATAGGTATGTGTGTGTTTATGTATTTTATGTCTTGTACTTTTATGATTTTAATTAATCGAATAAAGTGGATTGATTGATTGAGATGTATCTAACCCAGTGTCTGAGGATAAGCCTGCCTAATTGCGTAGCTGCTCTTCTTCTTCATCATCACCATAAGCTTCCAGGTTTAAACAGAATATTCCATGGATCCTTTGTCTATACTCTTCTTCTTCTAGGAGCCTTCGAGCTTTCCTTTTCGACCTATTCTCAGAAAAAGGCTCAGCGAATGGTTCATGTTGCACAGATGGCTCTGCATCTCTAGGTAGCTTCTGTGGTGGACCTGGCCATGACATGGATGGCTGAGGCACAGTGTACTTTTGTGTCAGAGTAAAGGCGGGAACCTGCGCTTGCCCAGTGTCAGGTGCCAAGTGGCATTGAAATAAAGGGAATTAACATAGGCAGTCCATAGGGTGTCATGGGGCAGCTGGTGCTCTGGATGGTCTTGCAAAGATGTTAAAAATCACATTGAGGAACACAACTGGGTCCAAACCCGGTGGCAGGAATTTTGCGTATGCGAGGGCCGCTATCATCACTCTGGCAACATTGGAGCATGCGTCGGAGGATCCAAGGATGCAGCACCGGAGAGGATATAGACTGATCCGGGGTAGGGTTCTGTAGAGTTAGGGCCACTCTGAGGAGGATCTGCTTGCTCCACAATTACCTACTCCAGTTCCGAGGATGAAGTTCCTGTGGGAATTGAAGGGTGTCTAGGAGACTAAATGTTTCTGAGTTTCTTGTGCTTTTAGGTTTTCTTCTTTAGGCTTGAGGAATGCAAGGACGGTGACCCAGAATGCAGCTTCAAATGACGCCGGTCCTGCCTGTTATCATGGGCCTGGCCATGAACAACTTGGCCTCCCACTTTTTGATGGCCTTGGGGTGCATGCCGAGACCGTAGTCGCAGGACATTGAGACATGGTCTAACCACAGTCACAAAAGGCAAATTTGATGAGAGTTCATGATAGACATCTGTCCCTTACAATCCCTACATGGCTTGAAGCCAGAATGCTTTGGACGAGACATATACTGCACTACCAGATTATTATTCTGTGAGAAATCTCCTAACTATCAAGAGAGAGAGCTACGGGGGGGGCGTGGCTAACCAGCCATCATGGTGGACGCGAACTCGTAAAGCTCCGACGGCATCCCCCAATTATCCGGTATATTTCCCCTTAAGTAGCGCCATCACAGCCGGCAAAGAACGAACCCGAGGCGGTGACGGGTCGCTGCCACTGCTGAAACCACCGGAGGACAGAGGCAGAAGCTGGGGACGCCACCGATGTTGAGCGCGGCGCTGCGGCCTACCTGTGTGGCGGCGGTGATCGGGCCTGGCTGCCCCGGACGGGTGACGTGCACCCGGTGAGGCCCACGAGGTGAGCCGGTGGAGGAGGCGGTGGTCCTCCGGCCTGGCTAGCCCCCTTGCTGCGGGGGCCTGCGATCGCCTACCGCTGTGGGGAGCGCTGAGGCCTACATATGAGACTGCTGCGAGAAGTTGGAGGTAAGGGCCGACTGCGCCTGAGAGAGGGAGCGCGGCGCTGCGGCCTACCTGTGTGAAGGCAGTGATCGGGCCGGACTGCCCCGGCAAGGAGAAGTGCACCCGGTGAGACCCACGAGGCGAGCCCCCGGGGGCGGCGGTGGTTCCCCGTCCTGACTGGCCCCTTGCTGTGGGGGCCTGCGATCGCCCTCCGCCGGGGGGAGCGCTACGGCCTACTTGAGAGACCGCTCCGCGGCGTCGGAGGCAACAGCCGGCTGCACCCGAGAGAGGGGGATTACGGGGAGAGCCCGCTATGGACGGAGTGGATCCTCGTCCGAGCTGGGCCCCCTGGGCTGCTGGAATCAGAGAGCGGCGAGACGATTGCCTGAGGTAGAGGAGGGGCGGGAGACTGCGGCTGCCGCCTGACGGTCCCGGGGCCCAGCGCGCCAGGAGTGGTGACTGTGGAGCAAAGCGGGCACTGATCCCCGGTGACCGCGAGAGCCTCCTTATCTGAAGGGCTGCAGATAACGGGAGCTGAGGTACAGGTGCGGGGCCCTGGGCGGGAAGCTGTAGGGCCCCCATGTAGCTTACGTCCTGCACGGGCACGCCGCACCGCGGACTAGCGGTGTTAGGAGGTGCTGAACGGCAGCGGGAGATGCCCGGTGTGACTCCCTGAGGCCTGGTCCCCGGTTGAGCACCCTAGACCAGATTGTTGCGCCCGGCCTTGGGGCACAGGCGACGGAGGAGAGACCTGAGGCCCCAGGACGTGGCGGTGAGCCGGAGTGGCCTGTAACTAGGGCGGAACGGACGTGCAGTGGATTGACACTGCTGTGGTGACCCACTGAAGTGGTGACATCGTTGTGGGGGCAGGGAGTAAAGACGGTGAATTACTAAGGAGGGCCCCCAGCCTAATAACTCGCCGTGAGTTGGCACTACGGGACGGCCGCAGACCTGGCTCCCCAGTCGCTGAGAGAATGATTTGAAAGCGGCAGTGCGGAACTCAAACATCCACACGGTGGGGGCGGCCCGTGGAAGTGAGGAGGCGGACACCAAACAACCAAGAAGTAATGGTCATACGAGGGGAGATGCTGTACTGTCTGGGGAAGTTATAGGTCACCGGCCCACGAGGAGGGACACGAGGGCGCGCTGTTGAGGGAGACAGTGGTGGCACTAGTACGGAGGGGATCTCGCCCCGCGGTCCTGTAGGTGAATACTGACTACGCAACAGCTTGTGATGGGCCGAATGCGGGCAAAAATACAACAGGGACCACTACGAGCGGGGGGGTCGGACCCTGCCCACATACGAGAGGAGGGAGAGATGGAGCTGGCATCCGTGGCGGTGGCCGCCAAGCTCGACTCGGTGCTAGCCGCGGTGGAGAAACTTGGGACTGCACTAGATAACACCAGGACGTCCCTGGAGGCCCGAATCGATAAGGTGACGTCAGACTTCACACTTCTACATGCTGACCATCGGAAACTGGCCGAGAAGGTGACCGCTCACGATCAGACACTCAAAACACTCCAGCCCGTCACCCAAAGTCATGCGGCGGCGTTACAGGACATGATCGACCGAGTGCACGCATTGGAGGATAGAGTCGAAGACGCGGAAGGGCGCTCCCGCCGCAACAACGTACGCGTAGTGGGCCTGCCGGAGGGGGAAGAAGGAAGAAACCCGGAACAATATACAGAGCACTGGCTAAAGGAACTGATGCCCCCGGGAACGCTATCGCCCCAGTTCATGGTGGAGAGGGCGCACCGTGTACCGGCACTGAAACCACAGCTGGGCGCTAGACCCCGCCCTTTCCTCTTAAGACTCCTCAACTACCGGGACAGGGATGCGGTGCTCCGCGAAACCCGGAAACTGGGCGACCTCAAAGTAAGCGGCAGCCAAGTGATGATGTTCCCTGACTACACTGCCCTTGTGCAGCGCCGCAGAAGCAACTACATGGCGGTGAAGCGCCAGCTCCGGGAGCTGGAGTTACCCTACTCCCTCCTGTTCCCAGCTAGACTGCGGGTGGTTGCAAAAGGAGAGACCCGCTTCTTTGACTCCCCGGCAGAGGTATGGGACTGGATGGAGGAGATGGGCCTCTGGACAGGAAAACGACCCTCCGGCCAAGATGAGGGCAGACACACAGGTAGAAGGCCGAGACGGCGGAGCAAACGCGGGACCCCGCGCTATACCAGGGCAGGGACGGCAGCCCCGAGTCCGGAAAAAGCAGAATGGAGCGGCGAGGAGTCCTGGATGCGGTTGCGACCCTTGGAGTCCCACACAGCAAGGAGCGCCGAGGAACGGGAGACGTGACTCCTCGATGGCCAGTGGCGCGTCGTCTCCATCTACGGTGATGTCGGAGGATCTCTGCATGCCGGCAGTAACTCCACAGACTGCTGATGGTATCATCTGATGAGAGGCCGAGACACTGGACATTGTTGTAGGGTGCCCGCGCAAGTACACTGTTGTTTATGGGACATAATGTCTCTATGGGGCGATAATGATGGTGAGAGGCATGGGGGGAGCGGTGGACACCGTGCGTGCACTGGGGGCTGACCGGAGAGCCATACGCTACATATTTGGCTGAGATGCATATTTGCCCACAATGATTTGACAGAGATGTGGTGGTGATCGACCCCCGCTTATGACGGGCTTGAATTGCTGCCCAGGATGATTATTTAGATGGCGCTCTATCTGCACGCGACAAGGGGGTAGCTACTGAGGAGAGATGCTTAGGTACACGACCCCATCAGGCAGTATACTGAACTAGTTCATATTTGCAGGCTATTGCAAAGTTTGGACGGACTTCCTCGCTGAGTCCGCCCTATCTGTTATGAAGTTTAAAGTTGACCTACGGGTTTTGTTGCAGCAGACCGTCACACCCTTTCACACCCCTGGCCGGGACACGCTGACAGCTATAATGCGCCTGTTGTTGCAGCGATACACTCACTCCAACGATGACGACAGTTAATGTAATCATATGGAACATACGAGGAATGCATACACCCTCACGGCGCTATTCCATATTCGCATACCTTCAGCGACACTTGACCAGCATCGCCCTCTTGCAGGAAACACACATGACACAGACGGAGCTCGAAAAGCTGCGTAGGCGCTGGAGAGGGCAGATGTATGGCACCATATACTCTGCGCATGCGAGGGGCACGTTGATCTGGGTGAGGGCAGGGGTCCCGTTTAGCTGCGAGGAGGTGGTAATAGACCAGGAGGGCAGGTACACTTTGGTTCGTGGGAAGCTTAATGGTCAACCAATACTGATGGGATCAATATATGCCCAAAATGTAGATCAGATACCCTTCCTGGCAAGACTATCAATAGCCCTGACTCCCTATGTGGGGCTCCCTTGGTTCCTAGGGGGGGATTTCAATTCGGTACTCAACGTACAATTGGATAGGTCCTTCCCCCCCCCTCCACAAGACGCCTGCCACGTCAAACGCGCGAGCGCTGGAGGATTGGCTATCACAATGGGCAATGTCGGACATCTGGCGCGTCCTAAATCCTAGTGCGCGTATTTACTCTCATTACTCAGCAGTGCACGGCCTACATGTAAGGTTGGATAGGGTGGTAGCCTCCCAATCCCTATTGCCGCTGGTCATGAAATCTGAGTATATGGGGCGGACACATTCGGATCATAACCCATTGTGGATACAGTTGGGCTGGGCGGCGGGCCGCCCGCCCATACCCACATGGCGACTCCAGGTGACCGCACTGGAAGACCCGGAGTTTCGCACGTCGCTAGGGACGGCTATTCTCACCTATCTGGAACTCAACGAAGATACGGCCAGTAGCGCCCTAGTGGAATGGGACGCCCTCAAGGTAGCGGTTCGGGGACATTGTCTGGGGGCCACATGGAATATACGCAAGCGACTATCCCTTTCCCTCGCCCGCCTAGAATCCCAGCTGTTACAACATGAGGGTGGGAGGGGGGAGGCGGGCGGATGCTCGACCCAACTGGCTGAATTACGCGCTCAACACGCGGAGCTCCTGGAACAGCTGCGGTGCCATAATTACGCGGCTCACACAGCACGCACCCACGCCACCGCTGACCGGGCGGGCCGCCTACTGGCCTGGCTGATAACGCAAGAAGATAAGCGGGCCCCGATTGGCGCCATACGAAGACCGGACGGCACGCTAGTGCACACGCAAGGCGAAATACACAAGGTAATGACAGATCATTATACACAACTGTACCGCTCCCGAGGACGCTGCTCTGACAGCGACCTAGCAAGATTCCTAGACCAGGTCCAATTACCCACGGCCTCAGCTAACCAGCAGGCTGCACTCAATGGCCCTCTTACGTTAGATGAAGTTGGGGATGCAATCGGCGCTATGGCATCAGGGAAAACGCCGGGCCCGGATGGGCTGCCGGCCGAATATTATAAGGCTTACAGAGAGTCCCTAGTGCAGCCCCTCCACAAGCTATACATGACAGCACTGGAGGAACATAGACTGCCCCCCTCGATGAGAGAAGCCTACCTGGTGTCTTTATTGAAACCAGGCAAGGATCCCACGACCCTTGGTTCCTACAGACCCTTGGCGCTATTAAACGTGGACTACAAACTCCTTGCCAAGATGCTGGCGGACCGATTGGCGCTAGTGGTACCGGGGTTAATACACACGGATCAGAACGGATTTGTCCCCAAGCGAAGCACATCATTGAACCTGCGACGATATTTCAGGGTGGCAACAGACAGTGTACACGCCTGGCCTAAGGCGGGGTGCCTCATGTTAGACTTAGAGAAGGCATTTGACTGCCTGGAATGGAGCTTTCTAGCGAACGTGCCATCGAAATATGAGCTCGGCCCGGACTTTCTTCAGATGGTTGGCCTACTCTACAGAGCCCCCACAGTCCGCGTGCGACTGGGACCGTATATCTCGGACGCCGTACCGGTGTGCAGGGGCACCAGACAGGGATGCCCTTTGTCACCCTTATTATTTGCGCTGGCCATAGAGCCGCTGGCGGCTAGATTGCGAGATGTGACAGGAGGGGCATTCCGCTGGAGACGCGGTGCACCATGTGTCCCTGTACGCGGACGACCTGCTGGTTTACGTGCGAGACATAAATAATATACCACCACAGCTGGCAACCATCCTTCAGGATTTCGCTGTCCTCTCGGGGCTCCGGGTAAACGTGGGTAAATCCTGTCTATATGCGTTTCGGGAGGGACTTCAGGACCCAGGGTATATGCTCAATGGTGCACAGGTACAATGGCAAGAATGTACGTTTCGATACCTGGGGATTCAGATCTACCGCCAACCCAAAGATCTGATGGATGGCAACCTGGGGAGGGCAGTGACGGCCATTCGGTCGCAAATGGGCTTCTGGGGCGCGCTCCCATTGACGGTCACAGGTAGAGTGGCGCTGACGAAGATGGTGATTCTCCCTCGGCTCCTGTACTACTTTGTGAATTTACCTCTACGTTCCGGCCGCCTTCTTCACTACGTTTACTAAACTGCTCCGGGATTTCATATGGGGGGCTGCACGACACAGGGTGGCGTTGACAAAACTGTACCTGCCAACTGACCAGGGGGGCTAGCGGTACCTTGCTTTGAGCATTATTATCTGGCAGCCCAGATACAATGGATAGCCAGATGGCTTGCGGACAGAAACAGGCATGATACCGCAACCACACTACCATCGTATTTGTTAACACGCATAACCAGCCTCTTCCACCCAGCTGCTAGGGCTACGCGACCGGCACCGCTACTGCTGGCAGTGGCGTACCGGTGCTACCGTAGATGTCTATACCTCACAAGAGACGTCGTCCCTTATGCACCCGCGATACCATTGGAGGGCTCCCCTAGCGGCCAGGGGGTACTATCGGCGGTGTCCCTCGCGAGCTGGCGGGCAGCGGAGGTACAAACCCTGGGTGATTTATACAGGGACAGTGCGCTTATGTCATATGAATCCTTGGTGGTTGAAGAGGGGTTGCCGCCAGGGCAGTTTTTAATGTATCGTTCATTGTTGGCAACGCTTATGGGCAGATGGGGAGATATGCACACGGAGCCGGCCCAACACCTCACTATTCAGTATCTCCATGTTATGGGAAGAGGCAGACACCTAGTTCGCTGGTTCGCGTCGTCGCTCCGAATACATGTGGCGGTCAGATTAGATCCCCTCCGCCAAAAATGGGAACTGGATTTAGGGCGACAATTAGCGGATAAGGAGTGGGAAAAGATACTTAGAAGCCCGGTGTGCATACCCAGGAACATGCGATTTCGACAAATACAATTATTTATTCTACACAGAGCGCATCTCACACCCGAACTAATAAATAGGTACTTTCATCGTGCGGACGCAGTGTGCCCCAGATGTGACGAACCTGGAGCCGGGTTGATTCATATGCTCTGGAGCTGTCCCAACATACTCGCCTATTGGCGCGAAATCCGTGAGCTCTTGCAAAAGTGCACGGGCCGTGATTTGCCATTTGAATGGACGGTAAGCCTACTCCATCATTTCAAGCGAACCCCAACCACAAAGGTTACCTCTCGGTTCCTGGACTTGGGACTAGTGGTAGCTAAACGACTCCTGACCAAACGCTGAAAAGCGAGAGACCCCCCACATATACAGGCATGGCGGTACTCACTATTGGCGTGGGCTAAGGCAGAAGGCATCGCCCTCCGGCGAGAGGAAACACTGGGGTTACGACAGGAGCCCATGGCAGCCGACTGGGAGGGATTATATCGTAGTCTGCAAAATGGGGAGGAAGACCTTGCAGGGAGCCCATCCATGTAGAGAAGGAGTGAATGATGGCCAGCACAATGGCAGTACCTTGCTGTATTGTTCCTTACAAAGCTGTGGTATGCGGATTGTCTGGGGTGAGGGTTGGTGAGGAGAGGCGCAGACAGTGTGGTAGCTGCGGTTGTGTAGTCCCGGAGAGGGGAAACATTAAGGAGGAACATTGCACATGGGTCGGTCAATGCTGCTGTTGTTGTTGTTATTATTATTATTCTTATGTTGTCTCGACTTTGCTATCTGTTTAACCAGCCGCACTATATGAACTGAAAGGAACTTAAACAACGACATGTCGACAAAACACCTGGACTGCTCCACTAACCTCTGCCTGTACACGTTGGGCCGCGCATGTTGGACCGACTTATTGTTAGCTAAGAGGCCCTGCAGATATCATTAACATGTAATGTAATACTACACGCCTAAAACGGAGATCTGTATATTGAGGTATGGCGGAGGGATAGAGAAGTACAATTGTATACCGATTGTCTGTTGCCTTTCATGCCTATGTTCATATGTACAAATACAATAAAAACAGATTCAAACAAAAAAAGAGAGAGAGAGCTACGGATCCGTGTTGAAGGTGTGGAAAAAAAGGGAACTGATGTTGTTGTGCCAGGGTGGATGCTATATGTCTTTGGTAACGTCATTCAGTGTCTCATCTGGCGTGGATATGATGCCAGCGTTTCCTACCAGCGTCTTAAGAGCTCCGAGATTTCCGGATCCAATCGGACACCTGGGATTGTTCTACAGGTGAGGAATCTGCAAGTGGAAGTGGCCATAAGCAAAAATATTTTGAGGCTAATAATTAAACTTCACTCCATAGTGCCACGAAAGACCTTAAGCAACCTAAAAAATTATTTTCATTACAATGTTGTTAAAGAAAATAAGCAAATTTTTATTTTTACCCCAAAGTAAAGCACCAATGCTTAAACTCCATGGTACAGGTTAATTAGAGCGGGAACCTCGCATTCTGAAAGGGCCCTTCTTTCAGGATGAGTTACTGCTTTTTCGTATTTTAACGCTTCCATAACTTAATACATCTTTAACCTTGTGGAATCCTCATTTAGGAAACAGAATGCCCCCTACCACAGTGTGAGCAATTTAAAAACCAACATTATAAAATGAAAATGTTAGACTAAAGGTTCGTTTTAAGTAAATGGGAATCTCAAAACAGTCGATAAATATGTTAAGAAGCCTCAGCTGGAGCAGGGAGTACTAGGCAGGGCTGCCCCCTGTCTCCCCTACTTTTTATTATTGCAATGGACCCCCTAGTCCGACACTTGCAGGCCCACCATCTTCATCGGGGACTCCAGCTTACTCATGGCCCTCTCCTCCTTTCGTTATATGTTGATGATCTACTCCTATTTTTACACCACTTGTCAGATAATCTCTCCCCCCTCATGCAAGAGATTGTTTGCTTTGGCAAATTATCTGGTCTCTGGATTAACTGGGCCCAGTCAGAGCTCTACCCCTTGACCGACTCCAACCAGCTAATCTCAACTGACCACCCTCTCAAATGGACTACGAACTGCACTAAATATCTTGGCATCCGACTCCATAGGGACAAGGATCAAATATTGCACCTTAATTATGACCCCGCACTGGCGAATCTTGAGGTGCAGATTGAGCATTGAATCAAATACCACTCTCCCTAGCTGGTCGAGTGACCATTATTAAAATGGTCGTACTCCCTTGCTTTTTATATCTCTTTTTAAACATTCCTAAACCGCTCTCACAGGCTTTCACTCACTACGCAGCCTTCTACTGCAAATGGTCTGGGCTGGGGGACACCCTCGCATCCGTTGGGACACTCTTACCCTTCCTTATGATCGTGGCGGCTTCGTAGTAGCCGATTTTACCTATACTACCTTGCGGCCCAGTGCCATTATTCACACCGATGGTACCACCCGGATGCCCTCATCCCATACCTGAAACCTGAGTGCAACCAGCTAGATGGCATATCGCACTCTGCAATCTTACCGAAGGGCATACCATTGGATGCCAATGACATCCAAACAGTGTCCACAACCTGCTGGGCATGGCGAAAGTTGCGTCGATTGCTGGGTGGAGGTCTTCTCTACTCCCCCGCTATTCCACTTCATGATAACCCCTGGCTCCCACTCATGCGGGGAAAATTAGTACAGCGTATACTTCGACATTACAATCTCCTCACTATTGGAGATCTATTTCCCGATGGCCATGTTCTCCAAACAGCAGCCGACCCCCGATTTAGCGATGCTCCATATATGCATCGATTTATTTTTCAAAGACTACACAACACTCTGCGATCTCTACTTGCCCCCTTCCTCCGGACGATTTCCCGCCACTGACGCTGGTTGCGTCGGATGCAGAGTGCAATCGCATAATCTCCAGACTGCATCATTTGGGCTAAATTTTGTTCGGAGTTACAATATCATCCTGTTTCAGGAAACTTGGGAGGAAGCCCCCTCATTAGTGGATGTCTTCTTATGCTTTAGTGTTCCAGCT
The DNA here is from genome assembly GCA_963921515.1 of Calotriton arnoldi. Classification (NCBI taxonomy): domain Eukaryota; kingdom Metazoa; phylum Chordata; class Amphibia; order Caudata; family Salamandridae; genus Calotriton; species Calotriton arnoldi. The sequence continues at coordinate 357,935 of CAWUFW010001443.1, read as the reverse complement.
ATCCCATCGCGATGTGGGTGCGCTTCAGGGGGGCTGGCTATATGGATAGGGGTAGCCCTAGGGGGACATGCTACAGTACTGGAGACAGCAGATAGCAATTTTCAAGTAATAGTGTTTACGATTGGTGTTGGCTTGCACATTGTGAATTTTTATAATAATGATTTTATCGGGACGCCAAACACGAAGTTTCCGCCACTATTTAATTTTATTTCTAAAATATTAGATGAGTTGGTATACTAAGGGCCTACTGCATATCTCTGCCTGGTGGGAGATTTTAATGTTCATCTTCCTTGGTTGAATGTAACGTGGTATGCTGACTTCTATTGACTTGGCTGCTAATAGTAATCCACGAGGTGCGGAGGTAGCCTCATTTCTTATTCCACTTGACTTGGTTAATGCACTAGATGTTGTTGGGCAGAATGAGTGTACACTCCCTACCTTTCATGGTAGAGGTAGCTGCTCTACAATTGACTATATCTTGGTTACTAGTAGTCTGGAACATCTACTAGCTTATGGTTCTATGGTCCCTTCCACCTTTAGTGATCATAATCCTATTGAGCTATTGCCATTTATCTGTCCGAAGGAAAGGCTCAGGGTGGATGTCCGAGCTCGTAATCTTGAACCCTCAACTGATAATTTGCGGCTGATTTGGAGATCAGGGGACCCGGTTTAATTTTTTAACACTATAATCAGAGCAAATCAGGGGGTGGTGGAGCAGTGTTTAACTACAGAGGCCAATGATGGCCATGTGGTGGATGCATACATCACAATATGTTATTGAGTTAGAGCCCTACTAAAACCTGCACGACTCTTGCAGAACTACCCCAGATGGTTCAACACTGAGTGTTTAGTGGCGAATAGAGCATTAAGAGCAGCCTTGGCCTCCAAACTCAGGAACCCAGCCTTAGTATTGCAAATGCGTAAGCAATATAAAGAAACCACTTCTAAAAAAAAGCGTGAAGTAATTGTGAACCAATGGGAGATGTTAGTACAGGCATCAGTAATGAATAATAGTAGATCTTTTTGGCTTACTGTATCTGAGCTGAAGAGGAAAAATAGGCCACTTAGTACTATTGCATGCCATATCCACTTTGAACTATGGGAGGAGCACTTTAGCAGAATATATGCTCCACCCCCAATGTCTAATATCTATGAAATAGACTCCCGCCTTGTCAAACAGTTTCAGGTAACCTTGACGAAGTCGAAGAAGCTATTTAAGTGTGGGAGGAAAGGCGCCAGGACCAGATGGTATCCCCATAGATCTGATTAAAAGTAACACTATTTTTTGGGCACCAGTTCTCATGAATATTTTTAATAACCTTGCAAATTCGCCACTCCCTACATCATGGGGCACATCAATTATTGTACCCATTTTTAAGAAAGGTGATAGATCAGCCCCGAATTGTTATCGCCCCATCTCTTTAATTGATTCCACTGTTAAAATTTTGGGAAGGACAATCTATAATAGTATTAAAGAATGGGCTGACGAGGAGACTGTGTAGTACCCTTGTCAATATGGGTTCAGGCGAAAAGTGGGTACCACTGAGCAGTGTCTCAATCTGAACTTGGTTCTTGGAAAGTACACAGTGGCTAAAAAAAAAGAATTGCCTCTCTATTTAGCCTTTATGGACCTCTCAATAGCCTTCAACTGTGTAAATAGAGCAAAAGAAAACGAGTTACTTACCTGTAACTTTAGTTATCCAGTATTGGTATCTTTCATAGATTCACATGCTTAGAATCATCCCCGCCGACGAGGTGGGAGTCTCTCGGTACAATAAAATATATATATCATAGTCATAAAACATATATATATAGGCTACTATGTACAGTAAAGTCACTACATTAGCCTATCCTAGTCCTTTTGTAAAAAGAACCAAACTTGGAACACAGCCAATCAGGCTGCAGCACCCTCTTAGAACCTTCCCCCAGAGAGGCAGACCCTCAGATTTTCGTAGCACAAGTGACAGTAATATACCAGTAATAAGGTAAGCCTCTCCGGGAGGAGGAGGTAGGTGCATGTGAATCTATGAAAGATACCAATACTGGATAACTAAAGTTACAGGTAAGTAACTCGTTTTCTTATCCAGTATTGGGGTATCTTTCATAGATTCACATGCTTAGAATCAGAATAGTTAGCAGTAAAACATCCTTAGTCGCATAGTGGATGGTGGGTATCATAAGAAAAACCATAGATACCTCGTAATACCAATACAGCCATGTAATATATCATTCTATCCCCAATAAGGGAGAAACATTACAAAATATGCATAAATATAAATATATATATAAAATTACACAGAATAATAATAATACTCATGTATATATGAACATGCAATAACGTAATCACCTCCAAACAGAGGCTTACCTTATTTAAAAAGGTTCTGCAACACTGCTTGACCCACTGCTGATTCAGCCTCTGTCGCCAGATCCAGACAGTAATGCCGGGTAAAAGTGTGCACAGTTTTCCAGGTTGCAGCACAGCAAATCTTGTCTATAGGTACTCCGGCAAATAGAGCAGTAGATGAGGACACTGCCCTTGTAGAATGAGCCTTAGGTCTTGAAGATAAAGCATGTCCAGCCTTATTATGGCAAAATTGGATAGTAGATGCAATCCACCTTGCAATAGTGGATTTCGTAACCGCTGTTCCAGGCTTTTGACCACCATAAGAAATGAATAGTTGATCCGATTTCCTGATGGATACAGTTCGTGAAATATAAAATTTCAGACACCTTTTAACGTCCAAGGTATGCAAAGTCTTTTCAGCAGAGGAAGACGGGTTGGCACAGAAAGAACGCAGTATCACAGGCTCATTAAGATGGAATGTAGAGGGAACTTTCGGAATAAATGTAGGATTAGTTCTGAGGAGAACATAATCATTGGTAAATTTCAAAAAGGTTGTTTGATAGTGAAAGCCTGAATTTCGCTGACTCTCCGAGCAGAGGTGAGTGCCACTAAAATCGCTGTTTTCCAAGAAAGGTATTTGAGGTCAGCCTTGTGAACAGGCTCGAATGGATGTTTCATAAGTTGTTGTAATACCAGATTAAGCCTCCATTCTGGAGGAGGAGTTTGACAGGTGGAAAAGTTCTGAATAGTCCTTTTAAAAATTGCTTGATCAGGCGATTAGAGCAAAGGGATGCAGCTCCTGCAGAACGTCTGTAGGTTGAAATAGCCGCTAAATGCAACTTGACAGAAGTAAACATATGACCAGACTTAGATAATGACAGGAGATAAGGTAGAACTTTATCTGGAAAACATCGAACAGGATGTATATCTTTGTCAGCACACCAGGCACAGAATCGTTTCCATTTCAACGCATAGGTCTTTAGGGTAGAAGGAGCTCTTGCCCTAAAAAGAATATCTCTGCAGTCCTGGGGTAGGTCTATCTCCTTGAATTCTGTGAATACAGAAACCATGCATGAAGATGCAATTGGACTGGACGAGGATGAAGAATCTGGCCCTTGCTCATCGACAACAGGGTCGGAACTGCAGGAAGGCGGTATGGCCTGCGTTTGGATAGCAAGAGAAGCTCCGTGAACCAATGCTGCCGCGGCCACCGCGGAGCAATTAGAATCATGCAGCAAGGCTCCATCTTGAGTTTGCGTAGGAGTCTTGGGATCAACGGAAAGGGGGGAAATGCATAAGCAAAGATCCCTGTCCACCTCATCATGAAGGCGTTCCCCCACGAGCCCTCTTCCGGTTCCCAACTGGCAAAGAACGGGCACTTTCGATTGGTTTTGGAGGCAAAGAGATCCAGATGTGGTTTCCCCCACATCTGAAATATGTGATCCACTACTGACTGATCCAAATCCCATTCGTGACAGGACTTCGACGTCCTGCTCAGAGTGTCCGCTAGAGTGTTGTGAATTCCTGGCAAATGTTCCACTTTGATTGTGATGTTGTGATACAGCAGCCATTCCCAAATGCTCTGAGCTTCTTGAGTCAGAATGTGTGAACGGGTACCTCCCTGCTTGTTTAAGTAATGCATGCAGGTGGTGTTGTCGGTTCTGATGAGAACTGTTGACCCTTGAAGCCTTGGGAGAAAAGATTGCAACGCCAGGAAAATGGCTCGAAGCTCCAGGAAGTTGATATGCATTTTTGCCATCGCCGAGGACCACCTTCCTCTTATGCATAGATCTTGAAGGTGCGCGCCCCATCCTTCTAGGGAAGCGTCTGTGGTCAGGATGAACTCCGGCACAGAAGGAAGAAAAGGAAGCCCGATAAAGACATTCTTGGAGCGCATCCACCAAAGAAGAGCTTTCCGCATAGTTGGAGTTATTATAACTATGTCGTCGAACGACCCCGAGATCTGCAGCCATTGACTGTCCAGCTCCTCTTGGATCGGCCTCATCCTTAGACGGGTGTGAGGTACTAGTAGTATTGCTGAGGAAAGTATTCCCAGGAATGACTTGATGGTTCTCACAGAAGCGAACCGTTTTCTTTGAGGTCTGATGCCAGAGAAATCAGACGTTCTTGCCTTTCTTTGGACAAGAATGCCTTGTCCTGAATAGTATCTAGTATCGCTCCCAGAAATTGAATCCTTTGTGAAGGGACGAGGACTGATTTTTGGATGTTGAGGGCCAGACCCAGAGACTGAAATAGTTGAAGGCATGTGGACGTTGCTTGAGATGCCTGCCGACAAGTAGGTGCCTTTATCAACCAATCGTCCAGATAAGGGAACAATTGTATGCCTTGAAGTCTGAGATAAGCCGCCACCGGGGCCATGAACTTGGTAAAGACTCTCGGGGCTGAACGCAGGCCGAAAGGGAGGACTTTGAACTGAAAATGAGCACCTGCTACAGTAAAACGAAGGAATTTCCGATGTTTGGGATGAATGGGAACATGGAAATATGCATCCTGGAGATCCAATGTTGTCATGAAATCTGCATGGTCCAGAAGCTGAAGGATTTCTTGAAGCGTGACCATGCGAAAGGATTTCTTTTGAAGAGATTTGTTCAGCTTCCTTAGATCCAGGATAGGTCTCCATTCTCCAGACTTTTTCTTTATCAGGAAAAAGCGGGAATAAAACCCCTTCCCCACTTGAGAGCAAGGCACTCTTTCTATCGCTCCTTTTGAAAGCATAATCTTTGCTTCCTTCCTGAGAAGAACAAGATGTGAAGGTTGTTTCTTTAAAGGTGGATGAGGAGGGGGGGTACTGATAAATTCCAGTGTATGCCCGAATTTGAGGATATCCAAGACCCACTTGTCTGTGGTTAACCTTTTCCAATTGTTGACATGTTGGGATACTTTTGGGATCTTGTAAAGAGGATGCGGCAGATCCGTTGCAGGTGCTAAGAAGTTGTCACTGCCTTCTAGCAGAGTCTCTGCCTTGAGATTGACGTCTTCTATTCTGCTGTCTGTAAGCGGCAGCTGGCAGATTTCTATAGGACTGCTGCTGTTGTTGCTGTTGGTAATTATATCTTCCTTGGTTACCTTGGCTTTGGTATCTCTGATAGCCACCACGAAAGGAATACGATCCTCTGCCTCTAGGTCCTCGAAAAGGAGTCTTTCGATACTGTAAAGTGCCAAGGGCTCTAGCTGTGTCAGTATCTTTTTTGATGTTCTGCAAAGCCTCATCAATATGCTTTCCGAAAAGCATATCACCATCAAATGGCATGTCCAAGATTTTAGTTTGGACTTCAGGGCGGAAGGTGGTAGATTTTAACCATCCCTGACGTCCAAGGACTGCTGCTCCGGCAAGTTGGCGAAAGCCCAAGGAGGCTATGTCCATAGAAATATCTATAATTTCTGATGCAGCCCTTTCTCCTTCAAGAAGAATTTTCTTCGCCTCTTGTTTTTTATCGTCAGGTAAGTAATCGAGGTATGGGGAGATATCAGACCAAAGCTGGCAGTCATACCTCGCTAGAATCGCCAAAGAATTTGTTGCACGAACGGAGGCACCCGCCATGGTGGTGAAACGCTTACCGATGTTATCAAGACGTCTTCCATCCTTATCTGGCGGTGCAGTCACAGGAATGGATGGATTCCGAGACTTCCATTGAGCCGCTTGTGCAATAACGGAATCTGGTGTAGGATGTCCGGAGAGGCAAGCAGGAGTATTATCCGGTGCTTTGTATTTCTTATCGATTCTAGGGAGCATCGCAGGAACTGAAAACGGATGTTTCATTATCTTAGCTCCCTCTTCCCAGATGTGATCTATTATGGGAATGGAACGCACGGACTTCCTACCCTGGTCCTTAAAATCGTAAAGAAAACAATCCGTTTCCTTCACAGTTACGGTAAGATGAAACCGGGTTGCTGCCCTCTCCATAATTGCGTGAAATCCTCCAATATCCTCTGGAGGGGAATCTATTGCCTGAGGAACTGGTGAAGATGGCGTAGGAATTAAATATTCATCCCATTCATCCACAGTTGTGGGTGAGTTTGGTAGTTCTCCCTCTTCAGCCACAGTATCCCCATCATCATCATGGGATAGATGCTGCGCAGGTAGGACTTCCTGCGGTTGAATAATAGGTGTTGAAGTACTTGCAATCTGCAAACCTGTAGGTGCAGTAGGTTGGGCTTGTATAGGTGCCGCTGGTGGGAAACGTGTATGGTAATCTCTCAGCATAGCAGTTAGATCCCGCATTAAGGCAACAGGCATTTGCACCATAGGTTCATGCTGAAATGAAGGCTCTTGAGGACCTTGCAGAGACTCGCAAAGCTCGTAATACTCTTCCTCATCCTCCTCATCCTGATATTTAATCCGGAGTTGAGAAGGGTTGCGTGCTGGGCTAAAAAGTCCATCATCATCAGACTCCTCTAAATAGTGACTAGGAGGCAAGGGAGAAATATGTGAAACGTCCTGGTAATAGTTTTTTGAAGATTGGAATGATGATGTTAATCTTGATGACAACACTGGCGTAATTTGTAAAGATGTAGGTCTTTTACGCTTCAGCGCCGTCGAAATATACATTGACGGTGAACTAGCCTCAGAAATAGCCATAATGGAAGTTGTCGTCGACGTTGTAACCATTGACGTCGTCGACGGAAATCCCGTCGTCGACGAAGTTGTCGTCGTCAAAGTTGCTGTCGTCGTCGACGGTGAACTCGTCGATGGAAGGTGTTTCGCCGTCGACGGCGGCCCAGTCGACGGTGGGCTCGTCGACGGTGGGCTCGTCGACGGTAGGCTCGTCGACGGTAGGCTCGTCGACGGTAGGCTCGTCGACGGTAGGCTCGTCGACGGAATTTGGATCGTCGTCGACGGCGGCTTCGTCGACGGGAGCTGTATTCTCGTCGACGGTGGAGCCGTAGACGGGAGACTCGTCGTCGAGAGTGTCGACGGCATGGGCCCTGTCGACGACGATGCAGGCGTCGATGTTATGGGCATCGTCGACGGCGATGATACAATCGTCGACGGTAACGTCGTCGACGGGAATTTCTTCGTCGACGACGAGGAATCACTCACCGTCTGAGGAGATTTCATCGTCGACGGTGCTTTTTTCGACGTCGACGGGTTCCTGACAGACTCAGAGTGAGTTTTTTGCTGTTTTGGAGCAATTTTAACAGGAATCTTCATTTTTTCCACAGTTTTCACCTCTGAAGAGAATGAAAGCTTCTCTTTTTTTAGAGGAAGAGTGACCCGTCTCGGAATAAGACTTCTTCAAGGTCTTGCTCTGTCGCTCAGGGGGATCATCAGATCTCTCTCTCTTTTTGGCAAGAGGAGTGGACGCCTGAGGACTATCACTGCCATCATCTCCTGAAACAACGTCAGAAGTAGCCTTCAACTTCTCCAGCCAAACCAGCAATCTTCCTTCTCTGTCTTTTAAAGTCTTGGCAGGAAAAGTTCTACAAATCCTGCAGTCCTTGACTTTATGAGCTGGATAAAGACAGTAGATGCATTCTTTGTGGGGATCCTCAAAATGCAGTCTCTTCTTCCCACATGAAGGACAGGGCAAAAACAAGCTTTTCTTTGAAGAATCAGACATAATTACTTACAAAGTTCAGCCAAAGGTGAAGAAAAAAACTGAGCAGAGCTCAGGAGACTCCCTGTCACACGACGTGCGGTAGAAAATCTGAGGGTCTGCCTCTCTGGGGGAAGGTTCTAAGAGGGTGCTGCAGCCTGATTGGCTGTGTTCCAAGTTTGGTTCTTTTTACAAAAGGACTAGGATAGGCTAATGTAGTGACTTTACTGTACATAGTAGCCTATATATATATGTTTTATGACTATGATATATATATTTTATTGTACCGAGAGACTCCCACCTCGTCGGCGGGGATGATTCTAAGCATGTGAATCTATGAAAGATACCCCAATACTGGATAACTATGGTCTTTTCTTAGAGACCCAGGCATGGATACTGTTTTAGTCCAGTTTTTGGCATATGTACATAGTGATATGAGGGCAAGGGTACGCATTAATACGCAAGGGGAGGTGTCTGGAGACATAAGTATCTCGAAATCAAAAGAGGGAAGGAAGAGCAAAATATTTTAACGAGGTCCTACACCCAAGCTCCTCCCCGGGAACAGATCAACAAATATTAAGGTAGGGGTAGTTCCTCCTTCGCCAAAATGGTCACCAAAGGTTGACCCAAGTGGCTGGTAATCCTGTCGCAGGAAGACCTGAAGGTCAGATCTTGGTGCCCTCACACACCTGTTAGGGTGTCATGCTTCATCATTGGGCGCTCCTCGTCAGGCCGGCGCTGCAATGCCTGACGGGCCTGGGGGCTCTTTGTCGGAGATCGTTGGATCCGAAGACACCGTATAGATGAGTGCAAGTGAAGGAGCTAACTAACCGTGTAACTAGTGGAGTGAGTGAGTGGTGGCTAAAATAGGCTCTGGTATCCTAAAAACGATTTTTTATAGAGGAAGGGTACCAGGTCTAAATAAAAACTGTGGTGCTATCATGTGGTCTTTAAGTACCAGGATAGCTTCTAGTGAAAAGTGGTCAACATGTTTCATGCCTCAAGAGCCCAAGGATCAGGCGGCACTTCGTCAGGACCAAAAAAGACAATAAAGTCTGCCCCAATCTGGGGCTTTGGGTCTCCCTTCTAATAAGGGCTTGCTGGGGGTCACGTAACTAGTTAGCATGGAGGAGTCTCATTTGTTATTGGAATTAACCAAACAAATTGCTCCACCAACTAAGAACGGCCATGCACCACCACCCACAGAATCGAGAAAGAGCCATCAATCTGTCAATCATTTCCGTGTCCGGGCTGGGTGAGGTTTCTCCTCCATGCTAACTAGTTACGCGGCCCCCGATTTTGTGACTCTAAGGGTCACATAAATGCATGAAACATCGGAGTTACTCACAACCACATTTTGCTCCGGACAAATTATTGTTTGCTTTCAATTTCTTATTTTCTCCCCTTTCATCTTCTTACCCTCCCCTCAACGCCCTTGCAAGCTTCGGCAAATTAGTCCTAAGATCGATAAAATCATAATGCCCTGGGGTCCGTTTAGTTATTTATTTTTTACTTTACCATTCCAACATGCCAATGGCAACATTAAAAAGAAAAGAAGGTGCTGTGCGCCAATGCAAACAAGCAATGGTAAAGCCAATAAGTCGGTATTTTTTGACCCATCAGTCTTGGAAGTCAGAATCTAACCAACAGAAAAAGGTTCAGGTCTTCCAGGTTTTTTTTATTACATGATCCTATCCACCTAGCTGTGGTCTGTTTAGTGGAAGTTATGCCCATGCAAACACTCACATAATTCACCGATACTTTTTTGACCAAAACAGATGTTTTTTTTCTCCAAATAATCTTTTTTTTTTTTTACTAAATAGTTTACTCAGCAGTTTTCATTACATAAACAAGAAATACATTAAACAAAGACAAATAATATTAACAGAACTAATTTCCGGTTATATGGTAGACCGTACAAAATATTCTGTAAGTCTAAAATGATGTAATTATCCTAAGAATAGTTACTTCTGTGGATACATTCCGATCAGAGTAATAAAGATGCCACCACCTTTTTCAAATAACCTACAATAAGTCATACGGGTCCAAGAATTTTCCACACTTTCTCATGGCAAGTTAGCTTATTTCTGGTCATAAAAACAATTCTTTCCCGTGTTGCACATGTAGACATTTCAATAAATCAAATCATTACTTTGTAATATCTTTTTCCAGCTAATCACTTAATGCCCTCTCAAAATCCAAGGTATGGAGGAGCTGCTTTGCCATGACGTACGGTGCATGAAAAATCACAAATGAAATTGTTTGATTTAAGTGAAACTCTAAAGACAACTTAATATGATGAAATAAAGTATAAGGGTACTTAATTGCATAGAGACTACTAACTAGCCTAGCTGATATTATGACAACAAAGATTGCTACTTTCTATGACAACTTCTGAAGAGCTAACATACGCAAAGGCTTAAACGAAGTCTCATTAGTGTAGATAGGACACGGTTTGTTTCCCAGGAAGGAGAAGACTGGAGTGGACCTTTCTGAGACCCACTAGGAAATCTCTAACCACGTGAATAGTGAAAATGTTGGTTAATGCAGCATTTTCTGTACACAACAATGGCAGCCAGATGTACTTTAAACAGAAGTAAAGTGAAGTGCAGATTTTGCTTAAAAAAGGTAAGACAGCATTCTCTCTTTAACTTTTTGTTATCCCCAGGCACCAGATGCAGAATTGTTTCCACAAAAAGGAATATGAAGATCTTGTGGAATGATGTTTAGACTCATTCATAATATATACGCAATGAGCTGGAAAACAAATGGGTCTATGGAAAACAAAGATGCTTATACTACTGCTAGTCTGTAACCAGGTGGTCATGATCAGAAAAAGGCTAAGATGAAGGATTTTGTCTGAAATCCCAGTGACAAGATTCAGTCTGCACAGAAGCCTCATTTGGTGCAAATAGATGGAGTAGACACCACCTTTGACTTGGCAAGTCTGCAGCAAACACTGCTGACAGCAGTGAGATCAAAAGAAATACTTGAGCGAATGTCTTTGATATTAAATCAAATTAAATGAGCATTGATCCTGGAGTGTTTCTTGGGGAATGGATGTGAAATCCCTGCATTTCGTGTTTCCTGCAGTTGCAAACAAATCTATGTATGCTGTTCACAGGTCTCAAACATTCAAAAGAATCTTGCTCTCTAGCATCCCTTTGGTCACTTTCCGAGGTGCCTGTTGAGTTAGACGGATTCTCAATTCTGAAAGCATGATAGATGGACTGAAGTCAGGGCAATATTTCTCTCTAGGTACCGTGGTAAATTGCCTATGCCTCACTTGACTGAACTCCTAACCTGCTACTCCTTTTGCTGGTTAAGTTAATGTATTGTAGTGGTGTTGCCCATCTGAAGGAGGATGGATTTGGTGAAGATCGATGGAACAAAAGATTTTAGGTGTAGGTTGACCCAGCATATTTGTGTGATACATCTTCTCTGAATGGGACCAATTCCTTTGAACAAGAGGATGCCCATGTAGGTTTCCCATCCATCAATGCATCTGTTACGATTACTTTTGTTTGAATGGATTTCCACAAAAGTGTCTCAGTGGTGTATTTAATTTCCCTTACAAAGTGAGCAAGGGACCCACGTCTGGGCATACCCTGCCAACTGAGCATTTGTACGGCCAATATTGAAGAAACCGACGGCAGATCCGCTGGCCCTTAGTAACTATCGCCCCATCTCTCTGCTTCCCCTGTTGGGTAAGCAATTGGAAAGTCTAATAAATAAGCAGTTAGGGTGCCATTTAGAATCTAATAATATTCTGGACCCCTCACAATCAGGTTTTCGATCAGGTTTCAGTACAGAGACTGCTCTTCTGGCCGTGACTGATTCCCTAAGAATGGAAGTGGATTCTGGAGGATCAATAGTTCTGATCCTATTAGACTTGTCTGCGGCGTTTGATACCATCTCGGATTCAAAGCTCGTGGATCGACTTCTGGCCTGTGGAATCCAGGGTACAGCCTTAAAATGGCTGCAACAGTTTTTATCTGACAGATACCAAACCATCATTTTGGGCTCTTACCGATCAGAAAAAATGCATTTGGATAAGGGGGTTCCTCAGGGGTCTTGTCTGAGTCCCACGCTGTTCAACGTTTATATGGCCCCACTGGCAAGAATAGTTGAACGGTTTGGATTTGAGATAATATCATATGCTGATGATACTCAGCTTATGTTTAAAATTGGCCCTAACCTTGAGACAGAGAAAACTCGCTTTGCTACAGGAATGCTTGCAATATCTAGCTGGATGACGGATAATTGCCTCCAACTGAACCCCGGAAAGACAGATTATGTTAATGGGAAAGCCTCATCCATTTGGGCGGATGACTGGTGGCCCACCAAATTGGGAGAGGTCCCGTTCCCAGAAAAATTGTGAAAAATCTTGGGATAAAATTGGACCAATCACTAACAATGAAGGATCATATAAATGCCACCGTTAGCTCCTGTTATCATGCCCTGCGCCTTTTGCGTAGGATCTTTCCTTATCTACCTATGAATTCTCGTAAAACTCTTGTTCAAGCTATGGTGATTGGCAAAATGGATTATGGAAATGCCCTACTGGCAGAGGCAGATGAGTCCTCGCTAGCCAAATTGCAAGTGATCCAGAACACGGCTGCAAGGTTAATTTTGAATCGCCCTTCGGGCTCCTCGTCCGGTCCTCTGCTGAGAGAACTACATTGGTTACCAGTAAAGAAGCGATCCGTTTTTAAAATCTGTTGCCTCACGTATAATGCTCTTAGAGGCAAAGGGCCCAGGTACTTGCAGAGGAAACTATTAAAATATGTTCCCAGCCGAACTCTTAGATCTAGTTCACTCGGCCTCTTACAGGTGCCCCGAATACGCCTTAAGCGTACGGGGGGGAAAGCTTTCTCCTACCTTGCTCCTAAATTCTGGAACAAGTTGCCCCAGGCTCTTCGTGAGTCCCCTTTTTATGGCACCTTCAGAAAAAAACTTAAAGCCTTTTTGTTTTAGGACTCCAGGCAGGCCCTCTGGTATGTCTCAACACAAGCGCCGAGATGCCCCCGGGTGAGTTGTGCGCTATAGAAGTGGTTTTAACATAATATAACTTAGGACGAACAAAGCAAACACAAGGAGATGATGGACGGAGCGCTGAAACTTTTCAGACACTCACCCCCAGTCACAGATCTGGGTTGAATCCATCATCGTTCTTTAGCTCACTTCGCCACTCCAGTTCAGACCCAGCTATATGCAAATCAGTCTTGCCCTGTGCCTCATGGGAACAGTCCAGCCCGAACTGCCAAGCCATGTCTTCCCTGCACCGGAAACAAGCATCCTGGGACCGGTTTCGGGCTAACAGCCCTCATCAGCCAGGCTAGCTTGAATCCAGTGGCAAAGTGAGCAAGGGACCCATGTCTGGGCACACCCTGCCAACTTAGGGCGAATAAAGCAAACACAAGGAGATGATGGACAGAGCACTGAAACTTTTCAGACCCTCACCCCCAGTCACAGATCTGGGTTGAATCCATCATCGTTCTTTAGCTCACTTCGCCACCCCAATTCAGACACAGCTATATGCAAATCAGTCTTGACCCTGTGCCTCATGGGAACAGTCCAGCCCGAACTGCCAAGCCATGTCTTCCCTGGACCGGAAACAAGTATCCTGGGACCGGTTTCGGGCTAACAGCCCTCATCAGCCAGGCTAGCTTGAATCCAGTGGCAAAGTGAGCAAGGGACCCACGTCTGGGCATACCCTGCCAACTTAGGGCGAACAAAGCAAACACAAGGAGATGATGGACGGAGCGCTGAAACTTTTCAGACACTCACCCCCAGTCACAGATCTGGGTTGAATCCATCATCGTTCTTTAGCTCACTTCGCCACTCCAGTTCAGACCCAGCCATATGCAAATCAGTCTTGCCCTGTGCCTCATGGGAACAGTCCAGCCCGAACTGCCAAGCCATGTCTTCCCTGCACCGGAAACAAGCATCCTGGGACCGGTTTCGGGCTAACAGCCCTCATCAGCCAGGCTAGCTTGAATCCAGTGGCAAAGTGAGCAAGGGACCCATGTCTGGGCACACCCTGCCAACTTAGGGCGAACAAAGCAAACACAAGGAGATGATGGACAGAGCACTGAAACTTTTCAGACCCTCACCCCCAGTCACAGATCTGGGTTGAATCCATCATCGTTCTTTAGCTCACTTCGCCACCCCAATTCAGACACAGCTATATGCAAATCAGTCTTGACCCTGTGCCTCATGGGAACAGTCCAGCCCGAACTGCCAAGCCATGTCTTCCCTGGACCGGAAACAAGTATCCTGGGACCGGTTTCGGGCTAACAACCCTCATCAGCCAGGCTAGCTTGAATCCAGTGGCAAAGTGAGCAAGGGACCCACGTCTGGGCATACCCTGCCAACTTAGGGCGAACAAAGCAAACACAAGGAGATGATGGACGGAGCGCTGAAACTTTTCAGACACTCACCCCCAGTCACAGATCTGGGTTGAATCCATCATCGTTCTTTAGCTAATGATAAAAGCCCTCATCCCATTATCTGCTTTGAGATTTGCATCTTCTTTAGCAATTAAGATTGTTTTTTTTTTTTTCGGTCGCTTCCATGATTAATCCTCCAAGATTTCTGTCCAAAAGCCACCTAGCAGGAGATAGCACAGCTATTTGGGTAGTCAGACCCTCAGTCTCTGTCAGAGGTGGCTTGTGCAGCAAGGAGGGGCAGAAGCTCCTCAGATGAAATGCCTTCAGATTCTGGGGAAAGAGTAAATGTTTCAGATCCTCTCCTGTGATCTCATCAACTGTAAGGTATGAATCCTCAATAGTCAAGGTGCGGAAGGGGACTATGAAAAATACCAAAAGAAATAAAATAAGGGTGTAGAGAAGCAGAAAGGCAATGTCATGAGCATTCCCTGCAGAAAACTATGCTTCACTGCAATCATTCTTTGAGCGAATTCAAAGCTGCCTTTACGTCAAACAATCATGAGTACTGGGACTCTTTGATTGAAAAAACCAGATACAAAATAATTTCTATATTTGTGCTGGTGTCCAATGCCTGACAATCTTCACAATTTCAACCAGAAATACCAAGATCACAAACCATGTTTGTTATTTTAAATACTTGTTTGTTGATAAATATACCATCCCAATCTAAATGTAATTTTTCTTTTTCACTGGAGTGTTTCTCTCCAGACTAAGTTATAAGGCTACTGACCCAACCAAAGCCCACACACTCTAAACTATATCCAGCCTGGATGCTGAAAGATGATGCAAATATTTTCATCACAGGTTCAGAACTTGAAAAATCTATCTTGTCAGAAAGGGGTAATTTCTACTGATCTTAAGAGTGGAGTAGTTGAACCCCTGGAGATGAGACAGCTGTGAAAGGTGTACAGAACTTTGATAATTAATGTGCCAGACCCCTATGCTACTCAGAGCAAAATGGGAGGATGTGCGGACTCTGGGCGAGTAATGAAGGGAAGGGGTCACTAAGTCAGCTGGAGTCAGTCTCATTGAATTTAAATACCAACATAAGGTACACCTCATACCAAAATGCCAATGAAAAAGCACCGGAGGAACACGCCAAATTGTTTACGATACTTTCACCATGTGGGTCACTTTTTCTACACTGAGGGTGGAGAGCGATCCTGGTGTATTGGAGAGAGAATACTCAAAGGCTATTCACTGTAGTGGGTTTTCCGATCTACCTCAACTCTAAACTGTTCCTCTACTTCGTAGATGATCAGGACCTGGATAGGATACTAAAATACAAGTAAACCCGGGATTTCTAAGTGCATCACCACCAAACACTGAAGGACACAAGAGGTGCCACAGGTGGAGGATTGGCTCTGCAGCATGGATAGATCCTCTCTGCTCGAGGCACCCATATGTCCGGCAATAAAACATTTTATACACATGATGAGTCTAGTCTGTTGACAAATCACACAATGAGCCCTTTCATTGCCAGCATTTTAGACATATCAGCAGGCTTCCTGTTCTTAGTAAAGTTATGGATTGTTGTTATCCCAAATACAGACTATTCTTGTTAGACTTGGCATCTTTTGGCGTGTTTCCCCTGACTTTTTGCTTTCTGACCTCCTGGTTTTTGACTCTGTTTTTGCTGGTGTAATGATTCTGCACACTTTCCTCACTGCTGTCCAGTGGGAAAGTGCAAGTGCTCCTGTACAAAATGTGTTATGGATTGGTATTTCCATGATTGGCCTATTTGATCTATGTGTCAGTCCCTAGTAAAGTGCACTGAGAGTGCCAGGGCCTATAGATCAAATGCTGTTGGTGGGCTGCAGCACTGGATTGTGCCACCCACGCAAACAGCCCGTAAAGTGTAACTCTGGCCTGCCATTGCAGAGCCTGTGCGCAGCCTGGGGCTGCCATGTCGACTTGGCAAGTGCACACACTTGCAAGTCCCTAAACCTTTCCTTTTCTACATGTTAGTCACCCCTAAGGTAGGCCCAAGGTACCCCTGTGGGCAGGGTGCATTGTATGTGAAAGGTAGGACATGCCCTGGTGCGTGTGGCATGTCCTGATAGTGAATTACAGCCTATTTCGTTTTTCACTATTACAAGGCTACCTGTTCCCCATAGGCCAGAATGGGCAGTTTTGATTATTACAGCTTATGATCCTAACTGACCCAGGGAACATGGTAGAAATTCGAGTTTAGTATGCCTGGACTCAGAATGATAAAAATGCATCTTTTAGTAAAGTTGGTTTTAACATTCTGTGTTTGAAAATACCACTTTTAGAAAGTGGGTATTTTCTTGTCTAACCATCCAAGCCTGCCTCTGCTAGGTTGTGTATTCCTTGTCTGGAGTGTGAGTGACAGGGGCTGGGGGATGCCAGGAGACAGGGTGAGTCAGCACAGGGCTGATAGCAAGATATACATGTAGATGGGTGGGAGGAGATGCACCTGGGACCTGAATAGGGCTGGGCCTTCCCTCCACAATGCTGGCTCCACCTCCTGTGGTGCGTCTGATGTCCCTGGCCTGCACTGTGAAAGGAAAGAAGGAGACTTGTCAACAAAGTGCTCCAGGACTGACCAGAACTGGTTTGGACTAGGCAAAGGCCTCTCTGCCTTCAGAGAACAAAGAGAAATTGAGGATAAAAAGGGGGACCCAAACCCCAGAAAATTAGAACTCTTTTGGATCAAGAAGACTGCCAAGAAGAAGAGCTGGAGAAGCTGTGAGGAGGAACTACCACTTTGCTGTGTGCTTTGCTGTGTTGGCCTGCAGTGGCTGCTTCTGTCTTGGGCAGTGAAAGGACTGGAACTGAACTTTCTGCAATCTACTTTGTGAGTGTCTCCAAGGGCTTGAGGTAGAGCTTGCCCCCTGTTCAAGAAGTCTCAGGAACAGCAAAGACTTCAAGTTCTTCTGCCCTCAGCACTGGGGACTGTGTGTTTTGTGCTGCAACAGAAGAAAAGCAACTCGACAACGCCGCTGCCGACTCCGTGTCCCGATGGCACCGCAGAGGGCACCGCCGCAACACGACCCTGGTCTCACCGACGACGCCTGCTGACGCCGCCACCGAGCCGCTGCTCGCACCGCGACCTGTGGGCACCGCACTCCGCACCGCCTCACTTCACGACGACGCCGTGGCCTTCCCGACGACGCCGCTCCACGCCGGACTCGACGCCGCTGCTTGCACCGTGGTTCGGGGGCACCGCTCGGAAGTTACACGACGCACCGCCCTCATCCCGCACCGCAGCCTTGGCCCACCGACGCCAGTGCCATCGACTCCAGTTCGTCAGCCGACGACAGCGCTGCAGCTACGACGCCGCCGCTGCTGCACCGTGACCTGCCAGCACCGTGACGAGCACCGCCTTCATCTCACACCGCGACCCTGGTCTCACCGACGACGCCATCCGACACCGCCACCGAGCCGCTGCTCTGCACCGCGACCTGAGAGCACCGCACGCCGCACCTCGCACCGCAGCACCCGACGCCGGCCGACGCCAGCGCTCCTGATTTCAACAGAGGAGATCGATCTGCAACGCGTGTGACTTCGAGGGCCCCGACGACGCCGCACCGACCTCCGGAACCGACGCCTGCGGACGCCGTGTTTTCGGAAGCTCACCGCGAGGTCATCGACGCCCTGCATTTCTGAAAGGTACTGTTTGCGGGTCTTCCCAACACCGTAGCTGACCCGCGACGCCGCGGTCAGCCAGAACTGTTTGGATTTGTTTGTTCACGACGCCGTGATAGCCCTGGACGGAGCTATCGACATCAAGGAACTGTTTTTAAAGCCATTTTGAGAAGTAACTATTTCGGAAGTACTGTACAGTGGATTTTTATCGTATTTGGTCTTGTTTAAAGTATATAAAAATATTGGATATTTTTCTAAACTGGTGTGGTGTCCGTTTGTAGTGCTTACATTGTATTACTGTTGGTTTGGTGCAAATGCTTTACACACTGCCTCTAGAATAAGCCTGACTGCTCGTGCCAAGCTACCAAGGAGGTGAGCAGGGGTTATTTTAGGAGTGTAACTCCCTTATCCTGACTAGGAAGAAGGGTCCCTACTTGGACAAAGGTGCAAGCCCTTGCCAACTAGAGACCCCCATTTCTAACAATTCTCGACTCCAATTCCTGCCTTTCAGACCCTGTAATATAATTTCTGATTCATGTGAGTGACACAGACTGCACTGCTGGCCTACTCGAATGAGTATCTACGTTGGGTTAATAAAGGACCCACTGTGTTCCTATCCTTCTGGACTTTAACTGCCTTCAACACCATGGACCATCCAGTTTTCCTAGACAGGTTGGCCACGGTGCCAGGAGCATTCTCAGCTGTTTATGCATACTACTAGCATTATTAATTCCCTACATAATGGGAATCCATGTATAAGGTTAGTTCCTTTGAAGGGCTAGGCCAAGATGGCAGTTCCATCCTAGAGAAGCTCTGCGCTTCTGCCCAGTTATCGGACATTCTTACTTGACACAACGCTTCATTAGTAGTCATCACACACACTGTTGTGATCACGGGGTCGCCCTGCCGGTGCCCCTGCTGAGCAGACTGGAGACAGCGATCTGGGTCCCAATGAGATCCAACCGAGACCCCTTGCCCCCGAGGAAATTATACCGCGGCTACGGCTGTAACAGGACGGCCCGAGGCGACGGTTGGAACTGTACTGGAGCTGTGCCCGTCCAGAGGGATGCCCACTGCGGGGAGCGGTGAGTGGCGGTGTGGTGGAGAACTGAAGCCCTAGGGTCATAAACTGCTTCGTCTGCTGCCATACAGGGCCTGCTGGGCCATTGTACGAGAAATATTCGACCCTGCGTCGCACACAGCTGCGGCCTGCAAAAAGCGAAAGGCCACCACCTTCCTTAATTTCACACACCTTTTACCGCAGGTGGGGACACGAGACAAGGAGGCCATCCGTAGCCTAGCTGGGCCCAGAGGACATGGAGGTGGACCTGGAAAGGGCCTAGGCACCCGGGGAGATCCTGAGACCCCACGAACGACCTGCACTGAGGGGGGAGCCTGCCATGCGACATTGCCAGGGTGCAGGCAGTGGGGTCCGATGCAGCCATGCTGTGGGATCGCTGTTGGACTGGGCCCAGATCTCCCTGTGCCCGATGCATTCTGGAGAGTCTGCCATTGACCTGCACAGATTGTTCTCCTGGCATCTGCCCCGCAGCTGGTGTGTTGCTTGTGGCCTGGGGGTGAGCCCATTTGAGGGACAAGAGACGTGCAAAGGCCCTCGCGCTATGCTGCGGTGCACAGCATCGAGCCCCCAGGACGGTGAACTGCTTAGTGAGCCGGTGCAGTCTATACATGGCCTGCTGAGGAGCGCGAGTGGAGGCTAAAGCCACGGCCTGTGCTGGATCTGCAGCCTGGCCGCGGTGCATCCTTCATTGGTCTTTCTGGCCGCACTTATCGATCCGTCTTGGGCCTAGAGGTGACATACATAAAACATCTGCCACTGCAACCCACTTGCCTCCACACGCCACACGAAGCATCCTCATCTGCCCCTCCTTTCACTACCAGACTCTGAGGGGTCCTCATGGCACCGGGGCTGCTCGTGCTGCAATACCCTGGGGACTGGGAAGGTGTCAGCAAGTGGGCCCCTGGAAGCAACACCACGACCATAGAACGGACAACCAGTGTCACGCCGAGGACCCTGAAACTCCATATCATAGGCGTTGACACCCACATGTACGGGGCTTCTAGTGCTGCGGTGCCATAGTTACAACGGGCACACGCAAGTGGCCCTTGGCTGCAACTACCCTACTTACGCACTACTGATGGGCACGCCAACCTGATGTCAGACTGGGCCTCTCGTACTGCAGTGCTCCATCACACGCCCAGACGCAGGCGGGCGGGTCCTGCTTGACTTGCCTAGGACCAACCTTCCCACACTTCCAGCCTCTCAACGTCTCTGGTGATTGTGCTTCCATCGGCCTCGCCCCGGTCCCGAAGACCACGTGTGGACGCGACGAGGACCTTCTGTGTGATCGACTGCTCTGAGCTCCCACCGGTCTGTCTCTGGAACATGCTGACCTGTCATGAGCCGCCTCCGTTCAGGAATTCAGCCTGCAACAACAAAGCAATCATCAATTACGGAACGACCACCAAGAGACTCAGCTGCAATGGGCCCAACAGACTCAAAGTTGTCCTTGGGAGCTAAACTAGATGTTGTGCTAAAGGTGGTGGAGAAGATTGGAGCAAACCTTCGAACAGAAATGCTCATCAATTGAAACTAGAATTGATAAGGTCACAGCAGACTTCACCTTATTGCACGCAGACCACTGCAAGCTGACTGACAGAGTGTGATGTTGAACATACGATAGATGAGCTCCAACCTAAACACGGAATGCAAAGTAGAAGATGTGGTGGGCAGATCCGGCAAAATAATATACGCATTGTTGGCCTACCAGAGGGCGTGGAGGGCCTTGACGCAGTGATCTGCACCCTGCTTCCGGACACAGAGCTCTCCCACCGCCGCCCACTGCCTGGGGCTAATCCCAGGCATTTCTTGTTCCGTCTACTCAACTACAGAGACCGTGACTCCATCTTACGTACAGCGCTTAAACTACAGAACATAAGAGTGGGCAAAGGATCTATCATGATCTTTCCTGATTACATCATGGCGGTGCATTGCCAGAGAATCTCCTTTCTTGCTGTTAAGTGGCGCCTCTGCGACACAATATTCGCTTCTGTTCCCTGCCCGACTCCGTTTCACAGCAGAGGGATCCACGCATTTTTTCAACTCAGCTGAAGAACCATGGAACTGGATTGGATCCACCGACCTCATGGTGACAGGTGACCCGTACCACGATATATGCGGTGGAGCACCCTGGTGACGTGGTGAGAGGTCGCAGGTGCTGACAAAGAGAGCGCCCCTCAACGCAGCCTGGCTCTGCACCAAACCTGGAGCAAGTAATCAGAGCGAAGGCAGGCACTGCAGATGGCATCCACAATACGTGACCGTGAACAAAGTCCAGACCCCAACGCAAACTCTATGAAATCCTTTAGCAACAATGGTTCCTCTACCACATGGCCCTCTGGTACCAACTCGATGGCCCCACCCGTGGTCAGCCCTCAGACTGCAGACAACCTTATATGAATTACTGTTCTTTAACGCACACAAAATTCAATTTGCCTTACTGTTAATTATCTTATTCTCACATTGATTGTTTATGAATGCGGTAGCCTCTTTTGCATTGCAGGTGACAATGGCCTGGCCCCTAAAGAGCACATTCCCTAACAGAGTACAGATAGACCCTGTAATGTGATACACGCTTGCTCAGTAATTACTCGCCTCCTTAGTTGGGGTCTCCACATCCTGCGAGTCGGGGCACCACGCTCTCGGCTTTCGCTCTTCCCCTTGCGCTACTACTAGTTAGCCTGTAGGGCCACTACTTGCCTCCATTAGATTGGCAGTTTGGGCGGACACCAGTTATCCCTCTACCCCAATGATGTTATCTGTTTTTACTTTCCCTTTTTCCCCCGGTTGGGGCTGGTTGCCCAGAGTTCCCCATCCCCCCGATCGCCTTTGCCTACAGGCATTAATATGCATAGCAAGGAACCCTCCCCCTTGTGACGCTGCCACATGTGGGGTTTCATTGCACTACCCTCATGACCCACACTAATTTCATCACATGGAATGTGAGGGTTATGCATACACACTCTTGTCGTTATGCAGTATACTCCTACCTTAGACACTGATCCACACACATTGGGCTCCTAAAGGAACACAGTTGACATTGGTTGAGGCTCGCAAGCTCCAGGGGTGGTGGCGAGGACAAGTGTTTGCCACTGACAACTCCTCCTTTGTGAGAGGGTTGCTGATCTGGGTAAAACCGGAGGTCCCCTTCACGGGGGATGACATCATAGTAAATCTGGATGGCCGTTTTGTGCTAGTACACCGAGGCCGAGATGGGCGATGCCTCCTCTTAGGGATGATATATGCCCTAAATACTAACCAGACCTCGTTCCTACACACAATAGCAAATTGTCCTGGTGGAGCGGGCCCCAGGGATCTTAGGGGGAGATTTCAATTCCATCCTTGATACAGCTCTGGATTGTTCTTTCCCTCCCCTGTCACGCATACTGCCCACGTCCAATGCACAGGCCCTAACTGAATGGCTTCTGCACTGGTAGCTTGCAGATATATGGCTAGTCCGCAATGCAAACACGTGCATATACTCCTATTCTTCACCACACAACCTACATGTTAGACTTGACCTCTTGGTTGGGTCCGCCAATTTGCTTCCCACTATCCAACATATGGACAATTTAGGCTGTACGCACTCAGACCATAATCCACAATACCTACAGCTGACATGGCGAGATACCTTGCCTGCCAAACTCACATGGTGACTGCATCCCACCGCGCTTGAGGACCCACCCTCCCGTGCATCCCTGGGCATAGCCACAGCAGACTATTTAGAGTTCAATAATGACCCCACCAATGACAAACTGATTGAATGGGATGCCTTAAAAGTGACCATCAGGGGACACTGCCTGGGGCTGATCAGCAACACTCGTAAACAATTAGATGGTGACATCACGCGCGCTGAGCGCAAACTTCTGCACCTTGAAACGGGCTCAGTAACTGACCAGACATACGCCCAACGCCTGGCTGAGGTGCTCAGTGAACACACCTCTCTACTGAAAAGACTCCGGTGTCTGAACTACGCTGCACATTCCTCACGCATTCATGCAACATTCGACCTTACAGGGAGGCTGCTGGCGTGGTTGATATGTCGAGATCAGCCCAGACGAACAAGTTACTTACCTTCGGTAACGCTTTTTCTGGTGGATACAGTATCTGCCTGTGGATTCCTCACCTTTTGAATATCCCCCTGCGCCAGCATTCCGGGGAAATTTTTCCTAGCTCTCCACGCCGACGAGGTGGTCACGAAGCCATGGCTCCGCACGCGGCCCCGCATGACGTCACCGGAACCATAAGAGGACCACGTCGGCGTGATGACGTCAGTTCCACCCAATTTTTCCGTGCCACCGAGGCAAACGGGCGGACCGACCACAAGACAATGCATACATAGTACACAGTATTCACACAAATCACACAGTTCAAAGTGAACAAAGGAAAGCAAAAGAAAATAAGCATTTCCTACAAGCCTACACAAAGGCAAATAGAGGCAATACCCAAAGACAATATGAGATAACATATTAACGAAAACCTCTTTTAAAAATATAAAAGGATGGACAACGGGGAGGCGGGTGGGTCAGTGAGGAATCCACAGGCAGATACTGTATCCACCAGAAAAAGCGTTACCGAAGGTAAGTAACTTGTTCTTCTGATGGATACATCTGCCTGTGGATTCCTCACCTTTGAATAGAATCCCACAGCAGTCCCGCTCCTGGAGGAGGGTGTCCATCCCTTTATACCAAAAAGTCCTGCAAAACAGAGCGCGCAAAATGGCCATCCCTCCTCACTTCAGAGTCCAAGCAGTAATGCTTCGCGAAAGTGTGGAGGGAGGCCCAAGTTGCCGCCTTACAGATGTCCAACACAGGAACACCCCTGGACAAAGCAGACGTAGACGATTTAGCCCTGGTAGAATGAGCTCTAATGCCTACAGGAGGCTCCTTACCAGCCAGAGCGTAGCAGATCTTGATGCACAAGATGATCCACCTGGATAAAGTGCGCTTGTGCACCGCCTTGCCCTTCATACGTCCAACATAGCCCACAAAGAGCTGATCATCCTGACGGAAGTCCTTTGTTCTATCAAGATAGAAACTAATCGCCCTCTTAGGGTCCAAACGGTGCAGCCTTTCCTCCTCCTTGGAAGGGTGAGGGGAGGATAGAAAGTAGGAAGGGTAATGGACTGCCCTAGATGGAAGGGAGTTACAACCTTAGGCAGAAAAGCAGCCCTGGTCCGGAGTACCATCCGTTCAGCATGTATGGTCAAAAACGGGAGCTTTGAACTCAAAGCTTGAAGCTCACTCACCCCTCCTAGCCGAAGTGATAGCCACAAGAAAGACCGTTTTGAAAGTCAGCAGTCTTAAAGGACAGCTATGCATAGGTTCAAACGTGGAACCCATTAAAAAAGTTAACACCAAATTCAAATCCCACTGGGGCATAATAAAAGGAGTGGGCGGGAACATGTTAGTAAGCCCCTTAATGAACCTTAAAACTATTGGAGACTTAAAAAGAGACGGCTGATCAGGCAGACAGAGAAATGCCGATAAAGCTGACAAGTATCCTTTAACAGTGGCCACAGCAGAACCCTGCTGGGCAAAATGCAGCGAAAAACAAAGAACATCAGAAAGATGAGCTTTCAAGGGATCAATAGACTTCTCTCCGCACCACTTAGCAAATTTTGACCACCTGTAGGAGTAGATGGACTTGGTGGAGTGTCGCCTGGCCGATAATATAACATCCACCACATCAGGAGGGAGAGAAAATGAATTCAGGTTGCCCCGTTCAATCTCCAGGCATGAAGGTGCAGGCTCTGGAGGTGGGGGTGAAGAACCTGCCCCTCCGACTGCGAGAGGAGGTCTACCCTGAGAGGGAGACGGAGCGGAGGGTGCGACGATAGGTGAAGAAGATCTGTGTACCACACCCTTCTTGGCCAATCCGGGGCGATCAATATGACTTGGGCCCGGTCTTGGCGAATCTTCCTCAGAACCCGAGGAACCAAGGGTATGGGAGGAAACGCATAAAGGAGTTGCGAGCTCCAACTCAACTGAAACGCGTCCCCCAACGCCCCCTGCAATGGAAACTGGAGACTGCAGAATAACGGGCAGTGCGCGTTCTCGAGAGTAGCAAAGAGGTCCACCCGAGGAGTCCCCCACGTCTGAAAGATGTGCTGAACTACCTCCGGATGAAGCCTCCATTCGTGGTCGGCGGAGAACTGCCGACTGAGACTGTCCGCACGCACGTTCAGTACCCCGGCCAGATGATTTGCCACCACGCAAATCCGATGGTCCTGAGCCCAGGACCAAAGTCGCAAAGCCTCTCTGCAGAGACGGTACGACCCCACTCCTCCCTGCTTGTTGACATACCACATCGCGGCAGTGTTGTCCGTCAGGACTTGAACTGACTGACCGCGAAGGGAAGGGAGAAAGGCCTTGAGCGCCAAACGTATTGCCCGCAATTCCAGAAGATTGATATGAGACAACCTTTCCTCTGGAGACCAAAGACCCTTGATCTCCAGATCCCCCAGATGTGCACCCCACCCTAGGGTAGAGGCATCCGTTATCACTGTGGCCACCGATGGAGGAAGATGAAAGGGCTTTCCCTGAGACAGATTGCCCTCCACGCTCCACCAAGACCGATCCGCCGCAGTTTCTCTGGAGATCCTGACAGACTCCCTGAGATCTCCGTTGTGCTGATACCACTGCCTGCGGAGACACCACTGGAGCGCCCTCATGTGCCAGCGTGCATGGTTGACCAACAGAATGCAGGAGGCGAACAGACCGAGCAGGCGTAGGACCTTCAGAACTGGAACAACCGCTCCATTGTGGAATAGAGGGATCATCTCCTGAATGTCGAGAATTCTTTGTGGAGGAGGAAATGCTCGACACACAGTAGTGTCCAGTACCGCTCCTATGAACAGGTTGCGCTGAGAGGGCACCAGGTGAGATTTGGGCACATTGATTGAAAAACCCAAGTCGAACAAAAGTTGAGATGTTACCCGCAGATGATGAAGCACCATCCCCGGCGACTGCTTTGAGCAGCCAGTCGTCCAGGTAGGGGAAAACAGGAATCCCCGACCTCCTGAGATGAGCTGCCACCACCGCCATCACCTTTGTGAAGACTCGAGGTGCAGTAGTAAGACCAAAACGGGAGGATCGCAAACTGGTAGTGCTGCGACCCAACCTTGAAACGGAGATACTTCCTGTGCGACTTCAGGATGGGAATGTGAAAATACGCATCCTGCAAGTCGATCGACACCATCCAGTCCTCTTGCTGCAGCGCCAGAAGAACCTGAGCAAGGGTTAGCATCTTGAATTTCTCCTGCCTCAGGTAAAAATTCAAGATTCTGAGGTCCAGGATCGGACGTAACCTGCCGTCCTTTTGGGGATCAAGAAATACCGGGAGTAGCATCCCTGACCCCTTTCCTGCTCTGGAACCACCTCTATCGCACCTTTCTGCAACAGGGCAATAACTTCCTTTTGAAGGAGAAGAAAATGATCCTCCGTGCAAAACCCCTGGCAAGGAGGGTAAGGAGGAGGGAATTCCCTGAAGGGAAGGGCGTACCCATTCTCTACGAGATCTAGAACCCAAAGGTCCGAAGTGATCAATTTCCAATCTCGTAGAAAATGAGTAAGCCGGCCTCCCACAGGACCTACATGATCCGGGATGGCGGATCTAGGGCTGCTTCCCCGCATTCCCAGAGGGGGCTGGGGAGGTAGAGGAGGAGGAGGAGGAGGAGAAATGGCGACCGGCTCCACGTTGGCGACCTCTGCCCTTACCCCTATAGGACCTATACAAAGGGTTTTGTTGCTGCTGCTGCTGAGGCTGTCTGTAGTTCCGAAAGGAAGACCTCCCGAAGCCTCTGTATCTCTTAAAACCATAACCTCTCGATTGCGCTTGCAGACCCAAAGATTTAGCCGTGGCCTTACTGTCCTTAAATTTTTGCAAGGCGGAATCAGCCTTTTCTCCGAAAAGCCTAGACCCATCAAAAGGCAAATCGAGAAGGGCAGCCTGCACATCGGGAGAGAACCCAGAAGACCTCAACCAAGCATGTCTCCTTGTTGCAATGGACGACCCCATCACTCTGGCCACAGAGTCCGCCGTGTCCAAGCCAGACTGGATGACCTGGCGAGCTGCAGCTTGAGAGTCCGCTAACACCTCACTCAGATTTTCCCTATCTTCCTCCGACAACTTTGGAAGAAGCTGTTTAGCAGAGTCCATTAAGGCATGAACATATCTACCCAAGAGACAAGTTGCATTGGTAGATTTCAGTGCCATGCTAGCTGAAGAAAAAATCTTCTTCGCAGACTGTTCCATTTTCCTGGAATCCCTGACGGCGGGAGCTTGCGGAAAAGCCCCTGTAGACTGCTTCGAGCACGAAGCCTGTACCACCAAGCTCTCAGGAGAGGGGTGAGCGGAAAGAAAAACTGGATCTCCAGGAGCAGGCCTGTACCTTCTGGACACTGGCCTAGAAACCGCAGGTGCAGAAAGAGGGTTGCGCCAAACCTCAAGTATCGGCTCAGTTAGAGCATCATTAAAGGGTAAGAGTGGTTCAACCACCGAGGATGGAGAGTGGAGTACCTCTGTTAGAAGATTAGGCTTATACTCCGCCGTAGGAAGTTGCAAATCTAAAAGTTCCGCAGCCTTCCTGATCACAGAATGGTACGGAACAACCTCTTTCGAGGGGGAAGCCTTCTGAGAAACAAAGTCCCACTCAGGAGAAACATCAAGTCCACTTGCCTCACACAAGTCCTCAAACACATCCTCTGTATCATACAGTTCTCCTTCCTCCCTCTCTTCCAACTGGTACTGCTCCTCTTCCAACAACCTCTGCGCCTCTCTCCTCGAGCGCATCTTCGGCTGCCGCGCGCGGCGTCGATGACTCCGGGAGCGGCGTCGAAGGAGGATCTATGGCCGTAACCGGCGCCGCTCGAATCTGTGAATCTACCCGAGATGGAGCCGGGGATTCCCCCATCGGCGTCGACATCCTCGGAGCCGGAAAATGCCAGGACGGCGTCACAGGCATGAAGGGCACAAAGGGGGCCTGTGGGTACTGTTGAGGCACACCCAAATTAAATGGCATAGGACCCATGGGACCCGAAGGTGCACCAGAGGGGTATGAGGCCCTGGCGAAAACGCCATACATAGCGTTCAGAAAGCGTGACGGGTCTGAACCCGGGGCCGGGAACTGAGGAAGTTGGTCCGGCTCGAAATCCATACGAGGCACCTCTGAAAACGGAGCCGCTGGAGCCACAGGCGGAGCCGCAGGAGCCGAAGGCATCTCTGTATCAGCCGGATTCGACACCTCCTCTGAAGCCGGAGAGATTCTCGGCGCCGGAGAACGCTCCGGAGTCCCTTGGTATGACGGGGAATGAACCGGAGTCGCCTGAGGAGACGCCGATGGAGAAGGAGAGATAAAGTCCTTAACTCGACGTCGAGGCGCCGGAGAAGGCGATCTCGAAACCACAGCCTTTGTTGAACGGCGTCGAGAAGTATGTCTCTTCTTCTTCTTATGCCTTCTCTTGGAGTCATGCGAAGTCGAAGACTTGGACTTTGACCTTTTCCGACCCCTTTTTTCTTCTCTTGCCTTGGCCATATACAGCTTGGCCTCCCGCTCCTTCAGAGCCTTCGGGTTCATCTTCCTGCAGGAAGAACAGCCCTCGACGTCGTGGTCAGACGACAAACACCACAGACAGTCTTCATTCGGGTCCGTAATAGACATATGTCCCCCGCATTCCTTACAGGGCTTAAAGCCAGACTTCCTCGGGGCAGACATGCCAAAAGTAAGAAAGATACAATTAAAAAAACAAAGTATCCAGTCGAAAGTATGGAGAGTCCCAGAAAAAAACGTTTGCGTTGACAGCGCGGAAAAAAGGGAACTGACGTCATCACGCCGACGTGGTCCTCTTATGGTTCCGGTGACGTCATGCGGGGCCGCGTGCGGAGCCATGGCTTCGTGACGACCTCGTCGGCGTGGAGAGCTAGGAAAAATTTCCGCGGAATGCTGGCGCAGGGGGATATTCAAAAGGTGAGGAATCCACAGGCAGATGTATCCATCAGAAAACCCATTTTCTCACTGAACTGGTCTACAGGACACCCCTTACACACGCAACACGAAATACATGCAGAACTGACGAGGCACTACACCTCAATTTACACGTTGGTTGCGGATGTCGAACCGGTTCGTGTGGAAGCCTTCTTCTCCGCAACCACCTTCCCACCATCACACCTGAACAGCACGAGGAGCTGGACGAGCCCATAACACTATCTGAAATCTGCAGAACCATTAGAGCAGTGATTCCCAAACTGTGCGCCGTGGCTCCCTGGGGAGCCATCAAACCTAGCCAGGGGAGCCGCACACCAAACACTTTAATGCATTTAATGTTGAGGGTCTGTTGGCTGCAGTTAAACTAATTAGACTTAAACGCATGATGTCGATGATTTGTAAGTGACATGCCTAAAACTGTAAACCTAGTGCTTAATTGATGGCATGTTGAAGGAGATGACCTCCATATTTCACTGGATCCCCATGTTCCAACACTCCCAAAGAAAGCGGAAGAGGCCTGATTAATTTTGTTAGACTCGTTAATAGTTTTGTTTTTTTCCAAATGCATTTTACACCAATGCAAGTTATCAGGAAAGTACAGTTGTCCTGTGTATTAAACACACTAAGTATTATTAAGTATTGACATTTGTACTTGAACTATAGGTACTTCTAGTACACATTTCTTTCAGTACACACACATTTCCAGACAGGTCTGCTCTCTCCTTGAGCACAGAGAAGTAAAACACCATATATGGCATAATGCCAAAATGTAGAATCAAGAAAGAAGGCCGTTTAAATAAAAAAAAAAAAAACAGTGTTTTTTATTTGCATTGATTTGGAGCCAATTTTAGGGGGGAGACAGTAAAAATAAAGCTGCATGTAGTTTAAAAAATCATGAGTCACCCTGCTGTGACAGGTGTGTTGGCACGTATGACGTGGGTAGAAATGGAAGTGCATGCAAATATTCTTCAAGCGCAGAAACACTTTGGCATTAGGCCTCATGCATAGGGGTGACTGGGGGTGAGTGTCTGAAAGGTTTCAGCGCTCTGTCCATCGTCTCCTTGTGTTTGCTTTGTTCGCACTAAGTTGGCAGGGTATGCCCAGACGTGGGTCTCTTGCTCACTTTGCCACTGGATTCAAGCTAGACTGGCTGATAGGGGTGTTACCCCGAAACCGGTCCCAGGATGCTTGTTTCCGGTCCAGGGAAGACATGGCTTGGCAGGTCAGGCTGGACTGTTCCCATGAGGCACAGGGTTAAGACTGATTTGCATATAGCTGTGTCTGAACTGGGGTGGCGAAGTGAGCTGAAGAACGATGATGGATTCAACCCAAATCTGTGACTGGGGGTGAGTGTATGAAAGGTTTCAGCCCTCCATCCATCGCCTGCTTGTGTTAGCTTTGTTCACCCTAAGTTGGCAGGGTATGCCAGACGTGGGTCCCTTGATCACTTTGTCACTGGATTCAAGCTAGCCTGGCTGATGAGGGGTGTTATCCCAAAACCGGTCCCAGGATGCTTGTTTCCAGTCCAGGGAAGACATGGCTTGGCAGTTCAGGCTGGACTGTTCCCATGAGGCACAGGGTAAAGACTGATTTGCATATAGCTGTGTCTGAACTGGGGTGGCGAAGTGAGCTAAAGAACGATGATGCATTTAACCCAGATCTTTGACTGGGGGTGAGTGTCTGAAAGGTTTCAGCGTTCTGTCCATCGTCTCCTTGTGTTTGCTTAGGGGTGCTATCTAGCACTGTAAGTGGGATAAAAAGGTTTGAGAGGGTACTCTAAAAAAGGCATGGGCAAAGAAGTGTAACTAGGAATATTTTATTAGAGGCGCCGCCTAAGTAATACGAAACAACCTGCTTATATGATTATAATACCTTCATCAGCTTCATCCCAATTACTTTCAGGAGGAAAAATGCAAGTACTCCCGAGGCCGGGCTTACATCCACCCTCACCCTCCAAAAAAAGTAACAGCGGGGAGCCACGGGCAATGGCATATGGGTCAAAGGAGCCGCGGGTCGAAAAAGTTTGGGAACCACTGCATTAGAGCTCCAGCTACCAACAAGTCCCCCGGACCGGACGACCTACCAGCTGAATATTAAAGCATATGCTCCTGTGCTGGCTCCCCACCTACTTACTCTTTACGAAGCTTCTCTCTCTGCACACATCCTGCCACAATCATTATGCAAGGCCCTACTTATCTCCTTACCTAAACCAGACAGGGACCCCCTAGGCACTGGGTTCCTCAATACTGATTATAAAAGTTTAGCCAAGATCTTAGATGACCGCCTGGCTCCGTTGGTACTGCTGCTGGTTCACACGGACC
The DNA here is from genome assembly GCA_963921515.1 of Calotriton arnoldi. Classification (NCBI taxonomy): domain Eukaryota; kingdom Metazoa; phylum Chordata; class Amphibia; order Caudata; family Salamandridae; genus Calotriton; species Calotriton arnoldi. Next base: position 326,582 of record CAWUFW010001443.1, on the reverse strand, counting down.
AAACAGCGATTCTTCCGGTCTCAAAATACTCCACACATCATTGGCCACACTCTGGATGCTTGGTCCTGGACCTCGAGAAAGCCTTTGATTCGCTGGAATAGGGTTTTCTATTTGACACTACCCCGCTATGGACTGGGAGGACGCCTCCTCAGACTGAATAAATTGCTCTACACTACACTGCTGGCCAGAATCAAAACAACCTCCTATATCTCCGACCCTATTCCAATAGGAAGAGGCACCAGCCAGGGATGAAGGCTATCCCCACTACTTTTTTCTCTGGCCATAGAGACATTTGCTGTGGCCATCAGGGCCCAGGACGAGGAATGGGGCATTCTATTGGGAGGCGAAACTCGCAGTCTCTTTGTACGCTTTTTATCCCCCTCCTCTATATTCGAGGCATGAGATTGGAACTCACTGCCCTAGCCCAGATGCTCACTGAATTCGCAGCCATTACTGTCTTGCGGGTTAACTGGGCCAAATCCTGCTTTTTTCTTTTTACCCCTTCGTACCACGATCCCACATTTGCCCTTAGTGGTATCCCAGTAATGTGGCAACCCAGCATGTTTCGCTACCTAGGGGTCCGAATATACCATCAAGCGGCTGACTTATTGGAGAGTAATCGTACCAGGGCGACGACTGCCCTCAGATCCAAAATGCCATTCTGGCGCACACTTCCTTTGTCCGTCATGGGTTGGGTAGCTTTGCTCAAAATGGGGGTCTTCCGTCAGCTATTCAATTTCTTCACTAACCTACCGATATACCTCGCACCCCCTTACTTTAGATCCTTTGAAGGAATCATGCAAGAGTTTATTTTGAAAAAGTCTTGGTGCAGAGTGGCACTGGCAAAAATTTAACTACCTATGGATCTTGGCAGACTCACAGTACCCAATATAGAGCAGTACTATCTTACCTCTATACTCCAGTCGGCGGCTAAATGGGTAGCGGGGGAGCAGCTCTCAGACACCGCCACATTGTCCCTGGCCTAGACCAACTCAGCAGCAGGGCTTTGACTCTTATCCCTGCGCATGTGGAAAGCCACCGGAGTCTCCACTTCTCGGGGTTGCCTACAGGTGCTACCGACGTAGCCTGTAGCTTACATGATCCCCTACCCCGTACGCGCCAACACTGCCATTGTTGGCCACGCCCAAAGGCAACATTAGCACCTCATCAGCGGAGATCGCCCTCCGGGCTTTTTCTGTTCCATATCTTGCTATTTGCAGCGCTGAGCGGCAAATGGGAGGGAGCAGGGTACATGACAAGGGAGCCTTCCATACATCTCAGTATCTACATGTTATGGGAACAGGTCGGCACCTCACTAGATGGTTCGCAGCCTCCCTCTGCCAACATACAGCAGTAACTCTCACAGCCCTGAGGCAACGCTAGGAGGAGGAACTGGCTCGTCCATGTACGGATAAAGTGGGCCTTTGTGCTGGAGTGTCCAGTCCACGTCCCTCAGAATGCCAGCTTCCGTCTCATCCGATACTACACAACTCTATGAGCCTATCTCACACCAGCAAAAATGAACAGATAATATAAACGAACAGACACGCACTGCCCCAGATGTTATTTACTAGACGCCGACCTCATTCATATGCTATGGGCATGTCCTCAACTCCACACTTGCTGTCTGCACGGGGAGCGCAAACCTACATGCGTGGGAGGCGTACATATTAGGACTCATTCAAAGGAGCAAGAGGCACAAGGTCACATCCCGATTTCTTGATCTGAGGTTGATAGTGGCAAGACGTTTAATCACCAGATGATGGAAATCGCCTGACCCACCCCCTTTGCTGGCATGGCGGCAATGCTGCTGGTGTGGGCTCAGGCCGAGAGTATCACACTGCACCAAGAAGACACTTTAGAGCTGCATAAGATACCTATAGACGCCCACTGGGACACTATACTACATGATTTCCGAAATGACCAGCACTCAGACCCAGAGCATGCAGACGTGGAACGGATGGGATAGGCACGATAACCTAGCTTATTGCTCTACACTGCATGGATGAGATAGCGGTGTCATGCTAGCCCTCATATGTCGAAAAAGACCTGCTCTGACCATTAATGGCGAATGTGCACATTGATATTTCCTTTTCTTTTTATTTCTCTTCTGGGGACTGGAGGGGACCAGAGGGGAGCGGGGGAAGGGGGGCTACCCAAGTTGGGCCGATTTGTGTTATTGTTCCCGCTTTGGTCTCTATTTTTCTTTTACTACTTTGATGTACTGCATTTTCGATGGTCTAGAGACAGACTTTCACCCACTCTCCCGTCGCAGGCAGAAACATGCGAGGACTCAGCAACTTTTTTGTTAGACACCTGATTGTGATCTTAAGGTAATACATTAACACATGCATCTTACGGTGAATGCGGTCCTTTCATGTTTACCGTCTTACATGTCACAAGCGAAAATATTATTGTATTATTGCTAAAGTCACAAACGCTGAACTGTAAACCATCTAAATTATATATACGTTTCTTTAACAAAAATCAATAAAACATTTAAACAACAAAAACAGTTCGCTCTTTTGAACTCAACAAAAAACTTCAATGTGGGGTCCTTCATTCTCTTCCATAGTATTTAATGTATGCTTGGTCCAGAGGTATTAAGTAAATTCAAAGCCGGGATGCAGTCATATGCCAACAACATACAGTTGTAACAGATTAAAGTAACATATGGGCCAACAGTCTTTAAGGACTTACAAGAATGCCTGCCCATGATTGAATGGTACACAGATAGCTGAAAATGAACAGTTGCAATACTGAATTTACCTTTTGGGGTCAAAAGCTACGACCACTTCTACTGAATATCACGTTTCCCGGCCAACTGGAGCAAACACTTAGAGCTGCCTCCAAAGTCAAAAGTATAGAGATTTAATTAGACTACTTCTTACTAATTACTCTCAATTAAACAGAGTACTAATCATAGGAGGAGCTGTAACCTCATGCTTAGACTACCAGAGGCAATATATGCTGGTTTACCAATCAGTGAGCTCGCTAGACTCCAAATGGTGCAAAATGCTAAGAGTAGTACAGATTTTCGGTTTGAGGAAAAGGATGGTCTCAGCACAATGCCACTCCACCTTTACATTGGCGTCCTGTTTAAGAATGCATTCTTTGTTGCTTCGCTGTCCAGCTTTGAGGTAGCTGCGTCACCTAACCTTGTTTGACAGACTGATTACCCCTATAAAGACCAGCCGGTTTGTTTACACGTTCCAGCAAAGTTTTGTTGGTAGTGCCTGCAAAAACTGCAGTACCCATGGAATAAACTTCAAGAATTTCCAGCCTTAAAACTCATTAGAAAACGTAAAAAACACTTTAAACATATCTTTCCAACGCACTTTCCGGTAAGGTCTCGTCCTGAATTTGGACAAAATTAAACTGATCAGTGCCTAGAGATAGAAAGGTATTAGGCTCTATAAATAGAGTAAAGTGTTTCTATGATAGAGAAGGTTCTGGCACCAGAAGGCATGTTCTTAAGAGACCATGCAAGAACTGTTTGACAATGCAAGGGAAATGGGAAAAGAGCATTTGGTTGGCATCTAAAAGGGCCGGCCAAAATCCAAGACTGGTGCAAGGTATCTGCTTTCCTGAAAACAGCCATGATTGTCTGCCAGTTAGCACACGAGGCAGGTGCCTCGGATGCCTCCTGGAGTAAGCCATGACTTCTCACTCAATTAGCCAAGAGAGAGCAGTGCCTAAAGAAAGTAAGAGGTCATTTATAACTTGGTGGACAACCCCTAGTTCAACAGAGGCTAGTGCCTCCGTTCACTTAGCAAAGGACCACCTAACTATCTGGAATCCCTGTCACACACACTGAGCTCTCTCTGTCTTCAGTGAAGCTGCTGCTCAGGTTGTTGCATTGTTTTCACTCAAAATTTGAAGAGTGGATGTCATTTTGTATGCACCTGCTAAGCATTTTTTTCTTTTAAACTAAAAAAAAAAAAAAGATTCCCAAAGCAGAGTTTTTTTCTTGAAAAAAAATGGATGTAACAGGCAGGAATTTTTCTCCAAGAGTATGGCGGCCCATGTACATTTTTCCCAAGCTGTGCCCGCTATTCCTTGGGTAGCACTTCGTGAGGGGAAAACAAGTGATAGCCCTTCTCCCTCTTAAAAGAGGCAAGCTGACCATCACTGACTTGCCGGCCCTGTGGTAGATGGACTTTCAGGTCAAAGGGGTATGCTGGCAAGCCTGTGGAGGCTCTGCCAACGTAAACAGAGAACTTACTCAGACTTTAATTAGAGCTCGGCAGCAGCGAGTTTGACAGGGTGGGACCACCACTGATTTGAAGAATGTGCCAATGCGCAGCTAAAATCTAAAAAACACCCTAACTTGGTTATACAATTTAGGAGTACACCAGCATTATGGTCCTGGGACACCAGTGGTAGAGGACAAAAGCCCACAAAGGATACTGCTCAATACCTACCGACTGACCGAGGACCACAAGAAAAGGCCTTACAATTTACCCAGTTCTTCCTGGAGACTATGCTTTTCATTGTTCAGTATAGGCTTGCATAATGGCTCCATGTAACCAAATGACTTCTAAAATTACTCCCGGTAAATGATGTCCAAAAGGTCTTACCATAAGTGTGTTCTCACCGATCCATTAAGTAATAGCTTTCCTTTAAACAGGGATATTGGATAATATTGAACCAATTAAATATTTCAATTGAGATAGATTATAACAGTTTAGTCTTGCGGATAGATTTTGAAACATTGCTATTTGTCATATATGGTATATACTTCTATGGAAGCTATGAAGACCATCATGGTAGCTGTCATTGGCGCCAGATTGGATTATGTCAACAGCATATATCTTGGTCTTTCTGAATGCGAACTAAAAAGACTGCAGTTAATTCAGAATGCTGCTGCCAGGCTGATCTTAAGAATCCCTCGGAGAACGCAGATCACACCCTGTCTGAAGAGCCTCCAATGGCTACTAATTAAACAGCAGATTATATTTACAACCTGCTGTTTAAGCTTCAAGATATTGAGGGGAATGGCCCCAGGTTTCTTAAGAGACCACACAGATACTCCCCTGGTAGGACTCTCCATTCAGCATCCACCACCTTTTTAGTGATCCCAGGATTCAGGAAAGGCAGGGCTGGAGGGCACATATTTTGATACTTGGCCCTAAATAATGGAATGGTCGTCCAGTAGAGATCCGTTTAATCTCTGAACTGGTCCCATTTGGGAAAGTGACCAAGACATGGCTTTTTAAACAGGCATTTGACAAATAGATACTATGTTTCTCCTTCTGTTATGTTACTCTTCTGATGTGACAGCACCAAGAGACCCTTGGGTGAATGATGCGCTTGATAAATACTCCTTTAGGTTACATTACCTGTATTTTGTTGGAAAAGTTAACTAAGCTATCCAAATGCATTTAAGTCTTTTGTTAAACTTGTCACTTTTCTGTCACTTTGCACTGCTACAATCCCTAAACCTATGTGCGTTACGACATCATTATGCAAATAATCAGTAATAACTGAACTGTGTCCCGCCATTCGAAAACAAATCTTGTACTAATAACTGATAATAATACAAGAAGATTTGAAACTAAGGAAAACAGGCAAACCTAAAATTTTATCCCATGAAAAAAAAACATAATCCCATTAAAGAAAAACAATCATTAACTGAGAATTTTGAAAACATTATGAACCCTTTTTTGTTTGCACATTGGTGCGATTATAACATAGATATTAAAAAAAGCCGGCCTGCTCAGCAAAATGTATATCAAACAAACCAAACCTGATTAAGTAAAATATACATAATATGTACACACATGTACAATCATAACTAAAAGTTGACCAAAATCCTACTACAACACCAGAAAAGTAAAGTATTTTAGGACTAAACGCAAGTTTACTTTATTATGTTTTTATAATGGGGCGAGAGCATCCTAGGTACAAAGAGCAACTGAAATTTGATTAAAAAAATGTTTCACATTCTACAATCTGAAAAGATGTTGCTTTCTTACCTGCATATGCTTTCCACATTTAAGACACCCAATATCATAGCAAGAACGTGCTTTAAATTTCTGCATTTTAATTCTTTTAAAATATCTATTTTATCAAGGCCCATTTTCCTGCCAATAAGTCGCGTGAGAATACTTTCAGATTTACACATTTCTGCTCCTTCAACGTGCCCCAAAAGATCATGTACAGTTGTCTCCTCTGGTCTTTTTCTTTTACTCCTCATGAACATTTCGTAGACTATTCGTAACGCAGGAGTTCCCAATAAATCATCATATTTCAAAAGTGAGGGTTCATTATCCTTTTCAGTCGTAGAATGATCAGATTCTTCTTCAACAGTATCTTTTAATTCTCTCAATTTGTACTGCAAGTTAATTAGTTCAGTTTTAGCGATGTCATCCTCTGCTTCAGACTGGGAGCCTCGTTCACTGAGAGTAGATAACCTTTTAGATCGTTCAAGAGTTCTGACCCTGGTTTTGGTATACAAACCTCTTGGGGTCTCATTGCATTTTCGAACAAGTTCTTGGAAAGAACTATCGTGGTCTGTTAACGAGTCTTGTGATTTGTCCAGACTAAGTGAAACAAATGCACTATCTTCCCTTGTAGATGAATCATCCAAATCAATTTGACCCATTGGTGGAGTGATAAAATTTGATAAATGAAAATTAAAATTTGCTGCAAGATTACTAATTGGTGTAAAAAACTCCTCATGAACAGTTTCTGATATCTTGCTGTATTCTGGTGTTTTAAGAAGATGGTCACCAGGGTTCACTTCATTAACTCTTGTAAGGCTGAGAATAGAGTTATCACTGTCCATACTATGCTGGGGTGAAGAATTGCATTCGACTTTCATTAACAAGTTTTCATCACATTTTAAATCATCAACTGTGGATGTTCTCTGCTGAGCAAATGCAAGTCTTTTCTGACAAAAAGCATTAGGTTCCTCTGTTTTTAAAGTGCTTGTGGCAATAGGTTTATAATCAAAATCAAGAGGTGACTCACTAAAACTGGTTAAAATACTTTGTTCAACACTGGGTATGTGATGTGAAGGGTTTTTCTTCTATTCCTGTAAGTCAGCTCACCAGGTGTATCGAAGTAATCCACACTTGCACTTGAAGCAGTTTTAGACATAAGCAATCTCCTTCTCAGGCAAACATTTAATTTAATTACTTTAGGCGTTTCGCATAGCTCTGTTGAGTTTACCTTTGCTCCATTTATATCCAAAACATGAAATGACAATTTTTCAGATTTGATGGGAGATAATGCAGTCACTTTTGAACTTGGTTGCACATAATCAATATGTTTGTGGAGTGGGGAAATGTTTGTTCCCTGTGCGTCCTCGTGTACATCACTATGATCAAAACTTGTAGTGCACAGAGATTCACTGTAGCCACTGTCTACTGATAACGAAGCAGAACTAGTGTCTCCGTAAGCCTTTATTTTTCTATTAATGTCTGGAGATTCCATGTCTCCAATTCGACAGAGAGGTTGACTGGAGGAGCTTTCCATCATCTTTGGTTTAGTCCCTTTTGAAATCTGTGAAATTGAAAAATATGTGTCATGCATAAATATATGAACAAACCAGATGTTTTTCATAATTTACAAATTCCAAAACCAAAATATCTCCCAGCCCATAGCCACAGAATGCCCTCCTACCCGCCCCCTCGTGTGTCATTCTCCATATACAAAGAAGAAAGGAGGCATTCCCTCTCCTATAAAGTGGCTATACATTAAGTAAATACATCATAACATATTAGCCTAAAAGGGAAAATACCTTCATGGTGAATTCAGTACACCAAGTGCTTGCTGTACCCTTTTACAACTGGTTAGTCGGATTAAAAAAAAAAAGTTTCCTTAAAAAGTTGCTGTCACTTTAAAGTCTTAGAATTGACCCTGACGCGCAGATACTGCACCTACCCGTGCGTCACAACTATCTGAAATAGGTTCCTTGTCATGAATAAGGGAATACGTGGATTGTATTGAGCCCATAATGCATCCAACGAGCTCCGTTCCTGCCAGTAGTTTTCAACACGCTAGAATGGACCATGGCATTTGTTTACAAATGAGATCAGTAGGTGTTGTGAAGGAGAGATAACAAAGACTAAGGGTATCAAAGACACCATGAAATTAATTTTCCTCAGACTGATTTCCGTATACCCCATCCTAGGTAGAATGGGACCAGATTCAACAACCCATAAAACAATGCAACGGGATACTTTGTTAATCTTTGGGATTGTGGCAATAAACTAATAGGGACATTTCGATGTTGGTGGAAAACATCCGATGTTGGTGAGCGTTGAATGCTAGTTGGAGGATCCTGATGTTTGTTCTGATCCAGACCACTAAGTAAGGGTAAAGAAAATATACCACCGTCTGGAACGTCATACTCTTTGATGCCCAGGAGCAAAGGGAGCGGGATTGATGAAAGGTTGACCCCTGACCTTGACTGGTAGGTCGCTCCCCCACCACACAGCTCCGTCTGTGTGCCCTGCTGCTGCCCCTGATTGTGCTCGTTTTTCCTTTCTGTGCCCCCTTGCTGCCCCTGATTGTGCTCGTTTTTTCCTTTCTGTGCCCCCCTTGCTGCCCCTGATTGTGCTCGTTTTTTCTTTTCTGTGCCCCCCTTGCTGCCCCTGATTGTGCTCGTTTTTTCCTTTCTGTGCCCCCTTGCTGCCCCTGATTGTGCTCGTTTTTCCTTTCTGTGCCCCCCTTGCTGCCCCTGATTGTGCTAGTTTTTTCCTTTCTGTGCCCCCTTGCTGCCCCTGATTGTGCTCTGTTTTTCCTTTCTGTGCCCCCTTGCTGCCCCTCATTGTGCTAGTTTTTCCTTTCTGTGCCCCCTTGCTGCCCCTGATTGTGCTCGTTTTTCCTTTCTGTGCCCCCTTGCTGCCCCTGATTGTGCTCGTTTTTCCTTTCTGTGCCCCCTTGCTGCCCCTGATTGTGCTTGTTTTTTTCCTTTCTGTGCCCCCCTTGCTGCCCCCGATTGTGCTCGTTTTCCCTTCTGTGCCTGTTTCCCGCCGCTGCGCCCCTGCGGCCCCGCCCCCTCACTGCCCATTCGCTGCCCCATTCCCTGCTCCTCCCTCCCACCTCCCCATTTATGGCGGCCGCTGGGTGGTGAAGAGAGCGACCCCTGACCTTGACTGGTAGGTCGCTCCCCCACCACACAGCTCCGTCTGTGTGCCCTGCTGCTGCCCCTGATTGTGCTCGTTTTTCCTTTCTGTGCCCCCTTGCTGCCCCTGATTGTGCTCGCTTTTCCTTTCTGTGCCCCCTTGCTGCCCCTGATTGTGCCTCGTTTTTTCCTTTCTGTGCCCCCTTGCTGCCCCTGATTGTGCTCGTTTTTCCTTTCTATGCCCCCTTGCTGCCCCTCATTGTGCTAGTTTTTCCTTTCTGTGCCCCCTTGCTGCCCCTGATTGTGCTCGTTTTTCCTTTCTGTGCCCCCTTGCTGCCCCTGATTGTGCTTGTTTTTTTCCTTTCTGTGCCCCCCTTGCTGCCCCTGATTGTGCTCGTTTTCCCTTCTGTGCCTGTGTCCCGCCGCTGCGCCCCTGCGGCCCCGCCCCCTCACTGCCCATTCGCTGACCCATTCCCTGCTCCTCCCTCCCACCTCCCCATTTATGGTGGCCGCTGCGTGGTGAAGAGAGAGACTCCTGACCTTGACTGGTAGGTCGCTCCCCCACCACACAGCTCCGTCTGTGTGCCCTGCTGCTGCCCCTGATTGTGCTCGTTTTTCCTTTCTGTGCCCCCTTGCTGCCCCTGATTGTGCTAGTTTTTTCCTTTCTGTGCCCCCTTGCTGCCCCTGATTGTGCTCGTTTTTTTCCTTTCTGTGCCCCCTTGCTGCCCCTGATTGTGCTCGTTTTTTCCTTTCTGTGCCCCCTGCTGCCCCTGATTGTGCTCGTTTTTCCTTTCTGTGCCCCCTTGCTGCCCCTGATTGTGCTCGTTTTTCCTTTCTGTGCCCCCTTGCTGCCCCTGATTGTGCTCGTTTTTCCCTTCTGTGCCCCCTTGCTGCCCCTCATTGTGCTAGTTTTTTCCTTTCTGTGCCCCCTTGCTGCCCCTGATTGTGCTCGTTTTTCCTTTCTGTGCCCCCCTTGCTGCCCCTGATTGTGCTTGTTTTTTTTCCTTTCTGTGCCCCCCTTGCTGCCCCCGATTGTGCTCGTTTTCCCTTCTGTGCCTGTTTCCCGCCGCTGCGCCCCTGCGGCCCCACCCCCTCACTGCCCATTCGCTGCCCCATTCCCTGCTCCTCACTCCCACCTCCCCATTTATGGCGGCCGCTGCGTGGTGAAGAGAGCGACCCCTGACCTTGACTGGTAGGTCGCTCCCCACCACACAGCTCCGTCTGTGTGCCCTGCTGCTGCCCCTGATTGTGCTCGTTTTTCCTTTCTGTGCCCCCTTGCTGCCCCTGATTGTGCTTGTTTTTTCCTTTCTGTGCCCCCCTTGCTGCCCCTGATTGTGCTCGTTTTTTTCCTTTCTGTGCCCCCCTTGCTGCCCCTGATTGTGCTCGTTTTTCCTTTGTGCCCCCTTGCTGCCCGATTGTGCTCGTTTTTTCCTTTCTGTGCCCCCTTGCTGCCCCTGATTGTGCTCGTTTTCCTTTCTGTGCCCCCTTGCTGCCCCTCATTGTGCTAGTTTTTTCCTTTCTGTGCCCCCTTGCTGCCCCTGATTGTGCTCCGTTTTTCCTTTCTGTGCCCCCTTGCTGCCCCTGATTGTGCTTGTTTTTTTCCTTTCTGTGCCCCCTTGCTGCCCCGGATTGTGCTCGTTTTCCCTTCTGTGCCTGTTTCCCGCCGCTGCGCCCCTGCGGCCCCGCCCCCTCACTGCCCATTCGCTGCCCCATTCCCTGCTCCTCCCTCCCACCTCCCCATTTATGGCGGCCGCGCCGATGGCGCGCCGATGGCGCGCCTAAGGCAAGCCCGTCTGCGCCCGTCCGCGCCGTGACCGCGCCCAGCGCCAGACCCCCTGGTCCGGGCATCCCCCGCGCCCGCCACATCAACAGACGCCGATACGACGCCAGCACCCTCCACGCACTCAACCCCGGAAAAGATCACGCCTGCTACCAGGCCACCCCGAAGCGCACCCAAGGGCCCTTCACCTGCCGGAACTGCAGCTTCGCCAGCACCCTCCCTGCCAAACCACCGCCCAGGAAAGAACCCAACTACCTCAGATGCATCCTCCTCAACACCCGCTCCTCCCGCAAACACGCCATCGATCTCTGGGACCTTCTCGACTCAACCTCCCCAGACGTCGCATTCCTGACGGAGACCTGGCTGAATCCCGCTTCAGCCCCCGACATCGCCATTGCCATCCCGGACGGATACAAGATCACCCGCAGGGACCGCACCAACGGAGTCGGAGGAGGCATCGCCATCGTCCACAGGAACACCCTCAGAGTCTCAACCAACACCGACGACACCCTCAGCACCGCCGAACACATGCACTTCCAGATCAACACCGATCCCAACACCACCCTCAGAGGAACCCTCATCTACAGACCCCCGGACCCCGACCACAGTTCAGCGATTCCATCGCTGACTTCGTCAGCACACACGCCATCGCCTCCACGGACTACATCCTCCTCGGGGACCTGAACTTCCACCTCGAGAACAACAAGGACACCAACTCCCACCACCCTGATCGACAACCTCGCCACCCTCGGACTCAGACAGCTCGTGACTACACCCACCCACCCACGCCGCCGGCCACACGCTCGACTCCATCTTTTCCGCAAGCCCACACGTCTCCTTCAACCACACCTCCGAACCCCACTGGACTGACCACCACTGCATCCACTTCACCTACAGGAAGCCCACCACGCACCACCGCACCGAACAAATGCCTCGCCGCTGCTGGAGCAGAGTCACGGAAGACCAGCTAACCACAACCCTCGCCCTGAGCCCACCCGCCGAACCCTCCGACACCGCCGCCCGCAACCTCAGACAGTGGATCGACGACTGCGCCAACACCCTCGCCCCGCTCAAGAATCCGCCCAACAGCCACACCAGCAAGAAAGCCACCTGGTTCACCGTAGACCTCCAGGCCTCCAAACGAACATGCCGAAAACTGGAGAAGATCTGGCTCCACGAACGGACAGCGGACAGCTACGCCGCCCACAAGAGCGCCACCCGCAGTCACCATCACCTCATCAGATCCGCCAAAAGGGCCTCACTCAAAGACCGCCTAGACAACAACGCACACAACAGCAAAGAGCTCTTCAACATCGTGAAGGAACTCTCCAACCCCAGCTCCAACACCAACGACATCCAGCCGTCGCGAGACCTGTGCGACTCACTGGCCACCTTCTTCCACCGCAAAATCGCCGACATCCACGACAGCTTCAACACCACGACCGCCCCGGCAACCACCGAGACCACTGCCCCCACAACCACCAACCGCCTGCTCTCCTGGACCAACATCAACGACGAGGACACCAGCGAGATCATGAACACCATCCACTCCGGTTCACCGCTAGACCCGTGCCCTCACCACATCTTCAACAAAGCCAGTACAGCCATCGCGCCCCATCTCCGGAAAATAATCAACATCTCCTTCGAGACAGCAACCTTCCCGGAAAGCTGGAAGCACGCCGAGATCACCGCCTTACTCAAGAAACCCAAGGCAGACCCCAAGGACCTCAAGAACTTCCGACCCATCTCTCTGCTCCCGTTCCCGCGAAGGTCACCGAGAAAATCGTCAACAAACAACTGACCCGCTACCTCGAGGAGAACAACATCCTGGACCCCTCCCAGTCCGGCTTCTGCAGCAACCACAGCACCGAAACCGCCCTCATCGCCGCCACCGATGACATCAGGACCCTGCTAGACAACGGAGAAACAGCAGCCCTCATCCTCCTGGACCTATCAGCCGCCTTCGACACGGTCTGCCACCACACACTACGAACACGCCTTCACGACGCCGGGATCCAAGAGAAGGCCCTGGACTGGACCACATCCTTCCTTTCCGGCAGAACACAAAGCGTCCGCCTCGCCCCCTTCCGATCCAAGGCCACCAAGATCATCTGCGGCGTACCCCAAGGCTCCTCCCTCAGCCCAACGCTGTTCAACATCTACATGGCACCCTCGCCCACGTCGCCCGACAGCACAACCTCAACATCATCTCCTACGCCGACGACACCCAGCTGAGCCTCTCCCTCACCAAAGACCCTCACACCGCCAAAGCCCACCTCCACGAAGGAATGAAGGCCGTCGCCGAATGGATGAGGACCAGCCGCCTGAAGCTGAACTCGGACAAGACAGAGGTCCTCATCCTTGGTTCCAACCCTTCAGCCTGGGACGACTCCTGGTGGCCAACATCACTGGGAACAGCCCCGCCACCCACCGACCACGTACGCAACCTAGGGGTCATCCTCGACCCCACCCTTTCCATGACTAAGCAGGTCAACGCCGTTTCCTCATCCTGCTTCAACATCCTCCGAATGCTCCGCAGGATCTTCAAGTGGATCCCCACCGAAACAAGAAAAACAGTCACCCAGGCCCTCGTCACCAGCAGGCTGGACTACGGAAACGCCCTCTACGCAGGAACGACGGCTAAGCTCCTGAGACGGCTGCAACGCATCCAGAACGCCTCTGCACGTCTTATCCTCGACATCCCCCGACGCAGCCACATCACACCCCACCTGAGAGACCTGCACTGGCTCCCTGTCAACAAGAGGATAACCTTCAAGCTCCTCACCCACGCACACAAAGCACTCCACAACTCCGGACCAGCCTACCTCAACAGACGACTCAGCTTCTACACCCCCACCCGCCAGCTCCGCTCGACCAGCCTCGCCCTCGCCACAGTCCCCCGCATCCGGAAAACGACCGCCGGCGGCAGATCCTTCTCCCACCTCGCCGCCAAGACCTGGAACACCCTCCCCACCAACCTCCGACAGACCCAAGACCTACTGGCCTTCAGAAGACTCCTCAAGACCTGGCTCTTCGATCAGTAGCAGCACCACCCCCCTCTTCCCCCAGCGCCTTGAGACCCTCGCGGGTATGTAGTGCGCTTTATAAGTGACATGATTGATTGATTGAAAGGTAGCCGGATGGACTGTTTTTCACAAGTGAAAGACTTCTATACTTAGTGTTAAATTTGTGCTCGTTATCTAAGGAAGATGACTTTTTGATTTTATCTGCCTGGTAGCACTATATCGACTTTAAAAAGTTGGGAAGGATGATCAGGTTCTTTCTGTTGCAGAGGTTGAGTCTGGTGGAAAGAATTTACATCATCATTCCTGTGCTCCAGTTTCTAACAAAAGAAACACAAATGATAGACGGAATTCGGAACAAATCAAACATTCACCCCCAGTCAAGAGATCTGGGTTAAATCCATCGTTCTTTTGCTCATTATGCCACCCCAGTTTAGACCCAGCCATATGCAAATTAGCCTTGACCCTGCTTCTAATGGGAACAGTCTAGTCCGAGCTGCCAAGCCAGGTCCGCCCTGAACCAGAAACAAGCATTCTGGGACCATTTGTGTGTCTTTTTCTTTCTCGCCCTAAGTGCACCGGGTATGCCTAGACGTGGGTCCTGGGCTCACTATGCCGCTGGATTCGAGCTAGACAGGCTGATGAGGGGTGATACCCTGAAACCGGTCCCAGGATGCTGGTTTCAGGTCCAGGGAGGACCTGGCTTGGCAGTTCGGGCTGGACTGTTCCCATGAAGATTAGCTGAAGCAGCTGTTGGTGGAGATCCCGCTTATGGCAATCTGACAGGGAGCGGCTGAGGGCATGCACATACTTCTGCATTCCTACCAGATGTTTCACAGAGATATCTACTCTGTTCGCTATTGCCCAGTCCCGTAACAGTTGTGCCTCCTCTAACAGGATGCAGGTCTAGTGCTTGCCTATTTGGCCATGTAATACGTAGTGATCATGTTGTCTGGCAAATCAGAATGACATGGTTTGCCACCTCTGGCACTAATGCTTGTAGACCCAGCTGGATGACCCAGTTCAAAGACATTTATGTGGAGAAATTTTGCTGTCTCTGACCACAGACACCTTAAAAATGGCTCCTGCATGTAAGCTCCCAAACTTTTCATGGAGAAATCTGTCATGAAGATCATGGCTCTTGTAGGTAAAAATGGGAATCGCTGTGTTTAGGTTTTCTTGATATTTCCACCACAGCAGTGCCAGTTTAAGTACTGAGAAACTCTTATGGCATCCTACGATCCTGCTGCCACTGGACTTCTAGTGCCTGTTGGATCGGTCTCATTCCATGCCACTGTCTATAGATGAGTCCTATGCAGATGACAAGGCCTAGCAGTGACTTGCACTGACTGATATTTTATTGCACCAGCAGAGTTTTGTTGCCATAGTTTTGCGATAAGCTACACTGACTGCAGTTCTATGTCTAGCTATGTGCCCGGGATTGCCTGCACAAATCGAATCATTGTAGCAGGATAAGTAGAAGGTTTTTCCAGTTTGAGTAGCAGGCCAGGCTTCCTCCACCAAGGGGGCTTTTACTAGCCGATCATTCAGATATGGAAACACCAAGGAGCTCCGGCTACAAATTAAGGCTGCCAAGGGGACCAGACACTTTGTGAATATCCAAGGGACAGATTTCATGCTGAAATAAACTGCTTGGAACGGAGTGCGCCTCCTAGCCACTGAGACTTTCAAATGCTGCCTGAGGTTTGGGTGCACAAGCATATGAAAGTAAGCATCCTATGATCTGGGAAGCTGAGGGCGTGGCCAAGCTGCTGAAGATGGCAGACGCATAGGGGAAGAGCTCCTGGATCCCGCCGCATTGTCCTGTACATTACCGGTCTTGTGGCATTCATCGCTCTCACGAAAAGGGGCAAAAGGATCACCCACCCCTGCCGGGTACCCTCTGGCAGCATGAAATTCAGAATGTAGCAAACCAATGAACCACTGGTACCACCATGTAGCCGGGGGCGCACCGAGAATAGCTTGGTGCCTACAGACGTAACTGCTGTCGCCAACCGGAAAGGAGGCCACTGGAGAGGCAGTAAACACCGATTCTCCTACTCACCTCTCGCCCGGGGCGGAATTGTGCGGGTCTCCCTTTTGCGGCCTGGGCAGTCACTGGATTCCTGGGCCTAAAGTACGCCGTACCTAACGGCGTGGTGCGTAGAGGCCCAGCCGGGCTGCCGGAGGCCCAAAAAGATGACATCAGCAGAGAGAAAGCGTGGCAACATAGTGGGAGCAGCATTACCTACTGGGGCCCGAATGACGATCGCCCCGGATTGATAGACCTCCCCCCTCCACCGCGTAGAGGAAAAATCACCGAGAGGACTCCCTGAGTGCCGACTGTGAACAGTGAGTACCGGAGTCCGAGCGGCGCTAGAGCCGGCCCAGGCGGCCCCCTGCCTCCCACATAGAGGCAAAATCAACGGCGGAGGACTTCCCGGGGGTGGGGCGCCCTGGTCTAGCTGATAGAAACCTCCACTGTCTGCTGCTGCAATCGACCGGGACCCCCTTCCCCAATCCAGGTTCCTGTGGGCAGAGAGACCGTCAAGGGGGAAGGACTTCCCAGAATAAATGAACTGTGTGGCGGACTGATTGTGAACCCGCTAAGACTGCGGTGGAGGCCGCCGCACGGGGTGAACATAACTGAAAACAGCCGCAAGGTCAGGAGGAGAGAACCTCTGGATCAAGGGCTAAGGCAGTGGCAGGTTCTGCGCTAATCACCCCAAAGTGTAACATCAAGGAGAATCGCCCCAGTTAATCGACACAGAAGGATTTGATCAGCACAGTGTTCCTTCCCCCCCGAGGTGTGCAAACGATAAGCGCATGCAGAGTGAACTTGCCCAGTAGAAATCAACGTGGGAACACGAGCTGACCACTTAGGGGCCTGACCCCCAGCTGCACTAAACAATGAATTGTAGGCCCCTCCTGGGCCTCCAGATGCATCGTGGGGCGAACACACCGACGAGATCACGCAGGTAGGCACCACAACAACATAGTATAAAGACAACCACTTCTACCCCCCCTCTCTCAGCACACAAAAGAGCAGACCCTTGACTAGGGGAACGTCAACACACAACAGTGTTAGCTGTGTAGTACAAACGTACCGGGGACGATTTACCATCCTCTTGAAGTGGTCACAACGGGGGCATGGTAAGGAATGAACATTAGAGAGTGACAAGCCCCCCCCTGACGTATCCGGCTGCCATCATAGAAGAGATCACACACAAGCCAAGCGACGCCACGCTAGGAAGCGATGGGGCGCACAAGAGGGAAGGTCAACGGATCAAGCGAACACTGGGTGCATGCGGAGCGAAGAACCAGAGGACTCCTTCACCACATCCCCCGAAGACTACGTGCCCCCTATGAGGGCGGACCCGCCAAAAGACAAACTAGATGTCATACTACAAGAAATCCGTGAATCGCGCAAATCAATTGAGCAACAATTGGTGACCCCGACCACAGACCTCACCCTCCTCAAGACAAACCACAAAAAACCTGGCGGATGCAGTAAAAACGAACACGAAGGAACTAGCTGAAATAGCCCCACAACAACAAGTCCACGCAGGTAAAATCATACAACTTCAAAGACAAGTGGCGGAACTACAAGATCGAGTCGAAGATGTGGAGAGTCGCTCCTGCAGGAACAACATAAGAATAGTGGAGCTGCCAGAAAACTGCGAAGGAACCCAAGTAACACAGTTCATAGAAACATGGCTACAGAGAGATGTGCCACCAGAGGGGAGTTCTGCGTAGAAAGAGCCCATAGGGTTCCCACTAGAAGACCAATACCAGGTGCGCGAATGCGCCCCATAGTAGCCCGCGTACTCAATTATAAAGACCGGGACGCCCTCCTCCGCTGTGCCAGAGAGAAAACACCCATAGTGTACAACAATGCGTGCATATCCCTGTTCCCGGATTATACCTTGATGGTGCAGCGCCAAAGGACCTCTTATCAGGAGGTCAAGAAATCTCTCAGGTCAATCAGTGTTAAATATGCACTGTTGTTTCCAACCCGACTGAAAATAATGTATGAACAGAAGAGCCATTTCTTCGACAACCCCGAGGAGGTCTTGAATTGGATTGAGCACAACTTTGCTGATCTGGCAACGAAAAGGACCCTGCCGTGCACCCTCACTCGAGCACAGAAAACAATAGGGGGGAAAAAAATGACGTGAGAAAAATTCCGGAGGAAAGTTGGAACGACCCTGTCGCAAGAACAGACCTTGGAGGGCTGTCGGGCAGTGATCAAAACAGCAACGGCGCTTTGCGAAGCTGAACTTATATCCACAGATGACTCATCAGGCGACACTACGGTACATTCTGATTCGGACACCAGTCTGACTATTCCCAACAATCACACCGCAAACGACGAACGACCTACTGGGTTGATGACCATGCGAATGGCACACCATGCTGTTTACGAAATGGTGACGTATAATGGAACTCTTTCCTAATCCAAACCAACCCTGCTATGAACACTATTTGGACAGCATTGTTGCACACTCATATGACGGGGAAGGGGAATAGTGGTAAGCTGATAGACGATAACCAGATCACAAGATAACACATCACACTGGGTGGTTACAATGCTCCCTTGACACCGCACACACCTCCAATCACCACATTCGTTAAACGGTATAAAAGCAGCTCTAGAGGCGGCCCCGGGTGCCCCCCCCCCTTTTAAGATAACCATACCGCTGCTAAACTCACCACGAGCTGAAGCCATAGGCTGGTACTAGAACACCCCCAACAGCAAAGGCACACAGTTCTACAAAGTTCATATGTTTTACCGAGATAGTTTGGTCGGACAAAGTTCAGATGTCGGACAGAGTATTGGGATTTCAAAAGTTACAGCTCCTCCCTAGATCCACTGGGGGGTGCCCCCTAACCACGAAATATACTTGGACTCACCTATCACTTACAGTGCAGGAAAATATAGCAAGACAGGATATACACACATGGAGACAAAGGGTTTATACAACATAACCACGTGGAATGTCCGGGGCATGGGCTCCATACATAAGCGACATAGGATATACGCACAACCGTAAAATCCACATTGCATACCTAGACGAAACACACATAACCAATGCTGAGGCCCTCAAGCTACAAAAGAAATGGAGAGGGCAGGTGCACAATACGTCCTACTCCGCATTTGCACGGGGGACTATAATTTGGATCAGGGCTGGAGTCCCGTTTGAAGTCCTAGAAAAACGAATAGACTGCAATGGACTATATGTCCTCCTCCGGTGTAACCTAGACGGTACACAATTCTAGGAAGCATATACGCTCCGAACTCGGAACAAGACAGATTTCTCACACAACTCAACCTAGCTCTAGCAGATTGGTATACCTACCCATGGGATAATAGGAGGGGATTTCAATGCAGTGTTGGATACACTACTCGACCGGGCACACCCTCCGTTACCTGGCGCAACATCTGTCTGTCAAGTCAAAGCCCTCGCACCTGGGTCCAGGGATGGTCGCTGTCAGACGTCTGGTGCATTAAGCATAAGTGCTTGCGAGAATACTCCTTTTATTCCCCACCGCACTTATTACACACATGTATAGACTGTATACTATGCACCTCTGCGCTCTTACCCCAGATAACACTCACCACCTACCTCGAAAAAACACTGACCATAATCCCCTAGAATTGACCCTAACATGGGGTCGGATCCCTACACCAGTACCAACGTGGAGACTAACACTATGTCTCTTGGAAGATGGTGTGTTCCGAGATACGATTGCTACAACAATAGATAACTAATTCCAAGAAAATTCAGGTATGGCATCCTTCATTCTACCTGAATAGGAAGCATTTAAAATAGTAATTAGAGGGACCTCCATCAGCACAACAGCTGGGGTACGACATTCAATAAACAACAACCTACAGAAGGTCGAAGCGGGGTTGAGCAGGCTAGAGCAGGAGGCAGCACTGGACTCAGGGAAGGCACCCAAACTCCAAGAAGCACAAATTGACTATGCCGAGTGACTAGAAAGACGAAGAGTGGTAGATCAACACACATATATCCAGAAGTTACACACAGAAGCGGACAAACCAGGTAATCTATTGGCACGACTACTCAAGCAGCCTCCACCACCTACCCCCATACTAGAAATAAATACCCCAACAGAGCTCCATGTCACCACACAGAGGGAGATCAGTACTGCATTCCTTAACTACTATAAGGCTTTGTGTACAGCCCCCCAATCACCAAACCCACAGGGGATGGCTGACTTTCTCGACAGTCACAATCCCTCAGGTAACGGCAGAGGACAAGGCCGACCTGGAGGCACCAATAACACACATGGAGATCAGGAAGGTGATTAGGGAACTCCCCTGTAATAAAACACCGGGCCTCGAAGGTCTCCCTGTGGAATTTTACGCCACTTTTGCAACTATTTTGGCCCCCCAGCTGTTACGTATGTATCAAAAAGTACTGCAAAAAGGCAAGCTACCCCCTTCCACGGCACAAGCACTTGTGACATCGCTACCCAAGCCTGGTAGGGACCCTACAGATATTACGGCATATAGACCTTTATCACTATAAAATACGGACTACAAAATATTAAGTAAAATACTAGTCTGTCGTCTATTCCCATTGCTACCAAGACTCATACACACAGACCAATGCAGCTTCATACCTGGCCGCTGCACGTCCTTAAACATATGAAGACTTTATCATGTAATGTATGTGTCACGATATGCTCACCCGGGACACGATGCGAGAAGAGGAGGATGACCAGTTACCTCCTTACGTCTCTCCTGTGCTTTTCTTGCAGTCGCCATGGGATACGCTTAGCCAGGATTGCAGCGGTCCCTTTAAACCAACATCTTCCCACTTCCTGGAGGAGCAGACGTCCCACGTGACGGGGTCACATGCACCTATAGGATCACCGGATGACGAGGAGGTGGCCTTTTTAACCAATACGGAAACCGGGGAGGTTGTCACGTATTGGGACCACGGAAGCTGCGAGTCCAAAAGGAGCCGGAGAGAAATCGCGGAACAGAGGGAAGACGCTGACCAAGACCCGCTGCGCTTCGAAGAGCCGGGGACACCGAAGCCTCAGCACAGCCATCGAGGGAGGAACCACGAGCGGGAGCCAGACCCGATCCGGTACCACGAGACCGCCAGCCACGCTCACGGGGGAGCGTGGCTTCCAGAGGTACGTGCTCGAGTGCGTGGTTGGTTCCACAAGGGGTCTCCCACAAGTGCCCATAACCCAGGGGAAGGAGGAGAGCCCGGAGTCCTTAATTCCCAGGACGAACGCTTTTGTTTTCTTCTTTTGTTTGATTACACAAACGTTTCGTACGGCGTTGGTGACGGTTCGGGTGTTCTTCCCTCACTCCTTCCCCTTATCACGCGGATATTACAAAATCCCAGAGTGACGGCTGTTTCTCTCTTTTTTGTTTCTTTTTCCCATTCGGTAACCTGACCTCAACCTGCCGGAAGCGGAGGATAAACCATTGGAGTCTACTTCAAAAATCCTGACGATAAGGAACCACGAAACTAGATGGACTGGCCTTGACTTATGTTTTCTTACTTTCGTTTTTGCTTAAAGAAGATTGAATAAAAGTCTTCCTAGCCCACTTATTGTGTCTGTCTCTGGCTGGAATCCCACAGTATGCCATCCCTAGTGACCTTCAAGCAATGGAATGCATTTCACTCAACCTGCATCAAGCGTTCAATACCTTAAGCTGGGAGTACATGTTAGCTGATCTTAACAAGTTTGGTATTCACCCAGGATATACAAAATGGATCCGGCTACTATACGCAGCCCCTACCACGCGACCACGTACAGGGGCACACATCTCAGAGCAGTACTCAGTACATAGGGGAACGAGACAAGGGTGCCCCCTATCCCCTATACTGTTTGTCCTTGCTTTGGAACCTCTGGCGCAAAAGATGCGGCGAGGCACTGAATTGGGGAATACCCATTGGTCCCACAACAGATGTATTGTCCCTCTATGCGGACGACATAGTGTTATATGTCAAAGATTTACACAACAGTCTGCAACACATAGCTCAGATCGTCACAACATTTGAACAAATCTCAGGATTAACCATAAACGCTAATAAATCAAATGTATTCTTCAGAAATGGCCCCCAGGCCCTAGAAATCACTTCAGGAGACAAAACACTCAAGGTTGCCCCCAACAATTTTAAATATTTAAGGGTGCAGATATATAGGGACATGCAGGACTTCCTGGAAGGGAACCTCCAGAAAGCCATCTCCACTCTGCGCTCACAAATAGCATTCTGGGTGTCCCTCCCCCTCTCAGTGGCAGGGCGTGTTGCTATATCAAAAATGGTAATGCTCCCAAGATTACTGTATTAGTTCACTAATCTACCAGTAGTTGTACCTGCGTCATATTTCAAAACACTGAACATGTTACTAACCGAACTGATATAAGGAGCTGGACGTAGACGGGTAGGATTAACAAAACTGCAACTGTCGACAGATAAGGGGGGGATGGGAGCACCAGACTTCAAATCCTACTGCTAAGCAAGTCAATTGCAATGGCTGTCATATTGGTTAGCAGGCCACAACCTACACGAAATAGCCTACACACCCCGCAGGCTTGAGCTTGGTGCACTGCACACACTGTTGCATCCACAGGTGTGCACTCCAGCACAGGCTCCAGTATTTGACCCACATAACCACCTCTTAGTGGGACTTGACATAGAAAGCCTCTATTCTAGTCTCACCCAGGACGACACCCTGAGAGTCATCAAACAAACACTGGAAGGAATGGAGTGGGAATTCAACACACCCAGGGAATTTATTATGCAGTGCGCTACCCTTGCCCTTAAAGAAAACTATTTTGAATTCGAGGGGGGACTTCTACCTACAAACGAACGGAACATCAATGGGCAGCACATTTGCCCCCAGTGTGGCAGGCCTTTATGTGTACCATTTTGAAACAACACATATCCTGACCCCCCAAAACCATTTCAAAACACACATTAAATTCTGGCGCCGTTTCATAGATGACATCTTGATGATTTGGGCAGACAAAGAAGACTGTCTCGCGACTTTTCGAACATGGCTAAACAGCCGTGATCCATACTTGTGCTTCACCAGCACAGCGGACAACAAGAGACTGGCATTTCTAGACCTAACGATACAAGCAGAATTAGGTGCATTACAGACCACCACGTTTTATAAACCCACAGCCAGAAACTCGCTACTCAAATTCAATAGCTTCCATCCACGTTCACTTAGGGAAAACCTACCGTGCGGCCAATTCCTCCGGATCAGAAGGAATTGCGGCAATATTGAGGATTTCCAACAACAGTCGGCAGATCTAGTGGAGAAACTGAACAAAAGAGGTTACCCGAAGAAATTCATCCGCTCAAAGAAGAGAGCACAAAACCAAAACAGGGAAGCTCTACTAGAAGAGACCCAAAGACCTGAAACAGCCATCCCACTGACATGCGTCACCACTTATAACACTGTCTCAAACAGAATAACCAAAATCATTAACAAAAACGGGAGAATCCTCAACACAGGAAAACTACAATGGGAGAAACCATTATTCTCCTTCAAAAGAGCAGATAGCTTAAGGGACCGTCTGATCTCCACACGCCCAAGACAGACCCAAACCTTAAGGGACAACACCGTCCTTAAAGCGTGGGGCCTTCCGAACGTAACAGGCCACTTTCCCTGTGGGAATTGTTGTGTATGCCACCTGACTATAACCACTAAATCTCTTGAACTGGAAGAAGGCAAAACATGGCTCCTCAAAAAAACACACCAATTGTAACTCCACACACGTCATATACCTGATTGAATGCCCATGTGGCCTCCGGTACATTGGCATGACGAGCAGGAAAACCAAGACCAGAATAGGGGAACACAGGAGCAACATACCTTGCAAAAGAAACACTACCAGAATGACAGACCATTGCATTACAACTGGACATACCCCCAACGACCTAAAATGGGTCGTAATAGAGCAAATCAAAATTAGAGCCGCCACAGAAGACAATCGACTATTACAGAAGGAACAACGCTGGATTTACCGCCTTTCAACCCACAAAACCGGGTTGAATGACAATATCCCATGGAATGAGCTTAATAACCGCTAACCCTCAACCTAAATACCAGTATATATTGCAAGATGAGACATAACGAGGGCACATAACCATCTCTAGGGGCAACATCACACCCCCCCCCCCCCAACAGTACAGAACACCTAACAGCCCCATCGCAACAGTACATCACCCTGATAGAAACATCAAAAGGGACCTCATCCATCTACACACCTCCGTGTTTTTGTTTGAGGCAAAACCCTTGCTAGCAGTTGACTAGCACCTGTCAAACCCAAAGTTCGCCCACCGTATAATTACCATCTTTTAAACATTACTTCAAGGTTATTTCTCCTTACTCTTCATACATTATGTTCAAGATACCCTCTACCATTATAAAGACATGAAGGCATAGCCTTTCTTCACTTTCTACCCTCTAACCCCTGCCACACCCCCGAGTGACGTGACCACACCTCCGCGTGATGACGCGGTCACTCCCAATTACCGGCAAGAGATGGTGGGAGATCACGTATATAATGCTGATCCCCAGACAACACCAAACAACAACGGAATCCCGATTCCAAGGCCGCAACAGCATGTGACTACAGGTCCTGCCCCCTTGCGGGATTTATGCTGTACATGGCGAATTAACCATAGTAAGCTAAAAAAAAAAAAAAATCCTGCAAAAAAAATTTCCTTCTCCAAAACCTCACCAATATACCCGCTACGGAGGTTAGCACGATAGCGCATATATTCCGGGAGCAAACGCGACACACGCACGGGTGGCACTTCTTCACCGCCATATAACCCAAAATACGAGCGAATACGGCACAACGTGTGTTACAACAAGAGTACAAAATGTTCTCATTTTTGAAGCAACCGTTTCTCCATGTTTATGTCTGTTTGTGTTTTGTCTGTCTCATTCCTTTTCAGGTTTTAACAGCAGCACCAGGAGGATATAATCTCCCTCCGTTTCCGCACCTTAGCGTGTGCGGAACTTTTCACTATTTATGGCCAAGTAAATTACACCTGACCACCACGTCCTTTATCACACACTACCACACAGGTCCTGAAGAAAGCCAGCACACTTTGGAGTCTGGCTGAAACATGTAGTCCTATTTCCAGGATATTAGAGACATAACAGTAAACTCTACACATATCCGCCTTTTCCAGTTTTCAATCCTGCCATAGGGCCCATCATTAAAAATGTATTTACAAGGGACCCTATAGACAGTTTTAAATATCACCTTCATCACACCACTTTGCACTCACAAATTCCTGCTCTGCTGTAATTCAGGTGTCGTAGCACACCCGAGGTGCACTCGGCACCTTGGGTGGGACCCGATGATGAAGCATGCCACCAACTAGGTTGGTGGGTGAGGGTTTTCATAATAAACCGATTGGCTTTCCCCCACAAACAACAAGCTTCAAGAGTGTAAGCCAGTTCTTCTTGATTTGAAAATAATATCATGCGAAGTCAGAAACTATACTAAAAGTCTATAATGAGATATGAATAATTATGAAGCAGAAAAGATGAAAACATTCCGTGAAAGAAAAAAAATTGATATTTACTTCATAGGAGTTCTGTGATCATAAATAAGCAAGTGTTTGCTATCCTCATGTTGGGATGACAGTAAACCAAGACTAGTTTTGAGGATATTAAGTTAAACTCCACTTCATGCATTTTTGGATAAAGCTACTGAAGCTAACTTCTCTTCTTTGTTTGAACACCCAGAACGAATTGGTAAAGGGGACCGCAAGAGGGTTTTGGCGAGCTTCCGAAAACAAAGAATCGTCTAGGGAATTGTCTGAAGTAGCCAAACCCACTGTCAGGGATTATTGTTTTATACAAGTTCCTCCCTACATTGCCCCGTATCTTTTATATGTAAATAATGTGCATGAAAGGAATTTGTTGTCTAGATTCAGGCTGGGGTCTTTTCGTTGGTTGATATGTTTCCCCCTGGGTCAGTATTCTTCGGAATCTATTACTATTTGCCCTTGTGATGAACACTCGAGTCAAACCATTTTACATTTTGTATTTTTTTGTCAATTTTATCTTCCATTTACCAGGAAATTTTTAATACCTCTTCTACGCAGACACAAATTTTTAAAGTGCAAAGCGGCGTTGTACTTTTTGCAGCAACTCAATGATCGTGATGTCTGTTTTGCCGTTGGGAGTTTTTTTTTAAAGTGTATTCTAGCAAAGAGAAGGAGCATGTTGTTTTAATTTTAGTGTATTTTACCATTTTTTGTATGGATTGTATTAGTATTCTTGCTAAATTGCTTACCCCTGCTGCTAACTCCTGATTTTTTATTCAAGTATTTTTGGATAACATTTGATGCTATTGATGGTTACAGTCGATCTTTTTGCACTATTGGATAATACCTGCTGCTACCTATGAACCCAAATGCTTTGCACTGCCACTTTAGTTCCGAGAAAATAGTACTGTATTTTGTTTGCTGATGTATTCTTTTTAAACAGAAAATGAGTTTGTATTTGCTGAGATAAGTTTGATTTTATATGATGTTTTTATCCATGTGTATCTTTTATGTCCTGTCTTTGGAAGGACGAATAAAGAAAGAATTGAATTGAACTTCTCTGTGGTGATATGTGCTCATACACAGAATGGAAGCAGTGCGGAAGATATAGCAAGCAGTGTGTTATTTGGGAAACAATTCTTCTGTAAAACTGTGGCTTTAAGAACTTGGCCACAAATATTGATATAAAACGAGTTTATTTATAGAACTCAGTCAGGTGTGCATCAAGATGAAATAACAGAAGAAACAGGTCTTAGTTTAGGTGGAATTCAATCAATGATTTAAGATTCAAGAGCAAAGGTGTCCCAG
The DNA here is from genome assembly GCA_963921515.1 of Calotriton arnoldi. Taxonomy (NCBI): domain Eukaryota; kingdom Metazoa; phylum Chordata; class Amphibia; order Caudata; family Salamandridae; genus Calotriton; species Calotriton arnoldi. The sequence goes on along the minus strand of CAWUFW010001443.1, from coordinate 299,816 downwards.
ACTCTACTTTGTCTCAATAGTGCACAATAGTGCTAGCCCTCCTGGACTAAGAGGGGGGATCTGAAGGAATTAGAGGGGGTGCCACAGGCTTGTGGCAAAAGAAGTACCTAGCTTTTAAAAATGTTGAAGGATTTTCATTTCATTAAAGAGGACCGGGATCTGGACAGTACTGCTTTGATGGCACTTAGTAATTTGACAACAACAGTGCCTTTATTGTAATGTAGGAGGACTGCAATGGGCAAAGACTCTGCCATCAAACTGGAGGATTTTAGCCATCTTTTGGGCCTCTGACTTCAGCCACTCTAAACCTGTGCATTTCTCACAGCACTATTCTGAAGGAGGTGACAATGTGGTCCTAAGACAGCAGCACTTTTTAATGAGCAGCTTACTTGCCTGGATGGAGCTTTAAATCTTGAGCATTATCTATGAGCTAAGAGGCATAACAGTCAAACAAGTGTTGCAGTTGTAGCCCAGAGCTTATAACGATAGCATTGGAGTTTTCCCGCCTGACCAAGACACTCCAGGTTGTTGTGGATTCTTGCCTTAGGAATCAAATATTTTCTTTACTTGCCCATCTGGAGGAAGCTGCCATAAATGAGACTTTGCGGGGGTGGGGTCCCCAGACAAACATGTCAATGTCTGGGGTGCATGGCATTTACTCATCAGAGACTTCTAGTCCACTCTAAGTATTCCTTCTCCCAGACCTAATTCAAAGTGCTTCAATCTCAATAACAGGCCCAGGGTTGGGTTACCGGGAGACAGGGAGATATGTGTTGTCCGGGCATTAAATACATTGAGACCGAATCTTCCCACTAATCACTTGAACCTCAACTAATCACTTGAACCTGACCCCAATAAAAATAATTTCCTTCAAAAGCAGTACCCCAATTAATGCATGGTTCAAAGATGATTTGCTTCTAAACACCACTCCAAACATCCATAACTCGCTGGGATTCTGCCTGGACAAACTCCTGAACCTACAAGCACCCATCAACACAGTAAAGTGCACCTAATTCCAACTCAGATGCTTAAGAGGAATTAAACAATTAATAATAATCCATATTTGTAAAGCGCAAACATATCACCCCTTAAGGTTTAAAGGCGCTGGGGGCTGTCGGGGAGATCAAGTGAGCTATTGCCCAGAGTCAGATGGTGCTGAGCTGAGCGGCCGCTGGCGATCGAACCGTGAGCTCCGCGCTACGGAGTCAGCCACTCTGGTCGCTGCGCCACACCTCTCCCTCCCAGATCAGGACTTTATACAAACAACACAGGCCCTAGTCCTCTCAAGACTAAACTACATTAACTGCATCCTAGCAGGAATTCCTAAAATCCACAAGGCTCTCATCAAGCCTACACAGCATGCTGCCACTGGACTGGCCTCGGGGAAATGCAATTATATCTCCCCCATCCTAATCTCTCTGAACTGGCTTCCAACCAAACCTATATCTAGTTTCAAACTGGCTTATATTACACATAGAGCAGTACATAAGGCACTCCTAGCTATCTTTTGAGGAAACTACACATCCCAGGAGGGCAATGACGACTAAAGAGCACAGATATCCTCCTGCTGGAAATAAAAAACTTAAATGACAAAACGATCATTCTCTATAAATTTCCCCAGACTGTGGAACTCCATACTTCAGAGTTTAAAACAATTACCACCTTTGAGCAGTTCAAAACAAAGCTAAAAACTGTCATGCTTGAACACCAACTACTTCTGTACTAATCCTAGTTCCCCCCAACTGAATATACTGACAATTATTTCTGACCCAACCTCTTACTAAAGGCTCTGCCTCCCTAAGCCCCACCCCCTATAACTTGGGTCTTCTTGAAGGCAGGTCTACTACAGGAGTTGAACTTCGAGGGTGACTGTTTGTCATAATCCCCATTCTATTTGGGTCAATTGCATGTGCCTTAACTTATCTTTGACATTTTGCTGATCACCTTCTTTAAAAAGTTGTAAAGTTTTCTTTGGCACACGCTCAGTTAAGGAGGGCTGGGGGGGGTCAAAACCACTGAATGGATTAAAAATAAATTTGGCATTAAAGTAGATCTTTACTGAGAAAATGTGCTTGTGTTGGTGCGGTGAAAATTTGTTCAGTAGTTTTTGAGAACAAAAGTGTTTTAAGAAAACGTGCCATTTGGTTTGAAAGGGTTAAAATGTTTATATTTCTCGGCAGTTTGAGTCTGATGATGGTCGAAGTACAAGTCTAAGGACCATCCAAGGACTGAAATTCCAAATAAAACAAATCACCTACCTGTACGCAGTGATTCTCCAGTACCGAAATCGTTCATAGACTCACATGCTTGAGGGAGAACCACAGTGCACAGGTAAGTAAAATCTTTTTTCTCCAGTATTGAATCTTTCATAGATTCACATGCTTGAACCCGAATAGTAAGCAATATAAAAGTAATTTGTGGAGATAAAACATTCAATGCACGTATTAAAATATAAACTGTCTCACCATATTGGAATAAATGCCGAAGTACTGCTTGACCGTTCTGGGTGACTTCAATTTTCACCTAGAAGAAATGGTCAACCAAGACTCTAGCGCTCTATTAGAGTGGCTCGCTAGTCTGGGGCTACAGCAACTAGTATCTGCTCCCACTCACAAGGCGGGCCACATGTTGGATGGAATTTTTACTAATGATTTAAGAATTGCATATCAAAACACTATTCCTATCTGCTGGACCGACCATAGTGCAATTTCCTTTCATCTCTCCGCTCCTTTTACGGCTAGTAACAATAGAACTCCTTATCCCTTGGACAAATCAAGAAATTGGAAAGGGGTCTCGGCTGAGACGCTAGTCAATACACTCAACAGTATACCCTGTATAATCCAAGAGGATTCTAACAGTGGGGCAGTGGCCTTTGCGACTTGGCTGGAATCTGCAGCAAACATTCTGGCACCCCTGAAGACTCATACCCGTAAAAAGCGCCCTCCGTCAGCACCGTGGTTTAAATGACAGACTTAGGACGCTTAAACAAGCCTACCGTCGGGCCGAGCGGGCTTGGAGGAAAACCTTAGATGACCAAGAAAGAACTCGATAGAAAATAAACATCAAGGAATATAAGCTTGCATTGCTGGAAGAAAAGTCTAAATACTGTACTCATAAAATAGAAAACTCATCCTCCACCAAAGAACTATTTAGATTAGTCCAACAGCTCTCAGATTCTTAATCCAGAGCAGAGCCAGAGATTTCACAAGCATTTTGTGACCAACTAGCAACTTTTTTTCAGTCCAAAATCTTAGACATTTACACAGAGTTTGATCCCAACTCTAGGCCGTCCAGCCACTCTGTGGTCTCTGGCAGGCATACAGCAACAGATCAGGAGGTGACATCTGATTTAAGCAATAAGACCTATGGTCTCTCTAAATTTTCTACTCTCTCGTCCCAACGGATCGTACAATATCTCTTGAAAACCCATGCAGGCTCTCCCCTAGAAGACTGCCCACCAGCAGTTCTTCACATGGGTGCCGATATCATAGCAGAACCTCTCTGTAAACTTATGAATAATGTGATCCTATCTGGATCCTATCCTCGTAGCTGGAAGCAAGCTATTATTAGGCCTCTTCTAAAAAAAAAACCTAACCTAGACCCCAGGGAATGCAAGAACTATCGGCCTATTTCCCTGCTCCCAGTCCCTCCTAAGATTCTTGAGATGCATCTTACTAGCCAGCTGATGGAACCTGCAGAACAGCAACTTTGGCTCAATGATTCACAGTTCGGCTTCAGGAGATACCATGGAACGGAAACCGCCCTTATTACAGCTACCGACCATATCAGGCGTACTGTGGATGCAGGTCAGGGGGTGGTGCTGATTCTCCTGGATCTGTCAGCAGCATTTGATACCATCTCACCTATGCTGCTGTTGGACAGACTCCAGAGTCTTGGTATCTCCCATAAAGCACTAGCCCTCTTGTCCTCATTTCTGAGTGAAAGATCTCAAAGGGTGAAATTACAGCACTTCCACTCAGAATCCTTTGTGTTACCATGTGGAGTCCCGCAGGGCTCATCGCTGAGCCCCACTCTTTTCAATCTTTATGTGGCTCCCTTAGCGGCCGTGATTCACTCCTTTGGACTGGAGGTGGTGTCATATGCTGATGACACGCAGATTTTGGTGTCAATCCCCAAGGGCTCCAGTTCAGCATCAGTGAATATTCTCGGGTGCATGACCAAAGTGGCAGAGTGGATTTCAGGTAATTTGCTGAAGCTGAATGGGGACAAGACTGAAGTTATGATTTTCGGATCAGGGTCATCAAGCTGGAACGGCAATTGCTGGCCCCAGTCCCTAGGGTCTTGTCCTATGCCGGGCAAGAAGGCCAAGAATCTTGGAGTTCTACTGGACACGCAACTTGACCTTAATGTCCAAACAAATCGCACCATTTCTAACTGCACCTGGATTATAAGGATGTTAAAAAAAAATATTCCCTTTATTCCAACGGCCTGCATGCATACAGATAGCTCTTGCCTTAGTGATGTCCAGACTGGACAACTGTAACTCGCTTTACCTGGACTCAAATAAGAACAAGCACTATAAACGCCAGGTGATGCAGTATGCGTTGGCGAGACTTGTCCTGGACATTCCTAAAAAACAGTCTGCGGGGAAGGGATTAGAAACCTCCATTGGCTCCCCATCAATAAACGCATCAGCTTCAAATCACTCTGTATGGTACACATGGCACTTTATCTCCCCTACCCTACAAGATTAAAAACTATGTCCTGTTGGCACTCCCCCGGTAGACCTCTGCGTTCATCTCTCCAGTTGCGGCTTGCGGTACCGAGAACCAAAAGAAAGAAGTGGGGCGATAGAGCGTGCTCTGTGGCCATAAGCAAACTCTGGAATTCTCTTCCTTTTACCTTGAGAGCCATCCCTCTTCTTCTGCCATTCAGAAAGGCTCTTAAGACATGGTTATTCTCCGGCTGAACCCTCAGCTGGGGCAGTGGTATTGGTACAGAGGTTGCCCTCTGCTGGACGGCTAGTCTTTAGCGCCTTGATGCCTTCGGGTGATTGTTGTGCTCTATAAATCTCAAATCAAATCAAAATCTTGATCCATAGCCGCATCCTGACTCTAAGATGCATTGAGACAGTAGTGTCTAGTAAATGTATGAATGTTTGTCCATGTTGCTGCCTTACATATGTCAGGTAATGAAACACCAGAGAAATGGGCTGTAGAGGTTGCTACGCTCCTCATGGAATGAGGCTGTACCTTTGTAGTTAGTGGCCTTCCAGCTTTTTCTTGACAAAAAGCTATGGCTGCTGAAACCCATCTGGCAATACTGCCTCTTGTTATTGTTTGTCGTTTTCTTGGAGCCGCAAAAGCCAGAAGAAATTGATCAGACTTTCGGAAGGATTTAGTCCTTTCAATATAGAATTAAAAAGACATCTTTTTACATCCAGAGTATTAAGCGCTCTTTCCGCCTGATTGGACGGATTTAGAACAACGGGTTTGTTAAGGTGGAAGTCTGATGGAACCTTAAAAATGAAAGGAGGATTAGTCCTTAAAAAAAAAACGGTCACCTTGAAATTGTAAATATGGACTATGAACTGTGAAGGCTTGTATTTCAGATTTTTTTTTTGGCTGACATAAGGGCTAATAAAAAGCCATTTTCTATGAAAGACACTTTAGTTCAGCCTTGTGGATTGGTTCAAAAGGACTTCTCATAAGCTGTGTTAAAACTATGGAAAGGGAAGAAGGCAAGAATCAGCATGAAGAAACTCAGGCTTGACAAAAGGCTAGGTGGGGTTAATCTAGCTGATTTTAAACGTTACCAGTCGGCTTTCCTCGCAAAACAGGGCTCCCATTGGCTGACATCTCCGGCAGGATACACCCCTGTATGGCTTGATATTGAGAAATATATCCTCAATGGTATCCCTCCGGCAACCCTCCTCACCACGAATCTTAACCGAATTACATGCTCAAGAACCATCATCAAAAACACAAAATCTTCCCTCTTGAAAATAGACAAACTACTAGACATCAGCGTTAAGAAATCTAATTTAGAATCTATTTGGTATAATCGCAAAATTCTATATAAAGGATGCATCTTGTATAATGCTATATGGATCAGTAAAGGCATCTATTTTCCCCACCAACTCTATGCGGGCACACAACCCCTATCCTTTAAGGACCTGCAGTCCACATATCAACTTGAGCCAATAGAATTCTACAGCTTCTTGAAAATAAAAGCTGCCCTAGCTAAGGCAAACCTCTCAGCCCTAACACCATCCCTCCCGCAATATCTCTAAAAAATAAATGCATTGGGTCACCAGGTCTCCCGAGTCTACAAATTACTGGGCCCCCAACACTCTACACTTAATGAGAAGGTCACATCCTTTTGGGAATCGAACTCCAAAACCCCGATCTCAGACTCAGACTGGTCCTGGACATGGAACTCAGTATTTAAAAATAAAATCAGCCCGGTGCTGTCCCACACAAAGTTCTGGCACCTACACAAGGCATATTGGACACCAGCCCGACTACACAAACACAAAATCCATGAAGACGATATCTGCTGGAACTGCAATGGTGCAGTAGGGGACTTAGAACACTTACTAACTCTTTGCCTGTGTGTGACACCCTATTGGGATAAAGTCCTTGAATTCATATCTAAACTTTTCCCCCTTGATACAAGCAGGGACCTCCCGGCTCTGCTATTTGCTCCTACAAGAGCAGACTCCTTGTGCGAAAAAGACAAGGCACTCCTTGACCTACTTCTCACAGAAGCATTTAAGATAATTCTCAACAATTGGAAGGATACTCGCAAAACGTCCTTTAAACACTGGCTGAACTGGGTCACTAACCTGCGAGGTGCTGATAATATAGCGCTCCACAACTCTCCGTGGAAGTCCCCTATTAGAAGCATGTGGGAATCCCTTGATCTCTTCTTTGAATCATACAAACCACCGTGAACTGTCTCTCAAACTACCCTACGCTCTTACACAGTACCGTACGGGGACCCTCCATGACCGACATCTTTACCATGACATTTAGAGGGGCACACATCAAGGATCTTTAACCTCTAATCACCGTCTATATTTCGCGCGGTGTGATATAATTGTTCTAGGATTAAGCCGAAACTCTTGTAACCACTAGATATGTACCGAACGAAATAGCCTTCCATGTTATCTGTTTCTGCCTTAAAGATACATCCCATGTGCCATCTATGTTATTTTTATTTATGTTATTTGCTGACGCAGTGCTGATAGTCTATTCACCTATTTTGTCTCTATTTAGGTTATTTAAGATTTGAACTGTGCTGTATTTTCTTTTGCTTATAGTATCTTTTGTACTTTATGTATTATACATTGTTTTGTTTCGAACAACCAATAAAAACTTATTGAACATAAAAAAATTAAAAAAACGTTTTTAAGAAATTGGTCTTTTTTTTTACTGGAGGGTAAGTTCTAAAAAGTCCTCGTAGAAATTCCTTTATCAATCTGTTCGACCATAAAGAATTCTGGTTCCAAGATCTTCTGTATCTGGAAATTGCTGCAAGGTGAACTTTTATTGAATTATGTGAAAGTCTTGATTGTGCTAGGTTCAGAAAATATGGTAAAATCTGAGCAGAGTGGAGGAAAAAGGATGGCAGTCAGTTGTGGAACACCCATTGCAAAAATAGAGCCCATTTCACTTTGTAGGACTTATTCGTGGATTCGGCCCTTGCTTTACTTAATATATCTCTGCACTGTTGAGGATTATTCAGCTGGTGGAACTAGTTGTGTTCATGAGCCAAGCCACTAAATTGAGAGATTCTGGTGCTAGATGAAGCACCTGTCCACTGCGCATCGCCAGCATTCCTGGAACTGGTTTGAGTGGAATGCATGGCTGTTCAGACAAGAGGATCAGTTTTTAAAAACAAAACTGTCTTGGCCATGCAGGGGCCACTAGGATAATGCAACATGGTCCCCTTTTCATTTTGTTGACAATCCAAGGAATTAGAGGCAGAGGTGGAAAGGCGTAAGCAAATATTTCCCTCCATGCAAACTGGAAGGTGCTCCCCCATGAGCCCTTGTGTGGAAACCTGCTTGCATAGAGGCGACATTTCCAGTTGAGAGGCGTAACGAATACATTTAGGGCTGGCTTTCCCCAGTTGCGAAAGATTATGTTTTGTTGTCTTTGAGATAGTTTCCATTCGTGACATTGTTTTGATGACCTGCTCACATCATCCGCCCATTGATAGTGCATTCTGGGCACATGTTCTTTTTCAAAAGGGATTCAAAAGGGATTCATTTTTATAAAACCGAATTCTACATTTTTTTGAGCTTCCGAGGATAGAAGGTGGGATTTTTTTCCTCCCAGTTTGTTTAGATAAAACATGGTGGTTGTATCGTCTGTGCAGACCAAAACTAAACATTTCTTTATTCTTGGAAGGAAAGCACAGAGTTTTGAAGCCCCAGCTTTTAACTCCAAGAAGTTTGTGCCTCTTGTTTTTCTCGATCGTCTAATTGGGAATTAGAGGAATGCATGATGAACACATTCCCAGGAAATACTTGCATTGTTTTACGAAAATTATTTTTTCCTTACTAGGACCAAAGCTGTCGCTAATATTTTTGCAATTCTTTCCTTATAGGAAAAGCTTTGCACACCTTTGTGTCGAACACCGCTCCCAGAAAAGTAATTTTTCTGCTCGGAAGGACACAGGATTTCTCTTGGAGTCTTAGTCATAAATCGTTGATACTTTGTAGATGTGCTTTTGAACGAGCTGCCTCCTCATATGAGGGAGCTTTTATGAGCCAAACATCCAAGTAAAGGAAGATCTAGTGTCCAGCTCCTCTTCAGTATGCTGCAACTGGAGCCATGCATTTCGTAAAAAGTCTTGGAGCCGATTTCAGACCAAAGGGAGAACTGAATTGGTAGTGACATCTGGCTACCTTGAACCGGAGATATCTCCAGTGTTTGACGTGAATGGGATTATAGAAGTATACGTTCTGGAGATCCAGAGATGTTATATCATCCCGCGGATTGAGTACTTGTGTATATCTTTCAAGGTGACCATTCTGAATGGCTGGTTTTTTGAGGTACTTGTTGAGATATCTCTAATCCATCACTTGCCTCCATTTCCCTGATCTTTTCTTTAGTAGAAAGAAATTGGAGTAAAATCCCTCGTTTTGGTGGACATAAGGAACTTCTTTAATGGCACCTTTGATAATGAGTGCGTGAATTTCCTCCTTATAGGACGGACATGTTGATGTGCTCTTTTGAGAGGTGATTTTCGAGGAGGTTTCTGAGTAAACTCTAAAGTGTGTTCTTGCTGAATGATGTCTAGCACCCAATGATCCGTTGACACAGAACTCTTTAAACATTTGAGAGGCTTCTGCCTATTTTCACCGATGCTGGAGGCAAAGCGGTGACCGTTGTTGATGGGCTGTCACTGTCGCCGGGAAGAGTCATGCCCTCTTCCTGCCCGCAATAGCTTTCGTCTGGGAGCCAGTTTGGAATAGGCTGCACCCGTTGCGGGTCTATATTGTTGTGAAAACTTCTTTTGATATCCTTGTTGGGACTGAGTGTACGGCTGAAACCTGGAGGGCTGAAAATTACCTCTGAAAAAATACAGACCTCTACCCCTCGCTCCACGAAATGGCTGAAATATTTGCTGTTGAAGAAACCCAAACGATCTTGTAATCTTTGTGTCAGTTTTAATTGACTGGAGAGGCTAATCCACATGTTTCCCAAAAAGGGCCTTTCTATCAAAGGGCAAGTCTAAAATCTTAATTTGTACCTCCGTTCTGAAAGAGGCTGCATTTAGCCAGCTTCGACGTCTCAGGACTGCAGCTCATGCAATTTGTCTGAACCCTGTCAAGTCCACATCCATTATGGTGTCAATGATCTCTGAAGATGTTTTTTCTCCCTCTTGAAGAATATCTTTTGTGTCCTTTTGTTTGTCTTCTGGTAGGGAATTAATGAATGCTTCCATATCAGACCACATTTGGCGATCATATCGGCCCAAAATTGATAATGCATTGGATGCTCTTATGTTCATGGCAGCCATGGAGGAGATACATTTCCCTATATTGTCCAATCTTTTTCCTTCCTCGTCAGGAGGAGCTGAGCATGGTGTGGTAGGATTCTTGCAACGCCTTTGAGCGGCTTCCATAACCACAGAATCTGCCTTAGGGTGGCCGATTAAACACGCTGGGGAATTCTCTGGAACGTTGCATTTCTTATCTAATCATGTGACCACTGCCGTCATAGTTGCAGGATTTTTCGTAACTTTGTAAAGACCCTCTGTACATATGTATTCTATTATTGGGGTAGATTTTACTGACTTTATAGCGGTTTCTTTAAAGTCATATAAAAACATTCTGTCTGTTGAACTGGTAATGGCAAATCAAAGCGTTTAGCCGCTCGGTCAAGAGCGTGAAAGCCCCCAATGTCATCTGGTGGAGAATTAATCATCGGGAGTGTTGGAGGAGATTAATCTGGCGCAACATATTCATCCCATTTGTCCCCTATTGCAGAGTATCGATCCTGTACTATCTCACCTTCTTCAGGTTCATTATTGTCATCATCTCGATCTATGTAATCATCATGAATAGTGATAGGGTCTAGCAGACGTGGTTGGGAAGGAATAGTTTGTTGAATAGCAGGAATTTTCTCTTGGGGAGGTACTGGATGCATGCGCGGAGATGTAGCTACTGAGGGTGCTGGCATAGGAGTTGTACGCTGAGGCGTGTCTACTTTTTCCAAAAAACTCTTGTAGTAGTCTTGCAACATATGCCTGAGATTTGTAATGAGAGCAACTGTGGCCTGCACCGTAGGCTCTGTAAACTTTGTAAGACCTGGAATCAGCTTGTTCCCTATGTTTAAATGAAAAATCTCCTTGGAGGTAACCAGAGTCCTGATTATTCTCCTCATCCATGTCCTGACATTTTACATGAAGTTGAGAAGGACTACTTGCAACGCTCAATGGAACCCTCTTCATCCTCGTCTATATCCGTGAGTTCCAGAAGACTAACTGGGAGTAAGGGAGACACCTTACTTGGGGAGGTGTTGTCTGGTCCCATTGCAAACTCAGATGGTCTTGTCGACGGGGCGTTGTTGTCTTTGATGTCGTTGACGATTGTCTTCGCTACGAAAAAATGTCTGTCTTTGTGGGCAGCGTGGCTGAATGAGCTTCCTTCGTCAACGGTGGTGGCTTCGTCTTTGAAACATTCATCAACGACATTGTTAAAGGAGAAGAGCCGGTCACTGACTGACCATCGATGGCCTCGTTGACGTGAAACTCGCTGACAAGACCGCTGACGAAGCAGCTGCCATCATCAATAATATCAATCTTGGTGGCGATGAAACAGTAGTCATCTATGGTGCGACTGTCGCCGGTGTTACAGTCGACACATGCTTTTTGAATGGAGGATCTGAAGAAGATTTTCTCAACTCTGAGGAAGCCAAACCTTTTGCCAAAGGAGTAGATGGTTCAGACCTAATTTTCGCTAGGGATTTTGGGCTTCCCTTACTTCTTTTGTCCTCTTTTGCCTTTGAAATATTTTTAGCAGGTTCATCAGACATTTGTCCCTCATGTTGCCCCCTTTTTAAAGCTTTTCTGAAAGAAGATGATGTTCCTTCCTTCTCATCTCCAGAGATCAGAGTTTCTACCGATTTTTTCTTTTGTAGCCAGAAAAGAAACCTTGTCTCCCTATCTTTAAGGTTTTTGGCAGAAAAAGTGCTGCAATACTTGCACTCTTTAGGCTTATGACCAGGATGAAGGCAATATAGGCACTCTTTATGAGGATCTTCAAAGAAGAGCCTACGTTTGCCACTACATGGTCGAAATAATCCTTTTTTAGAGCTTTCTGACATGATGATTTCATCAGTAAACAACAGACTGCTGTTAGAAGGCAGGAGAGTTCAAATAAAGATCAATAATAACAGATTTCCTACTGAAAATGAGCAGAGCTCAAGAAGACTCCCTTCACATGACATGCGGTAGGAAATCTGAGGTGTGCTAGCCCTGGTGGGAAGGGATGATGTACGAGCTGTTGTCTGATTGGCTACAGTTTGGTTCTTTCTAAAATTATGTCAGTTGGCTTGTAATGTCACCTGTTTAAGATCAACTGTATGAGACTTTGGTGAGCTCACCATGAAATCCCAGATCAACGCAGTCTCCTCCGCCTGCATCTTCACTCTGCACATGCTATATAAGATCTTCAGGTGGCTACCCCTACACACGAGACGCACCGTGAGACAAGGCCTCATCACCAGCTGACTGGACTACGGCAATGTCCTCTACGTAGGAATCGCTGCACACCATTTACAGAGACTTCAGACCATACAGAACGCCGCAGGCAAACTCAACCTCAGCCTTCTCCGATGAACCCACGTCACACCTCACCTCAGTAAACTTACTGGCTCCCCGTAGAGAAGAGATGCCAATTCAAGCTGCTGACCCACGCACACAAGGGTCTACACAACCAAGGACCCGCCTACATTAACCACTACCTGAACTTCCACCTACCATCTAGAAGACTACGCTCCACCTCCCTTTCAGTAGCCCATACTCCCCGCTTCAACCGAATCAGAAGTGGAGAATGTTTCTTCTCCCACATGGCAGCAAAGAACTGGAACAGTCTACGCACACACCTCTGGACCATTACCTCACTTCCGAATGGCCCTCAAGACCTGGCTGTTCAAATAAGCCTCTGGGGCCTGCAAGAGCCTGGATACCCATCGGGTGATTAGCTGCGCTTTATCAATCCTGATTGATTGTGTGATCTCGCAATGATAATTCTGGAGAATTTATAATAGGTTGGGTAGTGACACCATTTTAAACAGGGCCACCCTACCCGCCATCAATATAAGGAGGACATTTCAGTGAAATAAATCTGCATGAGTTGCCCTGAGCAGCAGAGCCAGGTTCAACCAATCTCAGACAACCCGATGGGTTCCAAGAACCTGGGAATGCATTCAGCTAAAGCCTGCCTGCACCATTAATCAGGATTGTCAATTAATTGCCAGGTCACCCTGCAATGGGAAAGTGAAGGACCTTTGCCATTTAACCACTAATCCAGATAGCATCTCAATTGTTTCCAATATTTCAATTAGTCACTAGCACAACCATCTGGTGAAGGTCATCTGTATATAGTGACAGGCAGTCATCCCTTCCACCCCCCAACTAGGGTAGGCCCTACACCAGGCCACCCATATGTATCCAAGCTGTAAGGGGTACAATGGCCAAAACAAATGCCAGCGGGAAGATGGGGCACATCTTTTAATGGGGACAATACAATCCCATTAGTCTGTATCTGTGTAAATGGCTTCATGTATAGAAGTCATTTTCCATGAAGGTCGATCCTATTTAGACTGTAGTCCCAATTTAACGTACCAAAAGCTTTTTCGAAATGTTTTCAAATGAGAGCAGGATGCTCACTCTATGGCTAACTGTACTCATCTCAGATTGTGTCTCGTTCCTTTTCCCAGGCACAAAACCATTTTGATCAATTTCAACCAATGAGGCGATTACGCCAGCTAAACAGGTCGCCAGCAGCTTGGTAATTAATTTGGTTTCTAAATTAATAAGGGATATGGGGCAGTAGGAGTGACTGCTATCTGGCGGACAGCTTGGCTTCCGCACAACTATGATAGCAGCTGCACATAGGTCTGTGGTCAGAGACCCAGGTGTGTCACTTCATCTACTAACTCGGCCAGGTTAGGCAATGTGAGGAGAAAGCTTTTTTTTTTTCTTTTTAAAGAGTTCTGCCGGGAAACCATTGAGGCCTTGAGTTTTACCACTGTTCATGGTTCTCAAGGCTTCAGTTAGTCCTTCTACTGTAAGTGGCTCGTCTAATTCTACACATGCCTCATCTGGAAGGCGAGCAATTGGCAAGCCATCAGCATTTCCGTGGCCATTTACGGATATATGCTTTGTAGAGATTTTTGTAGTAATCCAAGGTCTGCGTTATAGATTGCAGATCCACAATCCGGGCATTCTTTTTGTTAAATATCGCAGTGATTGCATTATATCTTTCTTTCTTTCTTCATTGCAAGCCAATAAAGCATTTTTTTTTGCAGTTTTATATAGCGCAAACACGACCCAAAGGTATTGGAGCGCTTTACACGCACACCAGTTACATTACACAAAGTCTCCTTCATTAGGTCTCGCCTGAGCCAGCGCATGCGCTGCTCTGGCGAGAGTTTTAGTAAGCGGGTTTTGGAAGTGCAAACAGCACTGGCGACCAGCTTGCGTTCACGTGAGCGTGCACGCGCGTCACGGGTCATTAAGTGCATCGTGATCGCGATCACTTTCACGGCTTTGAAGTAAAGAAATAGATTATTTTCCTATTTCTTTACTTTTGCTATAATCGCGGCACCCGCGCTTTACTGTAAGCGCGGGTGCCGCGATTATAGCAAAAGTAAAGAAATAGAAAAATAATCTATTTCTTTACTTTTTCTACAATCGCGGCACCAGCGCTTTACTTTTAACATTAAAAGTAAAGCGCGGGTGCCGCTATTATAGCAAAAGTAAAGAAATAGATTATTTTTCTATTTGTTTACTTTTGCTATAATCGCGGCACCCGCGCTTTACTTTTAATGTTAAAGCGCTTTACTTTTAATGTTAAAAGTAAAACGCGGGTGCCGCGATTATAATGGTGTAGCCAATAGGTCTCGCTTTTGGGACCTTTATAAGTATTTAGTTATGCAACTGTTGCATGGCTAAACACTTATAAGGTCCCAAAGGCGAGATCTATTGGCTATGCCAATGCTTGTTTTTTATTTGTTATTAGGCAGTGTGAGATTGAGTGATTTGCCCAGAATCACAGGATTTTGAGCCCATGTCAAGACCCGAACCCGGTTTCCCAGTTCCAAAGTCAGCCGCTCTGGCTGCAAGACCACAGTTTTCTGACTTTATCACCAGATTCCTAGTTTTGCAAGGTCAGCCACGTCTTGCTTTGTAAGACAATTAATAATTGTGTAACGGCTAGTTGGGTACCCTCACTCTGCCTAAGGAGGGACTCTGCTTTGTCGGACGTGTATCCTTTCTCGAATTGTTGGACTTTGGTTTCCACGGACACTACGTAATCTTTAATTTCTTTTGTTGATATTAGTATGTCATCACTTTCCCTCTTATGACCGTCTTACATTCTTCCCACGCAGTGCCACCAGACAATATTGTGCCACTTTACTTTGAAGTATGCAGGAGTTTCCTCTCTCAGATACTGTGTTACTGTTTTATCAGAAACCCTCATGCTATTAATCTCCACATTCCATGTGGCTGGTCTGTTACTCGACCTACTAGTATCTCCTTTCATGCTTTTCCTTACTAATTGCAATTGTAGAGGTTGGTATGAAGTTTCACTATTCACCAATACCTCAGCTGAGGACTGATCTCCCTTGTGAGCGAAGACTAATCACCTTTCTATGTCCCTCGAAGTCCTTGCAAGTAAGGGCTTAGAACTCACAATCATGTGGAATGCTATTTGGGTGCTGGCAGTAGAAATACTGCAAATGAAGGTCAGCTGCATACAGCGTTCTTGGCACTACAAATCGGATGTGGCTGAACCAACGACTTTTTTCACCTTGCGAGTCATGAAGTTGCATTTACAAGGACAAAAGTTGGATAAAACCTTCCACTGAGCCCATCACACTGAAACAACGGTAAAAGAGCT
Organism: Calotriton arnoldi; assembly: GCA_963921515.1. Classification (NCBI taxonomy): domain Eukaryota; kingdom Metazoa; phylum Chordata; class Amphibia; order Caudata; family Salamandridae; genus Calotriton; species Calotriton arnoldi. Next base: position 284,209 of record CAWUFW010001443.1, on the reverse strand, counting down.
ACTGGGAGTGGTAAGAGTGACAAAAAAGTCCCAGGGTAAAAGATAACTGTCAAACTAGTCCTTCTCTTTAACCCAAACTTAATAAAGTCTAAGAAGATTAATAAGTAGATTGTATTCAGCAAGAGCAGAACTCTGGGAATTTCCCTTTCACAATGTGTGGTAAAAAGTCTGAGCTATAGAAGGGAAGCCTGTGAAAGGGATGACATGGCTGATGGCTTCCCCACTTTCTCTTCTCTCTGCCAGGCCATACCACCAAGTGGATATGCTATGCAGAGTGCAGTGTTAAATGAATGCATTCTGCCACTTTTATTCTCAAATTTCCCACCAAGGAGTAGCAGTCTGACAGGAAATGATCTAAGCATGTGGCACTATCAAAAAAACAATGCTGGAGAACATTAAGCATCTCCCAGTTGTCAATACAGTTCAGCTTTATGGTTTCACCCGATCCATAATCCCTACTGTACGCCCTTGGTTATGGTCAGATTTCAGAATTTGTTATTCTTCTCGTTCCCGTAATGGCATAATTTACCATTGTTAATTGTTTCAAGATTAATTTCATAGCTAAATTACAAAACATGTTAATGTCGAAGCCAGCTTCTTATCCAATGCAATAGAAGGAAAGGGTACTTACTTACCTGTACTTCTAGTTCTCAATCGTGGGTATCTGAAACCACAGACGGTAGACTAACTCTGCACATGTGCAGGATAACCAGAGCACATTTTACATTTTTTTTCTTTTTTAAACTGAATTAGCAAGCAAAAAAAATCTTAGAGAAGATACCATTTTGTATTCTTTTCGGGTTTTTATTTTGTAAATGTAGCCAGAGAGAAAATTCATTCAACATACATTTGGCTGAAAACTCCACTGTGTAAACCTTTGGTAAAGATTAAAAAGGGAGGAAATGGATCCTCTTTCAGTAACAAGTATTGGCAAAGCCAGTAGGTCTTGCTTATGCGATTGGAGTGGGGTAGATGGTGCTAGAACGGTGTGGGGTAGACCTAGTTGGGTTAGATTTGGGTAGAGTGGAATGGGGTATACTGGGGTAAAGTGGGGTGTGGTAGAGCGGAGTAGACTGGGGCAGATTGAAGTGGGGTGGACTACATTGCAGTGGGGTTGATTGATTGAAGTGGTAAAGATTTAGGTAGATTGGAGTGGGATAGATTGAGATAGATTTGGGTGGGGTAGATGTGGGTGGAGTGGGGTAGATTGTGGTGGAGTGGAATGGGGCACATTGGAGTGGGGTAAAGTGAGGTGGAATGGGGTAGAGTAGATTAAAGTGGGGTAGATTAGGGTAGAGTGGAGTGGACTGAGGTAGACGGGTAGAGTGGAATAGGGCAGATTGGAGTGGGGTAGATTGGAGTGGATTGAGGTAGACTGAAATGGAGTGGGGTAAATTGGAGTGGAGTGGGTAGATTGGGGTGGAGTGGGGTCGATTTGAGTGGAATTGGGTAGATTAGAGTGGGGGAAGATTAGGGTGGAATGGGGAAGATTAGGGTGGAATGGGGGAAGATTAGGGTGCTGTGGGGCAGATTGAGGTGGAGTGGAGTAGACCAGAGTAGGGTAGGTTGGAGTGGGATAGAGTGTAGTGGAGTGAGGTAGATTGGAATGGGGTGGAATTGAGTGGGTTGGGGTAGACTGGAGTGGGAAAGAGTGAAGTGGTGTAGATTGTGGTAGAGTGCAGTGGTGTAAAGTGGGTTAGAGTGGAGTGGGGTAGAGTGGTGTAGAGTCAGGTAGATTAGAGTGGGGTAAATTGGAGTAAACTGGAGTGGGATAGATTGGAGTTGATTGGGGTGGAGTGGGTTGGGGTGGAGTGGGTCGGGGTAGAATGGAGTGGGGTAGACTGGAGTGGAGTGGGGTAGCTGCTTCAAGAGTCTGTGGCCCACATGCAGTCACACAGACTCCTTTATAGTCTGTGCCATTTATTTGTCCCTGTAAAAGGCAGGCCGAATTGCAAAAGAAATGAAGTAACCCAAAGGTGTTAGTAAAAGGAAGCGCCGCAAAAAAAAGTCACGTAGAACAAAGTCCAAAGTAGAGCAAAAAAAATAGTAGTCTGAAAAAATTGTTAAAAAAACAAAGTACCCTGATTCACAGCACAATCAGCAGAAGGACACAAATTAAAATTAATTGGTTTTTCTTTGGAGAAATAAGAAAAAAGTGATGTGAGGATATGGCGGCCAATTAGGAGGCAGCTGAAAAGATTGACAATCAAGCCAGCAAATGGTAAGAAATGGATGGGCTTCAAGCCCTTTATTGTATACAATACCCCTCGCAGCAACAATGCATGCGCGCCGTTAAGCGAGACCGAAAATAAGTGAAAAACTGGCACTGTTACAAACTTTTAAAACGTGCATATCTCTAAAAAAAAAAAGATAAATAAAAAGTACATAGAATGGAGGGACGATCATACTGGACAACACACTTATCCTTTCTACAAGTCCACCTCTACTTATTATGTCAATGGGTGTCCCCAAATTTCATTAATGCCTGTGAAGACAAGCGCACTGTAGACAGAGGTCTTGTATTGAGTCGACGCGTTTCAGTGGAAACAATATATTACAACCACCTTCTTCAGGACTTATGAGTACATTTGACTTCCCCAAAATATTTTCATATAGCTATAAAAAATAATAAAACTTATTCAGTAAGGATGTGTAGGAAAGTGCCCCTTTTTGCATGGTTACCCCCCACGTTTTGCCTGACAGGTGATGCACTTTGACTTGGTGTGCCCTGGGTCCCTGCCAATCAGGTTCCCAGGGCCTGTGTTCTTTCCCTAAGCTGTACCTTTGTACCCCCAATTGGCACATCTCTGGCCACAGGTAAGCCCCTTGTAAAAAGTACCATGGATACCAAGGGCACTGTGACCAGGGAAGGCTTCTAAGGGCTGCAGCACCTATTGTGCCACCCTTAGGGGCCCTGTACCTTAACACCCACACACTGCCATTGCAGGCTGCGTGTTTTGGTGCAGAGAAAAGTGAAGTGTCGACATGTCATGCATCCCTTTGTGCCATGTCTGTAATCCACTGCCTTTGGTTTAGGTAAGCCACCCCTCTAGCAGGGTGCACTAGACCGCAGGTGAGGGTACAGTTGCATCAGCACTGTACCCCTACAGTGTCTAAGTCAATTCATAGACATTGTAAGTGCAGTAAAGCCATAAAGAGTATATGGTCTGGGAGTTGGTCATTACGAACTCCACAGCTTCATAATGACTTTACTGAACACTGGGAAGTTTGGTAGCAAACTTCTCAGCACATTAAACCCACACTGATGCCAGTGTGGGATGTAATCTAAAATGAACACAGAGGGCATCTTAGAGATGCCCCCTGAAAAACGACCAGCCCTGATGTGGTTCCTAAAATGGCTTCCCACCATTTGCCACCACCAGACAGGTATCTGGACCCCTGGGTAGAGAGCATCCGCTCTCTGGGTCCAGAAACAAAGCCCATCCTAAGCAGAGGTGTCATGCCTCCTCCCCCAGGATGGGCTGGGTCCACAAAAGGGAAGCTTCAAAGGCCTGCCTCCTTTGTAAGCTGTCCCTGCCTTTTGCTGTCCCCAGCAACTGGCTCCCACCGGTTCTGACCCCAACTTTGGGCGGGAGAATCGGTGGAAAACAGAGTTAGGAGGAGAGATGTGCCCACCTTTGCCAACCCAACTCCTCAGATGGGGGGGGGGGGGGTGCAAGGTGAAGCACACATCTCAGTCCCCTCCATCTTGAGGATGAGAGGACTCATAGGATGGTGGCATAATAGGGGGTGTACTCACCCCAAGGAAGGGGACCCATTGGTCCCGACCTGCACACCCCTGTACCTTGCCTCCTCAGATTTGAGGAAGAAAGAAGGACCGAAGAGCCGTGCTGATCCAGGAAGAAGAGGACACCAACTGCTTTGGTCCAGCCCTACCAGCCTGTCCCGACTCCTATAACTGCCTACAGCGGAAACCCCGGCGTGTCCAGCAGCCCCCCAGAACCCGGAGGACCTGCCCTGCACTTACCTTACAGACTGTCTCCCGTGAGCACTGGACTTGCTCAACCAAGACTCAGCCACAGAATCCGGATCCAGGTGGCTCTGCGATTTTGCACCACTCTGCACCCGACGCCATGGCCCGACTTTGAGTGGCCCAACACCACGGGGAGGTCTCCCCAGCGACCCTGACCTGGGATCTGGTGATCCCCGACCTCCCTCAGGCTTCAAGCAGATGCCTCCAGCCTCAACCTGAAGGGTCTACCCGACCGCGACCGGAGCTGGTAAGAAGACCCTTGCAGGTAGTTTACTTACCTGCAAACCAATAACCTTCTTTTTCCCATAGGAACCAATGTTCTGATGTATTGTTCCTAAAAATGCTCTGTAGAGCTAAACTTTTGTATGAAAGAAAAGTAAACTATATTGCAAACCTGAAAAAGTCTCTTACCTTGTATTGTAGGATCCACGGTGTGATATCTAGGTATATCACCCCGAGTAGTCTATGTAATCCAAAAGTAGCATACAAGTAATCAAAATTAATTTCTAAGCAATTTGAACTGTTTTTAAAGCACATACAAACCTGTAACGATTGCAAATCCATTCCCAATTGCATTACCTTGTAAAGTTTTACATTTGCAAGCACATTTTACCTACCTGTACCAAGTACTGCTTGGTTCTAGAAATAAAAATATATAAGTATACCTTTATCATACTTACCAAATTGGTCTGGATTCTGTCTCAGTGTGAGTGTAGTTGGTTCTTGATTGAGTGAATACCATAGATGCTTAATACACCCTCCTGATAAGCCTAACTGCTAGCCCACACTACCACAAAGAGAGCTGTTAGTACTTGTCTAATTTAGCCTCTGCTACCCCTCTGGGGACTTCCTGGACTCTGTGCACACTATTCCTTACTTTGGTATAGCATATACAGAGCCAGCTTCCTACATCATGACAATCCAAAAACCATGCAAGTGCAAATGCTTGCATGGTTTGTGTATGGTTTAGGATTTTTATGTCATGCTTACTGAATATGTTTTATTATTTTTTTACTCATTAATCCTAAAGAAGGTGGTTGTAATATATTGTGTCCACCAAAATGCGTCAACGGAATTCTATGTACTTTTAATTTATGTATGCTTTGTAATGATAAGCACAAGTTTTTAAAGTTTTTAATTGCATGATTAAAACCATATATATTTTTTCTAAAGAATTTCTGTGGTATTCTATTGTGTGATTTGTAGTGATGTGTGTGTGCATATGTGTGTGTGCGCGCGTGTGTGTGCATATGTGTGTGAGTACACAATACAGAGAGATAGGGAGATGGTGAGATGTGTACGACGTTATGATATCCACTAAGAGGAGTTTCTAGTTGTGTGATTTTGATACCTATTAGAAATTGGGTGTCTAGTTGGCAGAGGCTTGCGGCCTGTCCAAGTAAGGACAACAATCCTAATCAGGATAAGTCAAATACATTGCCTAAATTAAACCAGTGCTCACTCTCTGGTAGTATGGCACGGACCAGTCAGGCTTAACTTAAGAGGCAATGTGTGAAGTATTTGTGCAACACTTAAATTACAGTAACAGTGAACATACCACAAAAAGACTCCACGCTAGATTAGAAAAATAGAGAATATTTATCTGAGTAAAGTAAGGCCAAAATGACAAAAATCCAATTAAGTAGAACTCGAGATAGGAATTTTTAAAGATTAAATCCAAAAGAAGTGCTTAGAAATCAATAGTGCTAAAAGGTTACTTGAGGTCGCGCTAGACTGGTGTAGATCCAAAGTTCAGGGCGACTGCGATAGAAGGCAGGACAGGTCCGCTGAAAAAGTACCTTAGATGGAGCAAATGTTGGCATCGAAGACTCGATGCGTCGGTTCCGATTCACGCAGTTGGGATGATGCATCGAAGTCGAGCCTCGCAGTAGGGTCCCGCGTCGCTGAACCCTTTACCAGTCAGATGCTGCGTCATCATTGACGTAGCGCCAATCCGAGGTGCCGACTGCGAGGCTCATCATCGAATCTCGCAGTTCAGTCCCATTTCGTCACAGAGCACACAGAGATGTATTCGGCTCGCCACTGAGCCAGCGTTAAAGGGTTCTGCGTCGATTCAGATTGGTGCAGAGGTGACAATGTGACGATTTTGGAACAAAACGGCTACAGAACCCACTTCAGAGGTCCAGGGCTGAAGGGGCACCTCAGGCTAGGGAGGACTCACAGATGTCAGAGTCCAGCAGCTGAAGCAGAGTTGAAGGACGTCTTTGATGGCCCTGAGACTTCAAGAACAGGGAGCAGGCCTGGAGAAACTTGGGGTCAAGGATGTAGAGAACAGGTGCAGTCCTTCTCACTCCCAGGCAAGAAGCAGCAGGCCAACACAACAAAGCAGTTAACAAAGTGGCAGTCCATCCTGCAGCACAGCAGTTCTTCTTCCAGGCAGAATGTCCTTGGTTTCAGCAAAGTTCTGATTTGGTGGTGTCAGGGGTTCAGTACTTATACCTAAATGTGCCTTTGAAGTGGGGGAGACTTCAAAGAGGCCTTTGAAGATCACAAGATCCCTACCTTTCCTGCCCTGGCTCCAGACTCACTACAGGGGGGTATGCAGCTCTGTGTGTGGGGACAGGCACAGCCCTATTCAGGTGCAAGTGTCAGCTCCTCCCTCCCAATCTACCTCAGGAAGGTCCATCAGCCTGGTGATGGACCATCAAGATACAAATGTCACAACCCAGGCCCTTTGTGTGACTGTCTAGAGGGAATGTACAAAGCCCAGCTGTCACCAACCTAGATGTGTATTTAGAGACAGGAAGAGGCACAGAATAGTCAAAGTAAGAAAATGCCAACTTTCTAATAGTGCTATTGTCAGACTTACAATTTAAAATTCAACTTCACCATAAGTTGTGATTTTAAATTGTGAGTCCAGAGACACTAAACTCCAAATTTCTATCTCTTCCCAGTTGGAAATTACACTTAAAAGATATTTAAGGGAAATCCAATGTCAACCTATGAGCGAGATAAGCCTAGCAGTAGTGAAAAGTACATGTTCTACCTTTTAAATACACTGCACCCTGTTCATTGGGCTGCCTAGGCTCTACGTTAGGGGTGACATATATGTAATAAAAGGGAAGGTTTGGGCCTGGCAAGTAGATTAACTTTCCAGGTCGAAATGGCAATTTAAACTGAGCACACAGGCTCTGCCTTGGCAGGCCTGAGCCATGTTTAAAGGGTTACTGAAGTGGGTGGCACAATCAGTGCTGCAGGCCCATTAGTAGCATTTAATTTATAGGCCCTGGGCACATATAGTACACTTTACTACAGACTTAGAAGTAAATTAAATTTGCAAATTGGGGATAAGGCAATGTTACCATGTTTTCAGTACAGAGTATATGCACTTTAGCACTGGTTAGTAGTGGTAGAGTGGCCAGAGTCCTAAAGCCAACAAAAACGAATTCAGTAAAAAGGGGCGGAGGAAGGCTAAAGGTTTGGGGTGACCCTACAGAAAGGACCATTTCCAACAATACACTCTGATCTATCCTATTTGAAACCCTTAACTCCCGAATAACTTTGCCAGATTTTCACTCCTGGAAAAACCCTTCCAAGATGTTAGAATGTTTGCCCGTCCAGACACATCTAACTCCAACCCACTTGTTTTATCCAAAAGTACACTATCTCCATTAATTATATTGTTTATCCTAAAAGGGACACGTACCACACCCTTAAATACAAAGTCTTTCTGTTTGCGTCCTATTATTCCTTTACACTTGTACAAAACCTTCACTTTCACATTAACCGGTTGCCTTCCCCAGTTAAATCTGCTGGTTTCTTAATGCATTTCCGAACCCCATGCAGCAATAGCTAAGTCAATACCACGTCCAACTGCGGCTACTTCTTCAGTAAATATCGTTCATTTTGACCAGCTTTCTTGAGTTCTATGCCTTTCTTTTGAGCAGAAGCGACCGAAACATTGACCAAGCATTAACTTTGAACATTATTCCTACTACAACCATAAGTGTGATTATGGCCTCAGAGACTATTATTGGTTAGGTGGATATACCCTGCACCACTCATTACTAACTATTGAACTGTGATTTATATTTTGTGATTACTGGATGTCGGTTGTGCTCTTAACACATGACCCTTAGCCAACATGTACTATGATTGAGTGACAGATATTATACATATCTACACATATATCTACACACATATATATATAGCTCTTCCGGTATCTGCGTTTAGGTGACGTTCAGCCTGATCATTGTGGGTGCTCGTAAAACGCCCGTGCCGGGCATTTTAATCTGACAGTTCTTCCGTCATTTACAGAAACGGAACGTCACTCCTCGTAGTGTATATTCAAATTTTATTGGCACAGCAGATCACATAAGTGCAGCATCAGATGCGTTTCGGCTTGATCTGCCGTGCCAATAAAATTTGAATATATACTACAAAGAGTGCCGTTCCGTTTCTGTAAACGATGGAAGAACTGATATATATATATATATATATATATGACGATCTAGACGAAGGGACTCTATGGTCCAGTAGAAGGCTGTGTGCCGAAAGGCGCAGACCGTCCGTCCGGTAAACTACCATTACTACGCGGATATTACTACGAATTGCCTTTACGACGCATCTTTTATTTCGCCTGTACCATTACAACGCATGTTTTTTTTACGCATGCTTCTACAACGCAATTACTGTTACTTCGCAATTACCGTTAATTCGCAATTATCAGGTAAGTACGCCGCAATTGAACTCTCATGCTGATCGTTTTGATTGCAAGCACTTTTTTAGTACTCCACATGGATAATTTCGGCATGCCTCATTAAAAAACAAGGCGAAAGGATAAATGTTTTGACTGCTTGCACTTATTTTGGCAAAAGAACAGTAGGTAAATTGTCTGACAATGCACAGCTTATTAACAAAAAAAGCCAACCACTCAAAGAATGTTATGTAAAAGGCTCATTTCGGCATGTCTCATTGAACTCTCAGGCGAGCGGATGATCGTTTTGACTGCAACCACTTTTTTAGGCAAAAGAACAGTAGGTCAATTTTCAGAAAATGCACAGCTTCATAAATTTTTTTTTAAAAAGCCAACCACTCAAAGAATGTTATGTAAAAGGAAAGAATTTGTTTGAGGTCATCTGGTCATATTTTAATACCGTTTATGGTAACAAGTAGCAGGCAAGAGGAAAGTCCTATGAAGCGGAACAATGAATATAATTTTAAGTGACTTAGAAGGAGATTCAGCCAGATCCAACCACACCCTTACCGACTGCAGGGCTGAATATTTAGAAAAAAACTAAAAATATATTTTTTAAAAAGCATAACATAAAAAATGTGTATAATAAAAAAAATATACACTCAGTTTTTCATAGCTTTCTTTGGACGGAATTGTCCTTTTTCTATTTTTGGGAAAATGCAGTACGTAGACGCACGTACGTAAAAACGTCATTAGGGAGGATCATCGCGCGAGGGAGAAGCACGGAAGAGCATTGTCCAGGTAAGAGCTTTAAAACGTTTATTATAAAAGTTAGTAGAGGTACGGCTAAATGAAAAGTGAGAGGAGGGTAGTATGATGTATTTGTGTAGATTATAAAAGGAACGTATTTAATAAAGAGAAATGTAAAGTAAAGCCAGTAAGAAAGCATGATGAAGGCGTAGTAAAAGCATGAAAATTATTTGTTTGCGTTGTATCGACATATATTCATTGGGGTAAATTGCGCAAAGGAGAAGAAGCACGGATGTGAATATGTAGCGAGAATTAACTTTCCGTGAAAAATGTATACATAGCTTTAAAAATATTCATTGGTTTAAGAAATGTACTCCCCACCCAAAACCCCTATTTTCACTGCATCCCGTGACAGGGGTTAGGTTACTTTAATTTTTTTTTTTTATAGTTATTAGTTTTAAAAAATGCGTTGTAAAAGTATGCGATGTATTTGAGACCGTTGTAAAAGCATTTTAAATACATTTCTATGCAGTTGCGAACTAACTGTTTGTGAACTTAAAAACCTGCGTTGTAATGGTATTTGCGTAGTAAAAACTACGTTGTAAAAGCATGCGAATTACCGGTTTGCGTTCTATCGACATATATTCCGTCCGTCCACTTGCACTAATTGCACTTTGAAAACTTGACGAAAATGAAATAAAGAGGCGATGAGATAGTGGAAGCATATTATATATATTTTATTTTTTGTTAATTGACTTTGGGTACATCTGGTCATACAAAGTTAATTTATTTGAATCACTGCAGGTTGGATTCATTTGATACCAACCTCATAGTATTTGAAACATGTATGCAAGTTACTCCATTAGGAGCTTCTTGTTCGCTTATTATAGTTTGTACTCCGTCTCCTGTGGGATTATTGGGTAACCCTAGTGTATTTTCTTTTCTTTTGAACCAAGCATTTTCCCTCGGATACATCAGCAGGTCTGGGACTGGCATCCTTAATCTCCCCACATTGGCAGTAACTGTAACCATTTAATTTTGTTTTCCCAGATCAATACACCTCCACTTCTTTATAGGTAAACTGACATATTTGAAGATTCTCTGGCTCACCCTTGGTAGCTTACCTAAAAAAACGTCTCGGGAGTAAATGTGTGACAGTTGGCCTAAACAATAAAAGGGTACAAAAAATACGGTAAAAGGTCCAAACAAAGTAACTCAAATAATATGGAATTAGTAAGTAAAACGGCACACACATGAAAGGAATCCGATGTAGATAGAGATGAAATATTTGGGTTACGTGTCATCAAAACAGCTCTTTTCAGCAATAGCAAGCAGGTCTTTCATCGAAAACGGCACTAGAGGGCAGCAGTGTCTCAGTTTGTGGCAATAAAAAGAAATGCACATTTAGGCATATTTAAAGAGAAGTTTTTTTAAAGAGATGATTGTAAGCCACATATATTCTGCCCACATGTAACAACAAATATTTGATTTAAAAAAAAAAAAAATACCCCGATGGAAGGCGCAAATATTCAAGACTGGTTCCTAAATCACCAATACAGACTTTCAAGCTTCGAGAAAGCGTCACACAACTGCAGTAATGATCCACAGTATAATGTCCAGTCACAACTGGTTCCTGGCATTCCTGTACAGCACCATAAAACCCCATTTGTCTATATGGCCTTCTTCATTCTTCCGAAACAGGGGAGAAGTTTCACAAAGGCATGCATTAGAAATGTCGAATTGTAGTGACTGGGTATGTAAGCTCCACTGTCAAAATCCCTCTGCCTTGGCAGTCAGGATGGAACAACTAGTTTCCCTGGCCCTCAGAGACGATTTTCAGTCCTAGATACCCGAAAGTCGTATTAACTGACATCTCAATAGAAGGATTGCGAAAGTGGGATAGGGATGTTCAGAAAGATACAGCAGTTTAGAGAGGAGTACCATCTTGATTGAGTCTATACGCCCTGCAGTAGTTAGCGGGAGGGAGATGGTGTTTAACGCCTCTCCGTAATATTGGAGGTCATCAGTGCACCACTGTAGGGGGAAGTCTGGGACGAAGGTAGTCTTAGCGGAGGCTAAGGCAGAAAGTTGGGACTTTTCCTCAGTTAATATGTATGCCTGATAGGCCTAAAGAGTGATGTAATCAACGTATTAAGATATCAATAGGCGCCATCTAGTGTACCGCAGCGCGGAGTCTCGGTAGTGCTGCCCTAGTTTGGAAGCTAAGGGTTCGACAGCCAGGACAAATACCAAGGGCAACAGTGGGCAGCCCTGTCTGATCGAAAGGGTCTGATAATGCTCCATTAATGCGCACCTTGGCCAGGGGCTTGTGTACAGCAATAGAACCAGGAAAGAAACAGTCTAGGAAAGCCCATTCGGATAAGTATTGCCAGAATAGTTCCATTCTAGTGAATCGAATGCCTTGGTGGTCTTAAAAGACCGCCACTACTTTCAAATGTGGGTCTATATCCTGTAGAACTGCAAAGAGTGTTCTCAAGTTATGGTAGGTGGACCGAACCAGAATGAAACCTTACTGATCAGGTCGAACTAGGTGTGGTATAATGAGAGAAAGTCTATTGGCAAGTAGTTTTGCCAGTATTTTTACATCACAATTAAAGAGAGTAGTCTGTACGAATCACACTGATCTGGTAGTTTTCCTTGTTTTAGGAGAGCAATGATCAGGACCTCCCACATGGTCCTGGAGAGTTTCCCTGCCTGTCGCGGCTCCTCAAATACACTTATAAGTATTGGAGCTAATATCTCAGAATATGACTTATAAAATTCTGCCGGGAGGCCATCTGGCCCGGTGCTTTTCCTGATGAGAGCTACTGTATTACTTCAAGGATTTCGTCTTTGGTGAATGCCTGATCTAGGAAGGCGCAATGGGCATCAATTAACCAGCCCCGAATCACAATTTCCAGATATGTATTCATCTCTATGGGTTCCTTTTGTTGACTGAATAGGGGCAGCGATAAAAGGCAGCAAACGCCTGGAAAATCGCAGGCATGTCTACGTGTACAGATCCATGTGCGTCCTTGAGACTGAGCACATCACTGGCAGTCCAAGGTCGCTTTATCATAGTAGTAAGTGTTTTACAAGGCCTCTCTCCCTCCAAATAGGCTCTTGCGACTGCATATTTCCGTGAAACTTAGACTCCCAGAGTGACACTTTGTGGTATTCGGTCAGGGTATTTTTAATCTGGTGTGCCCAATAGCTTGCTGCTTTTTTAGCGGCTTTAATTCCTTTGCCAACCTAGTTAGGCGGTCCCGGAGCGATCGTGGCACCTTTGGCCATGAATATCCACCTTATGGTGACCTTAAAGGCCTCCCAAACTGTACAGATAGAGTTGACGGACCATATATTGCGTTCGAGAAGTTCTGAGATGTCGAGCCTGAATTTCTCAACAAACAGGTTATCTGGTAGTGTGGATGGAGAGAGACGGCAGTTTGGGCTTAGTGGCGTCTGTGCAGGGATTGTTAAGGTGAGCACGACTGGGGAGAGATCTGAGAATGTGCGTGATCTACAAGTTATCCCCTGTACCCATGGTCCCGTTCCCTTGGATATCAGCCAGTAATCTAGCCGGGACCAGCTTCTGTGCACTCATGAGTGACAAGTGCCTTCTCTGCCCTGGTGATGGTGGACACACCAGATGTCTAGCAAATCATGTTCTCGAATAATATCCTGCAGATGACGAGACGCAGTATCTTGACAACTAGGAGGAATATGTGACCTGTCCATGTGCTCATCAATGGCGCAATTGAGATCAACGCCCCAGAGTTAGAATGGTTGATCCTGTGAATGCAATTTTGCCCCACAATTGACTCAGGAACGCAGGGTCGTCCATATTAGGCCCATAACTGTTGGATACTATGGGACATAGTCTCCCTCATACAATAACAAATCTGCCCTGTTCATCCAGTATGGACTCTTAGGGCATAAATGGAACCCTCATCGTATCAGGAGCGCCACGCCCCTTGCAAGGTAGAGTCGGAGGAGAACAGTCTATATGGTACCCATTTTTCAGCGAACGGCTGGGATAGGCCGACAGCCAAGTTAGTCTCCTGTAGGAGTGCTATATTGACCCCATGCCTTCTCTAAATATGACACAATTTGTCTACGATTACAAGGGTTTTCAAGCCTTGTACTTTCCAGGTGACACATTTATATGGTGCGCGTGGATTAGCTTGAGTGTTATCTTTCTCGCCAGCCAGCCTTACGGAACGAATGGTAGAGGGGTATCTAGTATGCGTGGCATGAGGTGGTCAATATCCAGCCCGATGCTAAAAGAAGGTGTTGGCAAGTACTCCGATTACAGGCCTCAAAAAAATCATAAAAATGTTACTAGACCTGGATGTCTAGTAATTTGAATAATCTACACGACCTAACTGTAATGTACTTGACCAGTAAAATGGTCTCAAATTGTGTGTGATCCTAGGCAAAATATTTTATTTTATGGAGTCGCCTTTTTCTTCATAATCACTTATGAGAGCACCTTCAAATATGCAAGTTCAGCATTTCTGCTGTACAAAAAAACCTTTTTTTAAAAAAATGTAATAGACTAAATGTTTGCTCCATATTTAATAAGAATCAAGCCCACATATAGGTTATACATGACCCCAGACTTGCCTCTTAGTTCACTAATTGTGTTATATTCTCGGGTTAGGCCCATGTAGCGAAGCAGCTAATTTCTTACATTGTCCTCACAAGAACATTACAGCTGTGAACTTTTGCACATATTGGCGTGCATGACAAAGTTGGATTAGTTTCCCCGAAACTAAACTGGTTTACACATCTAGCTTTGCACAACATTATCACAACGCCCTGAACATCATGTACAAGGTCTCTTTTCGCACTATGTACAAATGTCTTCTCTATCTTCATCCACTGGGCGACAGGGCTATCTACATACCCATAACATCACCAATCTATACGCACATCGCAAGGTAGCTTTCGATTATAAAGATGACCATCCCAGTAGATTTAGAGAGGAGGCACTTCAGCTGACACCGAGGGTCCCTGCATGTTGAGACTTCAACTCGCAGTGGTCTGACATCTCATGAGGGGTGTCCAGTTCATGACCAAGACAGAGTCCTTCATTCTCTCCCATCAGGTAATGGGGTTGGATCGTCCCTTGGGGGGATTCTTGGCTCTACACATACTCTAGGTACACAGAGTAGGATTTGCATCGTAGGAGTATGCGCGATTACTGCCTTGTTTTATATGCCTGCATATATACATTGCTTTAGCACTATGGTAGAACTGTATCTACTATTTACGCTTTTGGTGCTCGTAATCACTTTTATCTGCTTCGGTCTGTTAATCATTGCAGCACACGTACTCATAAAAGAATTACGTTGGTTCAATAAACTTATTGAAACTGTCCCACTGTGAATTCTCTGTATACTTCTCTGAGAATAAGTGAGCATGAGTGACTGAGCGAAAAGTTCTGTACTGTTTCCACGATCCCCGAGGGGTCAGGGTTGTCATGTTCAGTGGTTGCCAGAAACCATTAGCTCCCTGGTAAGGTTAGGGTGGGCTTACGATGGCACTGTGAGCTAGCTGGTCTATCGGCAGACATATCCTGCGGGGGTGTCTGGAATCAGTCTAGACACCAAGCTCCTAGTTTATGTTGTCCAACAAATGCACAGATCCTACAGATTAGTAGGAACTACATAACATGGCGCCGCCAACGTTGGTTGGGTTCTTATTTAACGGTCAATCTGAGTAGTTCAGTCGTGCTTTCTCAGAGACCCCTACTCACATTTGAAACAGACGTCTGAAGTGGGAAGGGAAGTAAATCCACCTCAGCTGAGTAGGTATACCCTATGTATTGGCTGTAGGTTATTCAAGCTTGGAGGATTAAAAGTTTCCCACATTGTGCATACCATATCGCCATAAAATCAATTTAAATGAAAGACCTTTTTCTCTTCACACAATGTCCGTAAACGGAGCAGCTGGTGAGGACATGAAGAACAGGTAATTGCTCTAAATATTACAGAAAATTGCAGACAGGCTGTTACTATGAAATTATTACAACATGGCCTCCCGGCAGTGGGTGGAGAGGTTACCTTCGTGGTCGAGGCACACAAAGCATTCAGAATGGAGGTATTCTACTCTTGGGTTAAATCCCGCCTGCAGAAGCACGCACAAGGTTGCTTCACACTTACATTGAAGATTAACCACCTGAAGAGTATTTTCCATACGTGGACATACATGTCCCATTAACTTATCAAGAGCACATAAATTGGTTTAAAGGCACTCTACCCCATACCACAGAAAACACAACACTCAGTCTGCTCAGCAAAGGAGGAGCGACCTGGCCGGTCCTAGCTTCATATACACCACATCCAGACACTGCTACTTTATCAATCAATCAATCAATCAGGGGTTTATAAAGCGCGCTATTCACCCGTGAGGGTCTCAAGGCGCTGGGGGGGAGGGGGTGGAGGGGGGTAGGCAGCTTTGCCTCAGTCGAAAAGCAAGGTCTTTAAGTCCTTCCTGAAGATGTGCAGGTTAGGGGAGCGTCTGATGCGGACCGGGAGCTCGTTCCAGGTTTTGGCTGCGATGTAGGAGAAGGCCCTTCCTCCTGTTCTGCGGATGCGGATGCGGGGTGTCTCCGCTAGGGCGAGGTCGGCGGATCGGAGAGTTTTTTTGGGTGCGTGGAAACAGACTATTGTTGAGGTATTTGGGTCCGATGTTGTGGAGGGATTTGTAGGCGTGGGTGAGAAGCTTGTAGGTTATTCTCTTCTCGACCGGGAGCCAGTGTAGGTCTCGTAGGTGTTGCGTCATGCGTTTGTGCCATGGGGTCCCGAGGACGAGTCTGGCCGCAGCGTTCTGGGTGGTTTGGAGCTTGTGTAGCAGGGTCCTGTTGATGCCGGCGTAGAGGGCGTTTCCGTAGTCCAGTCTGCTGGTTATGAGTGCGTGGGTGACGGTTTTTCTGTGTTCGGGGGGGATCCATTTGAAGGTCTTTCGGAGGATGCGGAGGCAGTTGAAGCAGGTGGAGGCGACGGCGTTGATCTGGCGTGTCATGGTGAGAGAGGAGTCAAGGATGATGCTGAGGTTCCGAGCGTGGTCTGTTGGGGTGGGAGGACTCCCGAGGGCGGAGGGCCACCACGTGTCATCCCAGGCGGAGGTCGAGGGTCCCAGGATGAGGACCTCAGTTTTCTCAGTGTCGAGCTTCAGGCAGCTGTCCTTCATCCATGCCGCGACGTCCCTCATTCCTTCCTGGAAGCGGAACCTGGTGTCTTCAGGATCCTTCGTGAGGGAGAGGATGAGTTGGGTGTCATCGGCGTAAGATACTATGTTGAGCCCATGCTGTCTGATGATGGCGGCGAGGGGGGCCATGTAGATGTTGAAGAGCGTGGGGCTGAGCGATGATCCCTGTGGTACTCCGCAGTTGATCTCTGTGGGTTCGGAGATGAAAGGGGGGGGGAGGGGAGTCTGATCCTTTGGGTTCTGCCGGAGAGAAATGATTGGATCCAGTTGAGGGTGGTTCCTTGTATCCCGGCGTCGTGCAGTCTGGCTGCGAGAGTGTGGTGTGAGACGGTGTCGAAAGCCGCGGAAAGGTCCAGTAGGATGAGGGCTGCGGTGTGTCCCTGGTCAAGTAGCATGCGGATGTCGTCAGTGGCTACGAGGAGGGCGGTCTCGGTGCTGTGGTTGCTGCGGAATCCGGACTGGGAGGCGTCTAGGATGGAGTGCTCATCGATAAATGCGGTCAGCTGGGCATTTACGACTCTTTCGGCGACGAACGGGAGCAGGGAGATGGGCCGGTAGTTCTTCAGGTCCGTGGGGTCGGCTGTGGGCTTCTTGAGGAGGGGCTTGACTTCTGCCTGCTTCCAGTCGTTAGGGAAGGTGCCGGCTTGGAGGGAGGCGTTGATGGTCCGTCCTAGTTTGGGGGCGAGGGCGGTGGCGGCCTTCTGGTAGATGTGAGGTGGGCAGGTGTCCGTGGGTGCTCCAGACCTGGTTTTCATCATGGCCGTGGTGATGAGTTCCACCGTGGCGGGGGTCCAGGTGGTGATGGTCAGCTGGTGGTCAGCGGAGGGGAACAGGGTGGTGAACGGCGTCTGGTCGCTGAAGTGGTCGTAGAGGGTCTTGATCTTCTGATGGAAGTAGGTGCTGAGCTTGTTGCAGAGTTCCTGGGATGGTGTGACATCCGTGGCCTCGCTGGGGGGTTTGGTGAATTGCTGTATGATGTTGAAGAGTTCTCTGGCGTTCGTTGGGTTGGTGTCGAGTTTGTTCTTGATGAAGGTCCGTTTGGTGTCCCTTATGAGCTGGTACTATTCCTTTAGGGCGCTCCTATGGTTGTTTCCGTCTTCCGTGGTTTTCCAGCTTCGCCATATTTTCTCGAGGCGTCTGAGGGTGCGCCTGGCGACTTGGAGTTCGGTGGTGAACCAGGTGGCCCTCAGGGGGCGTTGTTTGGCAGGGTTGCGGAGGGGGGCGATCTTGGCGCATCTGGAGATCCATCGATGGAGTTCTTTGGCTGAGGTGTTGGCGTCGGTCGTGGTGGAGGGGGGGGGTCTAGGAGGAGGATGGAGTAGAGGTGCTCCTCTGTGATTTTGCTCCAGTTCCTTCATGGCGGGCGCGGTGCCGGTTTGGGTGCGGTGGTGGTGTTGAAGGTGAAATGTACGCAGTGGTGGTCGGTCCAGGGGGGCTGGGAGGTGTGGCTGAAGCAGACCAGCAGCAGGAATGCGTACACTGTTTTAGAGATTTAGTAAAAATGTACAGAAATCTTACACAATACAGAAGGAGAACATTGACAGTCCAACCTGCTCAGGCTGCACAACCTCAATTGGCTACTACAGGTATTAGGCCCCAAACGCTGAACGCCGTTATGAGAAAGATTCCCACCAGCCGGGAGCAAATCCCGTTCTGCATAGCGCAGAAAACAGCTCCGCTTTAAGCAGTTTTTCCTCATACGGGCCTGCAGTGAAAAACACAGAATAGTAACAATTTTCTTGCCATTGGGTTTGGCTCCCCTGATAGAAGATTGTGTCACATGGAGTACAATCTTTGCTGCAGTTTATACCAGAACTCATGGAACCCCTTCAAAAGCAGTTATACCAGATGTACTAAAACAAATACAGAATGAGTACAGGGCAGAACCTGCCCTGGACCTGGGGATGAAACTAATGGGCAATTTTGCCCAAGCTTTTGCAATTATGTTAAGTAACATAAAAGGGGAGACAGCAGCAGTGGCTATACGCCAATGCCTGAGGAACTTCACTCCTGCACAACAGGAGTGAGAGTTGCCCTAGATTATCGAAGAAACATATGCTTCATTAGGTAGAGATAATCTGGGTGCCAAACCTGGGAAACCAATAGTTAAGAGCAGTTCTGAAAAGGAAAACTTTAAGCAAACACCCGATTCTTCCAAGAAGAAATGGGACAATAAACAAAAAAAAAAAGCACAACACAGTCGCAGGGTGGGTCTCCTCAACAGGAACACACCGAGAGAAAATACAATTTGAGAAACCGTGACAATATTAGAAGCCTGATAGGTATCAAAATACTGATACAAGTTCCGCTCATTCCTTTCACGAGTCATCCAAAAAACGTTCGGAGAGAGACGGACAGTCAGAGCACAGAACGGAAGAACGAGTCAAGCCGAAAAGGGAGACACATCGCACTTCGGACTACATCATTAAACAGAGTGTTGGAAAACGAGGCAGCATCTGTGAGGCCTGCACAAATAACATGACTACATTTGTCCTTCACTGGGAACCAAACACCCAATTGTAGCGCCTGACTCTCAGAGGGTAGCGTTGCAGAGCAGTCTGAGGCTTACTCAAGGGAGGTGGTGTGGGCTAGTAATCGCCATTTGCAGGTGCGCAGAAATAACACTCAATAATTGATTGTCCAGTCTGTACTTTGCTTTATAAAAGGAAGAGTACATTTATTAAACACACCCACTACTCAATACTATGCACCAATTTACAAATATACATAAGCTGTTGGAATTACTTTGTGACATTGCATAACATCTCCACCCCTCCTGAAAGGGGGGGTGGGGTCTAGTACCACCACTCCCATGTATGCACATCATCTTGCCCCCAATGCAGTTAGTTGAACATAACCTGGAGCGAGGGCCCTGCGCACTGGCACCATCCCAGTGGCGACTCACCCCATTACCTCAACACGCATTAAAAATAGGTTCACCTGCCCTAGTGACACATAACCCTGACTGAGCATCTTATATTGTCCATACAGTATGCACCCCTACATATTCGGGGCTAACAGTCTGGGTTGTTCCTCACCTAAGCGCAGCAGCAAGAATACATGTTTAAGCATTACTTTGGAATGACAGTACTCATCACCTTTGTTGGACATTAGAATGCATTGCAATTACAGCCCCTAAAGGCATCCCAGATGAAATCACAGGATTACGCATATACAGCCAGACACCCTAGCAGGAATGTCTGGCAACATAACCCCACTTTGCTTATGACATCACCTTACACAGGTACTTCACATTACATATGTGACCTTCAGTCCCTCTAAAAAAGAATAACCTTAGTAAATGCACTATGGGTGCAATTACACCTCTTCACCTCCAGGGGATGCCCATCTCCAGACATCCCCAACTCAGCCCTTCACTCCATGAAGCACTTCACAATACACCCTTAGCTGTAGAACAAAAGTTCCAGCCTAGAAGGTGTTAAATGCACGCTGAGCCCTTGAGGGGTTATCCTTTTAAAATCCCTATGAGACTTAGGGTGGGACTTATCTTCGTGCTGGGGGGAGACTGCGCTTCTCCAGCAGCTCCCCCAGCACCCTTGCACCAAGTTGGCGGTGACCCCGTTCTCCTGGGGCCACCACAAGCACCAAAACGGCAACTTCCAAATGCCCGGCAAGGCATTATGGGGCGCTTCAGCTCCGCTTTGTGAATATCGCATGAGCGGCTCTCCTGCTGTGCCGGGGAGAGCCACGATCGATCTGGCGCTTCGCGCCGCCTTTCTCGCTTGGTGGGGGGCCTGGTCCCACCCGGACCCCCAGGTAAAGGGAGGCGGCTCGGGGAGCCCACCCCCCGGCTGCCCCTGCCGATTTTTGGGTCCCTGTCCCACCCGGGACCCCCGCAGGACCTCCACGTTGGAGGTCAGCCCGCCCCCGCGCGGCCAGCACCCACGTGTGCTGCCGGGGAGCCGGCTGAGCTCTTCTGGTCTGCCCACTCCACGGGCAGACGAGTCTTTTTCCTCCGGTCCGGCTGGACCGTGGGGGGTGGGGGGGGTGCAGCGGCACTCCCCCTGCCCCCTCCTTCCTTCCGGGGCCACCTTCACGGGGGCGCGAAGGCCCCCCCGGCTGTGCTTCGGGGCCCGGGGATGGGGTCCCGGGCCCTTCCTCCTCCTAGCGGGGGGAGCGCGACGGCGGGGGGCGCGACAGCGCTCCCCCGCCTCCCGTCTTCGTGGGGGGGTGCGACGGCGCTCCTCCGCCTTCGGTGGGGGCCAGGGTGGGCTCCTGGCCCCCCTGCTGGCCACCTTCACGGGGAGCGCGACGGCGCTCCCCGGCTTTCCTTCTTCTTGGGGGCGGCCCCGGGACATCACCCACCCCGGGGGCATCTCATGGACCGGCGGCGGAGCCCCACGTGCTTCGTCGTCGGTCTTCTTAGGGGTCAAAGGTTGCTCTCCTTCCAGGGGCCATATCTCAGCCCCTGGGGGTCCGATCTGCCCCATTTTCGCGTCTTCTTGCTCCTGGCGGCGGCCCCCAGCCACTGGGAGCACTCTCCTTCGCCCTCCGGGTCTCCAAGAGGGTGCATTCTGCAGGGAGCGGTCTTCACTGGCTCCCTGCGCCAGACGTTCGCCTGGCTCTCCTCCTGGGCCTCTCTTCTCCCTGCGCAGAGGCCCCTGCTTCTGCGCACCGGTCCTGGGCTCTTCTTCTGGCGCTGTTAGGGGCCTGGGGGGCAGTCAGGGGGTACCTCCTTCCAACTGCCCATTGCCAGGCTCCAGCACCTTCCGCCTCAGCAGACCACACCCCAGAGAGATTCTCTTCCTGTTCAAGCACTTTTTAAAAGTTGAGTAGGGGGCTGGCAGGAAGCTTCTGTCTGTCCTATCAAACAGCGACATCACTTCCCTGCCCCTGCTCCCTCCTTGTCCAGCGTCTGGGTTTGTTCAAAATGGCGTCGTCCAGGATCTCTGGCCACATGGTCTCTGAAACAAGCCCCCTTCCCTCCTCGCTGCCTTCTCTCCTTGGTGCAGCCTGGTGCCTGGCACCCAGTGATAGCTGCTGATGGATGAGCCTGTAACCCCACTCATCTTCCCTTCGTGGAGAGGAGGCCTTAGCTTGTGGAAGAAAGGTTATCAATCCAGCCAGCTGAGGTCAGCCCTCAGAATGGCCCTGGTTATGACTGACTCAGATAAATATGACATTTCTGGATGACCCAAAAGCAGTACAAATATGACTTTGGACTGTGCAGAATACTTCTTCTCACACCCGTTACAGTGGACTTTAGTGCGTGTCTGGAATCTGTAGGCGTT
The DNA here is from genome assembly GCA_963921515.1 of Calotriton arnoldi. NCBI lineage: Eukaryota > Metazoa > Chordata > Amphibia > Caudata > Salamandridae > Calotriton > Calotriton arnoldi. The sequence continues at coordinate 262,341 of CAWUFW010001443.1, read as the reverse complement.
AGGAAAGTGACACTAGCCCATGGGCGCCACTTCCCCATAGGGGAATAATGAAGTGAAAAACACAGTCAAACTCACTGACTTTCCCTGGCATGTTTCTTCCCAGTGTATAAAGCCTATTCCATGTCACCACCCAATTCTGCATAAGTCCTGCCACACCATTCACTTTGTAGCTGCTCCTGGACTGCGCACGCCAGGAATCTCCCCTGCGCAGCCCCTACCCGTGTGCACACGCATGTACACAGGTGTCTGCATGTAACCAGCCCGGTGCCCCGTACTCCAGCTGCTGCGCAGCGGCCTAGTCAAGCCAGGGGGACACCAGTAAAATCCACATGGAGTCTTTCATCATGAGTTCACTGTGGATGAGTCCCAATTTATGAGCCTCTCCCACAGTAAAAGCTCAACACACAGGTGCTCAAAAAGCGAAAAATCCGGGCGGCCCATAGTGTCAGAACCACCTTCTAACAAGGAGGACAAACAAAAGACTTCTAAACCTTAATTTAAAAAGAAGGTAGCAGGGATTAAAATTAGAAATGCCCAGGCTACTGAGGACTCTGCTACTGAACGGGGAATGCGCAGTGACCATGCTAGACAGCACAGCAGAAGTCACAATAGCTCGCAGGAACCTGATGAATTCTCTGGCGGCAGTAGCGCTGAGTGAGCATATCACGGTGGAAACACCTCATACACAGGTAAGTGTCCCACATCGTTTATACAAAATAACGCTCCAAATTGAGGGGGGACATACCCAGGCGAGTGAAGGGTCTCTTTTGGGAGCACCTGACATATGGTTACAACATTCTTTTGGCTGAAAAGGATTGGCCCCCTGATTCCGTATTGGAGTGCCCAATGGGGGAAGATGTAATTTTACCTGCCTTCTCCAACCTCATACCAGAATCAGTTAAAAATTCATACGCGTAAGAGTGGGCGTTAGCACTTTACCACAGTCATGTTGGGTGGGATGAGGAGTCATCTCATCACGAAATCCCATTAAAATCCATTCCTCAACCACAGAGACAATACCCAATAAAGCATGAAGCAAAGAAACAAGTCAGAGAGATCTTAGATCAACTTGAGTACCAGGGTGTGATAGAGAATTGCACCTCACCCATAAATAATCCCTTGTTTCCCGTAATGAAACCCAACAATTCATATCGTCTGGTCTTAGACTACAGACATTTAAATGCTTCCACACGTACTTTTGCAGTACAAAAATCACATTGTGCCACACTAATGAATAACAACGTGTGGAAAAAAATACAAAACACTAGACATCTCAAATGGATTTTTCTGCCTAAATATAGTGCCCGGGAGCAGATATTTGACAGCCTTCTCAGTGCTAGGTTCTCACACCCAATTTTGTCGATTACCACAGGGGTATAAGAATAGCCCCGGGCTGTTTTCAGCCAGAGTGACAGAGCTACTTCAATATTTTGATGAGGAGTCATTGTCCTATGTAGACAATATTTATCTGACGGACGATGAATTAATAGAACACTTGGCTAGAGTGAACCACATAATACTTGGGTTCGCTCACCTAAGTTATAAATTCAATTTCAAAAAATCAAAAATTGCCCACCTCCGTGTCCTATTTCTAGCATACAAGTTGTCAAGTGAAGGCAAAAGCCTGGCAACACATTTTTTAGAAACATGTGCACTGTTCCAACCTCCGACGACTCTGAAAAGACTACAATCCATTTTAGGATTTTTTTAATTTTGGCAGGACTTACATTTTGGATTACGCAAAAAGAGTAAAACCTTTCTGCGACTTAATTAGACCAGATTTTTCAGTGCATCATTGGACACAGGAACATACAGATATTCTACGTTCCGTACAAGCGGACATGCTAGCTTCTAAACATTTACACATGCGTGTCAACACAACTAACCTGGTGATCCGCATAGTCGCTGGACCAACTGGGTACACATAGATCACTTTCAATGAAGGCGATACAGTTCCTATTGCATACAAATCACATTTGTACACAAACACTGAAATGCGTTTTACACCAACTGAGAAAATACTCACAGTGATACAGACTGCTGTAGTAAGAGAGAGCGCACTAGCACTGGGGAAACTCAAAATTGTTTTGACCCCTGTACCAACCTCAGAGGCCGTTACAAAAGCGAGTATTCCAAATGCTAAAGCTTTATATCCACGATGGATTCAATGGTCTAACTCTCTTACTGCAACAGATGTAGATTACAGATTTGACTCTACATTACAAACACAAGCATTCTTGCAGTAGGAACAAGAATATCCTCTGTTGAATGAAATTATGCCTCTAGATCAATATGAATGCATCATTTATACCGATGGTTCTGCACAGCCCGCAGTAGGAACAAAACAGCAATATTCCACGGCATGAGCGATTGTTAAAGGACAAATGCATGACGGAAAGTTCCGTCCTGGGAAAACACATGCTCAGTCCCTAGGAGACTGTACAGCGCAGCCCGCGGAACGCAAAGTCCTGATACTGGCACTACAAAATACGGATCGTGAATTCCCCACACTTATTGTGTGTGATTCATTTGACTGTGTCCAGTCTTATAACGAATATTTACACTATTGGGGCCAGAATGGATTTAGAGATTCTAAAGTTTGCACAGTAAAGCACAAGTTGCTTTGGGAACAGGTGGCAAAGCTGAAACAAGGCTTGCCACGGGCTCATGTTATTCATACATTGAGTCATCAAGATGTGGCCATTGACGTTTAAGAGAATTCGATGGCGGGTGAAGCCAAGGCAACAGTTTGTACTCCTGCCGTTGCTGCAATAACTCGCTCAAGTACGAGGATAGACGGAACTACTATGGTGGCAGTTAATGCCACACACAACGGAACAGCCCTGCCAAAAGGCTTTCCACTCAAGTACTCCTACAGGTTAGAAGTACAAAACATTCTGTATGCTCAGATTCCAGGAGTGGTGGATAGAGTAATACCAAACATTGATCGCAGATTAGGACTGATGCTAGCTGCACAGAAGGGTCTGGGGGTTCCACTCACGCAGAGAATGCTGCTACAGTTTCATTACTGAAGCACCGCTATTGGTGGCCAGGTCTATCAAAACAAACCAAGGACTTTGTCCTTAAATGGGACATCAGCCAGCAGATGAAGGGCCCCACCGTAGCACGTCTAGCACAGATACCTCTATTAATTTTAGACAAGCTCTTGTCTTGTGTGTATTTGGATCACTGCGACCCCTTACAATCAGATGGGGCTTACAAGTATATCTAGGTGGCAGTGGATTCATGCTCCAGGTTCCTGTGGGTTTGGCCACAGCGCTCAGCTGACGCTCGAACTGTTATAAAGGATTTGTGAGTCTTTATCGGGACATACGCAATTGGCACACTACACTCTGACCAAGGTCTGGCGTTTAGCTCTCGGGCTTACAAAGAAGCCATGGGAAGTTAGGGTGTGGCCTTGTGGCAATCCTCCCCCTACCATCCCGAGGGAAATTCAGTGGTGGAGTGGAAAAACATCACTTAAAGCAGTCCTTAAAGGCAGAGGTACTAGGCTCGGGTGGCAGTTGGTTCAATCACCTATATGGGGCCCAGAGGGCACTTAACAACATGCCAAGAAAATCCCTAGGGGGTCGTACACCTTATGAGCTCCTGTTTGGTGTGAGAATGTGGGTAACAGACCTAGACAGTGTCAGCACAGTAGCGGCTGAAACACCATTTGACATCAATGAACGTTTGGCTGTTTTACATAAACTCGATTTCCGGACAACACAAAGCAGCGTCCAAGTAAAACGCACCGCCACTGGGGAAGTGAAGGTTGTACCGGCAAGACCTACCTGGGTCCCGAAGATTGGGGACCTGGTTAGAGAAAAAATTGTGGACAAAAAAGAATTTGGGCCATCATACAGAGAGCCTGTACCTGTCCTGGCTGTTGAAGGTACTAGAATTGTACTTCTTCCGCCTCTTGCCGGTCGCCGAAACAAAAGGTTTGTCTCTATTGATCTAATCAAACCACACTATGTGGCCGATTCTCAACAGTAGGCCATGTGGGCTCCTAAGTAGCCGCCACACTCATCTCACTACTGTACAGGAAGTTCAGATGGAAGCTTTAATATCGACAGAAGATTCCACCCTCCAAAAGGGAAGCGGTAAACAACAAGGAAATACTTCTCGTTGTTGAAACAACTACAACTGTACAATCAACTAGTACAGGAATCTCAGTTCGGAAAATTGACGACGTCTATGTGAACATGCCACAGATCGAGTCATCTCCCAGTTCTACAAAACCTGCTGAGCTGCCAAGAATAGACAAGACGGCGTCTGGCTACTTCGTGCATTATGACTATGGCTCCCTGTTTTCCGTGTTTACTGATTTTTACAGATAAATACAGACAGAAAACATTTGTTTTCTGGTCTGTATTCATTTTTAAATGTGGATAAAAACGGAAATTAGGTTGCTTTTTGAGTAATTCTAAATACTGTCTGCCATGACTGCCATGCCAATAGCGGTGTGGATTGATAGGTAAGGGGGTTAAAAAGAAAGGAATTTTAGCAAAGAGGATTTAACAGCAGTAGATATGCACAAGGTTGATACTGAAATTTGCATATTTTCATATAAGTGCATTGATTTATCTTCAGCGGATGTTCACAGCATTGAAACCTGGCAGGCATTCAAGCATGAGTGCATATTTATCGGTTAAATAAACCTGGAAATATACAAATTTCAGCTTCATTTCTCCACAAAACCCAAAATAAGTATGGATAAATACGGATAAAATTAGCAAAAAGAAATATGGATACATACAGAAATGTCAAAAAATAAATACCATAAAACCGGGAGCCCAAATTATGACGATTTTTCCTTGGATTCAAGTGAACCTGAACTGCCAACACCGCCTCTCCCTTTTAAGCTACGAATGTATGCTCTCTATCATTGGCTGAAAAAGACATACTTTGTTGTTCCCTGGCTATATCTCTGGATTACAATTGGATTACTTTTCCTGGTTCTCTGGATTGGTTTAGTGACTGCCTTTTTCCTACTTCTGAATGGGCATTATCTCCCAGAACGCTCCGCATCTTGTGAACTTGGTTCTTAAACCACATGCATCATCACACCGTGAACTAAGGGACCTGTCCCTGGTGAACATTACAGCGGTTCCAGTTCCCGAAGGAATTTTTGCCTTGTAGACCGATAAGACAAGTGCAAAGTGCCTTTTCCCACAGCACTTACACAATCTGTGAATGGCAGAGGCCTGGGACAGTGCCTTAGTTTTACAATGGTTTATATGATCATTATTAGTGCAAATACTTGAAAAAATCTTGCCAAGTTAAGGATAAAATATCACTTTTTCCATTTTAGCACTCCCCAAGAACCAATTTAAATTTTACCTAATTCCAACACCCTTCTTTTTAAAGGTCAGGACTTTACTCTTGGAAATATTTATTTTTAGATAATGTTCCTCCGTGTAAGATTCCAAAGGAGCCTTTAGAGTATTATTGGAGTAAAATCCAGCTGGATTACATCATCAGCATATAAAAGACAATAAACATCCATTAAACAAAGTTTGGATGGACCACCCCTTACCAGACCTACTCTGCTGGGCAAATCTTGAGTGTAAAGCGAGAAGAGGAGTGGTGCCAGCAGGCACCCCTACTTCAAAATATTCTATGTCACCACTCTTCTTGACAAACCTTGGTTCCCTCCCATCAGGACTAGAGTCCACGTAGAAGAGTGAAGGGCTATTATTAGCCTCAAAAGAGGAGTGGGAATTCCTAGAGCAAACAATTTTCTCCACAGCGTCCCTTGGTCTACCCTGTCGAACGCTGTGGAGAAATCGATAAATGCAGAGTACACAGGAATGCCCCTTGACTGAGGATACTTCTCTATAAGAGTTTGTAAACCCGTAATACAGTCAAGGGTACCACAATTCTTACAGAAACCAGCCTGCTCTAGAGGAATTATGTTGTTTCCAAATGTCCATTCTTTAAGATAAAGTAAAATGCTTTTGGCAAATAATTTGCCTGTGGCATACAGAGCTGCAATTCGTCTATAGCTGGTGGGCGAAGTTTTCACTCCTTTTTTATAGAGGCGAACAATAATGCTTCCCTTCCAGGAAGATGGAATATCGCCGGACATATAGCAATGCTGGAATAACCGGCACAAAAAGGTGGCCCATAAAGAGACCACCTGCTTAATGACAGCTATCGGGAATTCATCAGGCCCCATGGCACCAGATGTTCTTGCACCTTTAATGAATCCCTCGATCTCCTTATCGGAGGGTGGACCATATAGTACTAGATAGTCTGCATTAACACTTAAAACACACAAAATGCTACTACTTGAATTACAAGCATCTAGCTCGGAAATGTACTTGGTCCAATCGTCATCAGATTCCAGAATTGCTTGGGCGGTGACTCTAGAGTCACAGTATTGTGCTATTAGAGTCTAGTATTTTCTTTGATTGTTTGAGGAGGTGGCGTCCCTCAAATTGACCCACTTCCTATCCTCTTCCTACGTTCTGCCGCTTTCGAACTCGTTCTCTTGCGCTTAAGGCAGTAAATTTCCCCTTGTCTCAGGATTGTAAAACATTTAAATTGCTTCCCGACTATGAGATTTATTTCCTGATTTAGCTTTTTTTCACCCCAGGAAGTCCTAATAGATGGTTTAGAGCTTTTTCCTCTAGCTTTACTCCCATAAGCATAGAAGGAGGTCAACTGCCTTTCATACCAAGAAATGGGATCATTTGAGGATGCATTAAAGGGGCCTAAACTTGATACTTTAAGACAGTGGCCAAAGGCCTTTATATTACTGCGAGACCAAAAAGTACGCCTATTCGATTTAGTGTAGGTCACGTTATTCTTGGAATTCCAGGAATCAACAACCTTAAAGTCTAAGTCAACAGACAAGGAAAGGGTACTGTGATCACTTAAATCTGTCCCCAAAAATTTCAGGTGCGAACAGGCTTTAAACATTTGATGTGACACCACGAGAAAGTCAAATAAAGATTGACCATGAGGGGAATGAAAAGTGTAGGAGGCAGGAGAATCTTCGGGGAATCTACCGCTAAAAAAAAAACAAATTCATGTAATATCAGATTTTCTAGGAATAGTAAGCCCCGTCTATCTGTTCTAGCCTTTCCTGGAAGCATCGCTTCAGGAATATACCATGCTTTATCCATTTCAATATTACAGAAGGTCATACATGCTGAATTTGATACCTTGGTATTAAAATCCCCTACGATAATTACCAAGAGACCTTCCTCTAATTGACTAATGTTATGGACAAATGCAAACAGAGTTCATTAACTAAATTATCCTTAGGCTTACCCAGGGGAATATACAAATTTACTAACAAAAAAGATGACAACCCTCCTCCCTCATTATACATGGCCAACTTTAAAAAGAGCATAGGTTATGTGGATGAACAAATATTTTTTGATTCATATTGATATTATTTTTAAGCAGATTGGCAATACCTCCACTAGCATGGACTTTCGCGGAAGGTTTTGCTGCACATGAAAAAACGAAATGATTATCATAAGTAATGTCAGTACAGACCATTGTTTCCTGCAAACATATGATCAAAGGATTAAAGTGCATTACAGAATTCAATTTCAAATAAGATTGACCTAGGTCCGCAATATTCCAGGATACAAATTTACCCCTGGGGTTACCGCTGCAGCACCGGATACTTTGCATTGTTACTTGCACCATTCAGTGTGCCTGCTACCCAACTCCAATTAGTTAACTCATCTCCCTGCTCTAGCACCCGAGCACTCAGTTTCTCAGACTCCACAACATTTATAACTCTCCTACCTAAACCTCTACCTACAGATAGTGATTGATGGGGTTAACATACCCCATCAATACTGGGCCCTGAAAATTACCCTAAGGGTTCAACAAATGACTATTACAGTTGGACTCTGCACAGGGTTCTACACAGAAAACAACAATTCCCCTTTTCAAGAAATAATCTACATTCTTCAGGATCAGCATTACAATAATCTTAGAGCTAAACGTTACTCTCGAGCTAGGCAAAGGGGTGGAGGAATTTATAGACATTATCAATATCTCTACTTGATACCAGTCTCAAGGACTCAATTTCCAGTAAAGAGTGTAAAATGAAATGTCTATTCAAAGGACCCAATTTGTGATCGAACTAAATGACAAAATCCAACATATTCGAAGTAGGAACTATATCGGGACCCTTTGGGCACTCTTTCAAATCATTAAAGTTTGTCTCAGAGCTATACTGACAATTGTATATAGAAGGAAAAATTGGGTGTGCGTCCCCATTAAGGGGTCTATCGGGTCTTAATTCATGCCGTAGAGGCATATTTCCAAGGAAAGGAACAATTGGTATCATCTCCAGGCTCTGCCCCACCAAAGGGATGCCTGAAAAGTCTACTTTGGCCCGGTACCCCTATTATTCCCTAACGCTCTTTTACAACCACCGTCTGGGTGGACCACATCCTCACAGTCATGTGAGCCACAAATATTTTCCACATTATTGGATGCCGGCACAGTTTATTTTGACATATTATAATAAAACTGTGCTCCTCCACATCATTAGGCAACATAATAGGAATGGGATTTTCTAGTTGACTGGGCACCATACCCGGAGGCAAGGGAGCATAATCTGCCATTGTAGTATTTATGGGGGATTTGGGAAGCACAAAGTCAGCAGATACGCTTGCAAATGTTCGTTTTTTTTGGCTTACATTTCACAATACGTCATTTGTTTTTTCTCTTCCCTGTGGGTATGTTTGCCCTACCTGATGGGGCCCCCCCACCCCTGTTTGGTCCCTTGAGTGGCATGATTATAACTGGAGGGGGATCGTCCATGGGCCGAACTTGGGGGGAGTGAGCCCCACCAGGGACGGTTACCCCTCTTTTAAAGATCGTAAAAGCTGGTAAAAGAAATTCTGTTGCCTGGGCCTCTGGTTCATCAGGCTTACACCCCTGAAATAATGACTTTAATGAGTACACCTTATCCTCCATCGGTTTTGTTTCAGATTTTACAATACATTTCTTAGGAGGGGGACCATCAGGCCAACAGGGCTTACCCACTTGAATAAAGCAGACACAAGGAGACGATGGACGGAGCGCTGAAACTTTTCAGACACTCACCCCCAGTCACAGATTTGAGTTGAATCCATCATCGTTCTTTAGCTCACTTCGCCACCCCAGTTCAGACACAGCTATATGCAAGTCAGTCTTGACCCTGTGCCTTATTGGAACAGTCCAGCCCGAACTGCCAAGCCATGTCTTCCCTGGACCGGAAACAAGCATCCTGGGACACATTCAGGAAAACATATAGCTGTGTCTGAACTGGGGTGGCGAAGTGAGCTAAAGAACGATGATGGATTCAACCCAGATCTGTGACGGGGGGTGAGGGTCTAAAAAGTTTCAGCGCTCTGTCCATCATCTCCTTGTGTTTGCTTTGTTCGCCCTAAGTTGGCAGGGTATACCCAGACGTGGGTCCCTTGCTCACTTTGCCACTGGATTAAAGCTAGCCTGGCTGATGAGGGCTGTTAGCCCGAAACTGGTCCCAGGATGCTTGTTTCCGGTCCAGGGAAGACATGGCTTGGCAGTTCGGGCTGGACTGTTCCCATGAGGCACAGGGTCAAGACTGATTTGCATATAGCTGTGTCTGAACTGGGGTGGCGAAGTGAGCTAAAGAACGATGATGGATTCAACTCAAATCTGTGACTGGGGGTGAGTGTCTGAAAAGTTTCAGCGCTCCGTCCATCATCTCCTTCTGTTTGCCTTACCCACTTGAATACCAACATCTTTAGACCCACCATAGGCCTCATAATCAACTTGTGTAATTTGCGATTTTAACTCTTTCGCCTTTTGAACTGGCATTTGACACACCCCCCAGGCTAGTGAGGCGCTGAACCCCCTGAAGGATTAGAGACGACAAGTAATCAGAATTTGAAACTGACCTTTCTAGCAGAGATAAAATAGAGACTAAAACTTTGTCAATACATAACAATATTTCAGATGAGGCTCCTCCCCCACCTTCCCTTTCCAGATTAAACGGATGCCTTTTATTGTGCCCTTGAAGACAAGAATGTTTCACAATTCATTGAGTTCAACAAGGCTAAAGAGCCCCTCAAGGACAGTGTACTACTGTACAAAGCGGGCAAAGATGAACGACTAAGCAGACATTGCGAGACTGGCCTAAATCCCCTCCGCCACCCGGGGCAGCAGACTATTTCGGACATGCCTCTCTCAGCCGATTCTCATCATTAAATAGATTAAAAAGAGCAAAGCAATGTTCTCCGACACAGCATGCCCCTCATCAAGCCCCTCACCATTCGACTCAAGAACATTTTCTATAGGAATCATGTCATTTGGAACTGAAGAAACATCCTCCGGACCTTGGCCAAAATAAGAGTTCATAGGATCTTTCCAAGCGGGACTTAAGTCCTGCCCCGATTGGCAAGTGTGCCACCTACAGAGTTCGGTGCAATGTGCCTGTTTAGGACGAGACCCAACGGTGCCACATCTAACTCCATGGGGACCAACTCTGGGTCACTGCTTTCACATATTAAAGTACTCAGCTATGGAACAACCTCCCTGACAACAGTCCCCGCCTCTTCTAAGCCAAGAGATCTCCTTAATGTACTTATGTTTGATGATGGGAGAACATTTTGGCCAGCTTGAACTTCCCCCATATGGAGACGGGGGTGGGGGGATTGAAAGATCCATGAGCACATCAGAGGCTTGATCCATGTCGATAGCGGTCTCCATTTTGTTCAACTCTTTGCCACTCATGGAAAAAAGACATCAAGTGGGACAACTGAGATATCTTCCGACAAATAGATTTATTTTTGTTTCAGGAGATTGTTGGGTGGATTGGATGCAGCAATCAGCCGACCAGAGCATAATTTCCTTAAGGTCATTTTAGCCAGGCAAATCGTAGCGAAGATGAGGCTCACCACACCGTAATAAGAAGGGGAGGGAGGTCAATTCTCGCACCCCTATACCTCTGAGCACCGGCTGACGATTCTTGTGGCTATGGTTACTGTTACTGAACAGAAGAACAAGTTACTTACCTTTGGTAATGCTTTTTCTGGTGCATACAGTATCTGCCTGTGGATTCCTCACCTTTCGAATTTCCCTTGCACCAGCATTCCACGGAAACTTTTTCATAGCTCTCCCACGTAGACGAGGACGTCACAATAGCACAGCTCCGCTCGAGACTCCATCGGAGCCATAAGATGACCTCGTCGGCGTGCTGACGTCAGTTCCACCCATTTTCTCCATGCCTTCGAGGCGAACGGGTGAACCGACAACATTTCCAAAATATACACAGTATACAATATATGCACCAATATACATAGTATATTATTCAAAGAAGAAAGGAGACTGGAAATACTAGACATTTTCTAGCAACAGGCTACATATTTCAAAAGATAATGAAATACCAGTAATGTTCTACTCAAAATTCTTTTCGGTATAGGAAGGCAGACAACGGGGTCGCGGGTGGGTCAGTGAGGAATCCACAGGCAGGTACTGTATCCACCAGAAAAAGCGTTACCGAAGGTAACTAACTTGTTCTTCTGATGGATTCATCTGCCTGTGGATTCCTCACCATTCGAATTGAATCCCCAAGCAGTCCCGCTCCCGGAGGAGGGTATCCGCCTACCGAAACCAAAAAACCTGCAGCACAGAACGTGCGAAATGGCCGTCCCTCCTCACCTCTGAATCCAAGCAGTAATGCTTCGCAAAGGTGTGGAGGGAGGCCCAAGTTGCCGCCTTGCAGATGTCTACAACAGGGACACCTCTAGCCAAAGCAAAAGAAGAAGACTTGGCTCTAGTGGAATTAGCTCTAATACCTTCAGGCGGCTCCTTCTTGGCCAAGGCGTAGCAGATCTTGATGCACAAGATGATCCACCTGGAAAGCGTTCACTTGTGGATAGCTTTGCCCTTCATTCTTCCCACATAACCAATGAAGAGCTGGTCGTCAAGCTTTAAGTCCTTGGTTTTGTCCAGATAGAAGCTGATCGCCCTCTTAGGGTCCAGGCAGTGAAGTCTCCTCCTCCTTGGAAGGGTGAGGGGGAGGATAGAAATTAGGTAAGGTGATTGACTGCCCTAGATGGAAAGGAGTAACCACCTTAGACAGGAAAGCAGCCCTGGTCCTGAGAACCATCTCCTCTGCATAAATGGGTGTAAAAGGAGGTTTAGAAATAAGAGACTGAAGCTCACTTACCCCTCCTGGCAGAGGTAATAGCAATCAGAAAAATTGTTTTAAAAGTAAGAAGCCTCAAAGGATGTCAAGAACCCATTTATCCTGTCATGCAACAATCTCAAGGAAAGGAAAGAGGAATTTCAAATACCTTTGGAATAGGCATTCCCCCATGTGGAAGAAGTTGTACCCTCAAAGAAGATTGGTAATTCAGGTGCTATTGAAAGCCTTGCAAAGTCGGAATAGCACGAACTCCAAGATGGCCGCTGACCGCTCTAAAGAAGAAGTTATGCGGTCTAGTTGTTCAAAACCAAAGACGAGTGAGAGCGCACGCGTGAAAAACGCATGTTGCACTTCAACTGTACTTCCTGAGGGGACGGTATTGTCTCACCTTCGCGCTTGATCTGAAGAAGAATATCCAGGGGAGAAACTAGCGTTCCCAGCAGTCGTTCAGTAGCGCCAGTGTCTCAAGTATCCGAGTGAGCAGAATCCTGTGAGTAGAGTTTTGTTCTCAGGAGAATCCAGACAGAGAATATTCGCTTGTTGAGGAAATACTTGAGAGCAGTGTTCCGATTTATGAAGAGAAGTCAGAGGTAAAATAAGTTAAAGACTCGAGTACCCGAATGTAAAAAAAAAACATTGTGGTGAAAATGAGTATCAAAAGCATCATCTCTGGAAATTTGAAAGTGCGTTAATTAAGGGTTTCAGAGACTATTTCAAGACCCGGAAGTTCCAGTAAGTCATAAGTGGTCAGAGAATAATGTTTCATCTGAAGAACAGTTTCTGTTAGTAGACCTAATTTACAAGAACTCAAAAGTTATCTATCAATATATATATATATCTCAACTCTCAAAGAACCTAGTGGAAAAGCAATAGCCAATAAATTCCAAATATCAGAGAGAGGCAATCCTCAGTGTTTAAACAGATAACCAGTGTTTGGAGTTTAATGCTTAGAAGAGACAAGTATAGGAGTTCATGTGTCCCTAATAATATTGTGCTAATTCGTTGTAGGTGCGTACCAGAAACCTCAAGAGTGAGAGTAGACGAGGTGAGTAGGAAGCACCGCACGTGAGGAGTCTCTATTTTTTTCCCCCATCCCCTTTCCCCCCCGTTAATGCTCGAGAATGATATGTACATTTTCGGTCGCGAGTAGTGGCAGTGGGGACTGAGGAATAATCTTCTACTCCTGAGGAAATCGACACCAGGTACCTGCTGACAGATTGAAGTGCCACCCCAATTGGGAAATAGATTTCCACCTGAGCAGAATGGCAGAAGGGATAAATTTGAAAAGTCCGACAACCATACTTGAGGGCATGCAAAAACAATTAAATGATACGGTAGAAGAAAATAAGGTTCCGAGGGAGGAGTTAAGAAGATCTAGTCTAGAATCTTTACAGATTAAACAAAAGATGGAAGAGTTAACGCTTTCAGCGGCTCCCAGTCAGGAGGGGCTCCAAGTGTTCCTAGTGATTCCCAAACTGCAGGGCTGTCAACACCGGTGATACATGCAGTCTCTCCAATAATACCCTTAGCCCAACCAGAGCGTTTTGGAGGAGACCCACATAAGGTACAAGTTTTTCTTACTCAGTGTTCTTTACATTTTTTGTGTCGACCCGTCATTTTTGCCGAAGATCAATCGAAGGTGGCATTTATTTTGTCTTATCTGACCGGGGACGCAGCAGCATGGTCAATGCCCATAGTCACAAGAAATGATCCAGTTCTGTATAACTTTCAAGACTTTAAGACAGAATTTTTGATTGCTGTGCTGCATTGCAAGCTACGGATAATGAATTGCTCGACCTTCGGCAGGGAAACAGATCTTGTGGCCTACATCGCTCAATTTAACAAGTTAATAGTTGAGACAAATTGCCAAACGCAAAAAGGGCAGCAATTTTTTACTGTGGGTTAAAGGATGAGTTGAAAGACGCAGTGGCATAAGTCCCAAAAAGACCCAGAGAAATTTCAGAACTGATTGATCTAGTACTACAAATCGACCATCATCAAAATGAAAGAAGATCAGAAAAAAGAAGAGACTTTCGACCACTTCCACACAGGTTTGATAGAATTAGGAGTGAAAGCCATAAAACCATGGACAACGTTTCAACCGAAGAACCAATGCAAATAGGAGCAATTTGTGGGCCTCTTTCTAAAGAAGAGAAAGATAAGAGAAGAATTAACCAGTTGTGTTTGTATTGTGGAGCTTCAGGACATTTTGTCAAAGAATGTCCAAAAAGGCCTAAGATTGGACCATTGGTAAAAGGCAGGCGCCATCAATAGAGGGAGTTGCTCTGATGGAAGCTGAAAAGTCAACTCCGACAACACAGCCCGTGGCCAATACCTTGCAGTCCGCCGCTCCACATTTGGTTTTATCGTTTAAGGTCAAGCTTCGAAGCACAGAAATTCAAGGAGTCTCAGTGATGATAGACTCCGGGGCGACTGGCAATTTTTGGGACATAAATTGTGCCAAAAAGATGGGAATTCAATTTATCAAGAAAAAGATTCTGGAAGCAGTCAGAGCTGTAAATGAGACCAACTTATCAGGCCCGATAACTCATGAGACCGAGCCAATGCTCCTTATGGGAATTAATGGTCATAGAGAACAGATCGTTTTCAGCCTGATCGATGCTCCCCAATTTCAATTTATTTTGGGATTACCTTGGCTCACCGAGTACAATCCCCGAATTGATTGGAGCAAGAGGACAGTTCTAATGGACTCAAAATACTGCAAGGAGAATTGCTTTCATGAGAATTCCAAGAGTTCCGAAAGATCCCAAAGAAGTTGTTTAGCAACAGTTCCTGTAACCATTTGCACAACTGAAACAGAAGACATTCAAGAAGAATATCGCAATCTGGCAAAGGTCTTTGATAAAAAAAGAAGCTGAAAAACTGCCCCTGCACAGACCATACAATTGTAAGATAGAGTTGGAAGTTGGGGCAGTCCTACCCTGCAGCCGAGTATATGCCTTGACTGAAGCAGAGAACCAGCACCTAAAGGAGTACTTAGCAAATAGATTCATACAACCATCCCAATCCCCGTCTCATCTCCTCTATTCTTCATCCTTGAGAAGAGTGGTGAGCTTCGCACTTCCATTGACTATAGAGCAATCAATCAAGTGACGATAAAAAAAATCGATACCCATTGCCCTTAGTATCGGAAATGTTGGATCAGGTAAATAACGCCGAGATCTACATGAAACTGGATCTAAGAGGAGCATACCATCTTGTTCGTGTAGCCCAGGGAGACAAGTGGAAGACAGCATTCAGGACACGGTATGGTCTGTTTGAGTACCAAGTGATGCCATATGGACTCTGAAATGCTCCAGCAGCGTTTCAGCATTTCGTAAATGATGTGCTACGTGAACTCCTGGATAGATTTGCAGTTGTCTATATTGACGATATTTTGATTTTTTCAAACGATAAAGAAGAGCATGTGTCTCACGTGCAAGCAATTTTGAAGACTGCTCGAAAACAACCTTTATGTAAAACTAGAAAAGTGCGCCTTCCATGTTGGTCAAGTGGAATTTTTGTGGTTCATTTTGTCATCGGAGGGAGTCAGTATGGATCCAACCAAAGTGAGAGCGGTGCAAGAATGCCCCCCCCAAGAAGTGTAAAAGAAATTCAAAGCTTCTTGGGGGTTCGCAAACTTTTATAGAAGATTTATCTCGAATTTTTCATCAAAGGTAAACCCATCACTCGCCTCTTAAAGAAAGGAGTCAAGTTTGATTGGACGCCAGAAGCAGAATCTGCCTTCCAATTCTTAAAACAATCCTTTGTCACAGCTCCAATTTTACTGCACACAAATCCAGAGGAGCCCTATTTTGTGGAAGCTGATGCTTCATGTCCTGATACCACCTGATATCACCCAACACTGCAGGAGCGAAGATATGCCCAGTCCGCTACCCCTGCCCTGGCAGCTACCACCTATAATTACACCAAGAGATAGCCGCCAGGAACACAGGGAGAAGGTGGGGGTAAAAAGAGGGTAAACCCAAAGGGTCGTCACTGGAGCACCAAATTCCCCTCTAACTGCAACTGGTAGGAAAAGGGCCCACGTACTCAGAGGAAACAAAAATAGAAACATAGATTAAGATTAATTCCAATTGCCATCACTCTTTAACATGCATGGTCAGGCACTGCTTGGCGCTGGAACAGATAAACTCTTACCCGTACTACGAGCACAAGTTGATCCTCTGGCTATGAAGTCACGAAAATAGGAACTCAACTTCAGGAAGAAGGAGGTTAACA
The DNA here is from genome assembly GCA_963921515.1 of Calotriton arnoldi. Lineage (NCBI taxonomy): Eukaryota > Metazoa > Chordata > Amphibia > Caudata > Salamandridae > Calotriton > Calotriton arnoldi. Next base: position 245,942 of record CAWUFW010001443.1, on the reverse strand, counting down.
TCCCAAATCATGAAGCAAAACGTTTTTCTCCCAAGTACCAAAAATGGCTTGAAGGATCCAAAGAACAAGGGGAAAAATGTCTGACTCAAACTAAAACCCTATCCACATACAAAACGAAGGAATAGGAAAGAAAAAACTGAGTCCAAGGATTTTAGCCCAAACGGGTTAAAAAAATAACCCAAATGCCTTAAAGGTGCTGCAAATGACCTAGATAGGTCACAAAACGTCCAGGAAATAATCCAAGTGGCTTGTGCAAGGATCAGGTACGCAGCCGCGTACCCGCAGCGCAAGAACTCCAATGACTGAAATTGACCGCGTTTCCAAAGCTGCGGTGCCAGAATCCGAAAAACCGGGGAAAGGAAAACAAACAAACAGAAGTCTCCAGGCAAGCCCCACTCGCAATCCTGCGAGAGGTCGTAGTCCCAAGAGAAGGAGCTGAAACGAGACGCTGATCCGGCGAACAGGAAGCTGAAGTACTGAGGCGAAGTACTTCCGGGTACCGAGACCGGGGAGTGAAACCAAGCAAGGACTAGCAGCTGACGGTCGTTTTTATACCCCCTGCCTGCGCGCCAAACCTGCGCGCGCACCAGCAGCCCTGACCATGAGGATAAAGAGAGGAAAAAAGGTAGGGAACAGTGAGGGAAGTACGTACAGGCACCTGTTAATCCCTAACACTTCAGACTCAGCGATTGGAGGAATTCTTTCACAGCGGCACAAAGACGGCGGCCAATTACATCCAGTGGCCTTCTATTCGAGGAAACTTACCCCTGCGGAGATCAATTACTCGATCGCGGATAAAGAACTTTTGGCAGTAAGAGAAGCCTTCCAAGAATGGAGGCACTATTTAATGGGGGCATGTCACAAGATCACAGTGTATACAGATCATCGGAATTTACAATTCTTAAAGTCGGCACGAACCCCAACAGCACGACAATTAAGACGGTCATTGTATTTTGCGGATTATGACTTCCTGATCACATATCGTCCAGGAGCGGCAAATGGCAAAGCTGATGCTCTCTCTAGGATGGATACAGAGATGGCGGAGACAACTCCAATAAAGGTTCCCATCATTCCGAGTGAATAGTTTGCCTTAGCAATCCAATACGCTGATCTGTTAACAGAAATTAAAAGAAGCATCACAGCGGAAGAGTTATTGACTTGGTCAAAGGAAGTCTCAGGGAGAGAAATTAAAGATGGATTGCCTTACCATGGAGGTGTTCTGTTCATTCCCACAACAGAACTTCGAGAAAAGATTCTGCACGCTTGTCATGATGACCCATTGGCAGGTCATAAAGGAATTCATAAAACTCAAGAACTGATCAAAAGACAATTCTGGTGGCCGCATATGGAAACTCAGATAAGACAATATGTATCCACCTGTGAGCAATGTTTGAAAGGGTAACCCAGTAGCCTGGCTCCACAAGGATTTTTGTTACCGATACCCACAGCGCCCCATCCGTGGCACACAGTCACTATGGATTTGATTGTAGATCTCCCCCCTAGTCAGGGCTATAACACCATCTTAGTCTTTGTGGACACCTTTTCCAAAATGGCACACTTTGTACCCTTGAAAGACATTCCTAGGGCACCCCAAGTGGCGCAATTGTTTACCCAACACATAGTGAGAGCCCATGGAATTCCAAAAATCCTAATTTCTGATTGAGGGTCCCAATTCATTTCCCACTTTTGGAGAGCCTTCACAAAAAGATTGGGGATAGACTCACGCTACTCTACTAGTTACCATCCCTAAACAGATGGTCAAACCGAAAGGGTCAACCAAGAATTGGAACAGTATCTAAGAATTTACCTATTAGACCAGGAACAAGAATGGTCCAAGTTAGTTTGGGCAGCAGAATTCGCATACAATAACTCAGTTCCCAGCTCTACTGGGTTTACCACCTTTTATTTAAATCATGAGACACATCCAAATGTGTTCCTAGGGAAAGAAGGGGAGTCAGTTCCGGCGGAAGAAGAATTAGCACAGGAGTTACAGAACTCCTTTCTGAAAGCTAAAAGAAATCTAGCAAAGGCTAAGGAATCTTACAAAACTCAGGCTGATAAGAAAAGATGGGAGGGTCCTACCTTTAAGAAAGGAGACAAGGTTTGGTTGTCCACGCGCCATTTACGTTTGAAAGGGAATCAAAAATTCCAACCTAGATTTGTGGGACCATTTAAGGTAGAAGGAATGGTAAATCCAGTACCTTCCCATTTCAAGATACATTCAGTATTTCATGTGTCGCTACTTAAGAAAAACCCTCCAAATGTTAGGTTGAGTTCCCCCCCAGCCCCAATTCAGATAAATCCAGAAGAGGAGTTTGAGGTAAATCAGATTTTAGATTCCAAGATTAAAAAGAATGAGTTGTTTTATCTAATTGATTGGAAGGGATTTGGGCCAGAAGAGAGGTCATGGGAACCCAGTTCAAAAGTTAATGCATTAAGACTAATCAAAAAATTCCATAAGAAGTCCCCAAACAAACCAAAGAGGGGATTTCCTTTTGAGAGGGAGTACTGTCAAGAACCCATTATCCTGTCATGCAACAATCTCAAGGAACGGAAAGAGGAATGTCAAATACCTTTGGAATAGGCAGTACCCTATGTGGAAGAAGTTGTACCCTCACAGAAGATTGTTAATTCAGGTGCTATTAAAAGCCTTGCAAAGTCAGAATAGCACGAACTCCAAGATGGCCGCTGACAGCTCTAAAGAAAAGTTATGCGGTCTAGTTGTTCAACACCAAAGACAAGTGAGAGCGCGCGCGTGAAAAACGCACATTGCACTTCAACTGTACTTCCTGAGGAGACGGTAGTGTCTCACCTTCGCGCTTGATCTGAAGAAGAATATCCAGGGGAGAAACTAGCGTTCCCAGCAGTCGTTCAGTAGCGCTAGTGTCTCAAGTATCTGAGTAAGCAGAATCCTGTGAGTAGTGTTTCGTTCTGAGGAGAATCCGGACAGAGAATATTCATTTGTTAAGGAAATACTTGCGAGCAGTGTTCCGATTTATGAAGAAAAGTCAGAGTCAAAATAAGTTAAAGACTCGAGTACCCGAATGTAAAAAAAAAAACATTGTGGTGAAAAGTAGTATCAAAAGCATCATCTCTGTGGAAATTTGAAAGTGCGTTAATTAAGTGTTTCAGAGACTATTTCAAGACCCAGAAGTTCCAGTAAGTCATAAGTGGTCAGAGAATAATGTTTCATCTGAAGAACAGTTTCCGTTAGTAGACCAAATTTACAAGAACTCAAAAGTTATATATATCAACTCTCAAAGACCCTAGTGGAAAAGCAGCAACTTCCTGCAGATGTTTTACACACAAAAATAGACTTTGGAAAGATTATAATCCTAACTTGGTATGTCTCTGGACAATTCATTATGGCTTAATAGATCATAGCCAATAAATTCCAAATATCAGAGAGAGGCAATCCTCAGTGTGTAAACAGGTAAACAGTGTTTGGAGTTTAATGCTTAGAAGAGACAAGTATAGGAGTTCATGTGTCCCTAATAATCTTGTGCTAATTCGTTGTAGGTGCGTACCAGAAACCTCAAGAGTGAGAGTAGACGAGGCGAGTAGGAAGCACCGCACGCGAGGAGTCTCTCTATTTTTTCCCCATCCACTCCCCCCCCTTTAATGCTCGAGATATGTACATTTTCGGTCGCGAGTAGTGGGGACTGAGGAATAATCTTCTGCTCCTGAGGAAATCGACACCAGGTACCTGCCGACAACGGACAACTATGAAGAGGCTCGAAAGGAGACCCCATCAGGAAAGTAAGAACCAAATTTAAATCCCACTGAGGCATAATAAAAGGAGTGGGAGGGAATCTATTAGTAAGGTCCTTAATGAATCGCATGACTATGAGAGACTTAAACAACGATGGTTGGTCTGGCAAACAAAGGAAGGCTGATAAAGCCGACAAGTAGCCCTTAACAGTCACCACAGCACAACCCTGCTGGGCCAAGGAAAGGGAAAAACTAAAAACATCAGCCAAATGAGCCTTCAAGGGATCAATAGAACTCTCTCCACACCACTTAACAAACCTGCCCCATCTACAGGAATAGACAGATTTGGTGGAGTGTCTTCTGGTCGATAAAGAAACATCCACCACATCCATTGGGAGAGAGAAAGATCTCAGGTTGCCCCGTTCAATCTCCAGGCATGAAGGTGCAGGCTCTGGAGGTGGGGGTGTAGAACCTGCCCCTACGACTGCGAGGAGGTCTGCCCCGAGAGGGAGATGGAGTGGAGGGTGCAATGAGAGGTGAAGGAGGTCTGTATACCATTCCCTTCTTGGCCAATCTTGATCGATCAATATGACTTGGGCCCGGTCTTGGTGAATCTTCCTCAGAACTCGAAGAATCAAGGGTATGGGAGGATACGCTTAAAGAAGCTGTGAGCCCCAGTCTAGCTGAAACACGTCCCCCAACGCTCCCCGCATCGGATACTGGAGACTGCAGAACGACCGGCAATGCCTGTTCTCGTGAGTGGCAAAAAGGTCCAACTGAGGAAACCCCTACATCCTGAAGACGTGATAGACCACCTCCAGATGAAGCCGCCACTCGTGATCGGCCGAGAATTGCCGACAGACTGTCCGCATGTACATTCAGCACTACGGCCAGATGATTTGCAATCACACATATCTGATGGTCTTGAGCCCAGAACCAGAGCCGCAGAGACGATACGACCCTACTCCTCCCTGCTGGTTTATGTACCACATCGCGGTAGTGTTGTCCGTCAGGACCAGAACTGACTGACCACGAAGGGAGGGAAGAAAGGCCTTGAGAGCCAAACATATCGCCCGTAATTCCAGAACATTGATGTGAAGCAATCTTTCCTCCGGAGACCAAAGAACTTGATCTCCAGAACCCCCAGATGAGCACCCCCCCAGAGTGGAGGCATCCGTTATCACTGTGGCCACCGGAGAAGGAGGTTGAAAGGGCTTCCCTTGAGACAGGTTGTCTGAAACACTCCACCATAACAGGTCCGCTGCAGTGTCTCTGGAGATTCTGACTACCTCCCTGAGACCTCCTTTGTGTTGAAACCACTGCCTGCGGAGGCACCACTGGAGCGCCCTCATATGCCAGCGTGCATGGTTGACCAACAGAACGCAGGAGGAATGCAGGAAGCGAACAGACTGAGCAGACGTAAGATCTTCAGGACTGGAACAGCTGCTCCATTTTGAAACATTGGGATCATATTCTGGATGTCTAATATTCTCTGAGGAGGTGGGAAAGCACGACTCACAGTAGTAGCCAGTACTGCCCCTATGAACAGGTTGCGCTGAGAGGGCACCAGGTGAGATTTGGGTACATTTATCGAAAAACCCAAGTCGAACAGCTGAGCTGTTATTTGCAGATGATGAAGCACCATCTCTGGCGACTTTGCTTTGAGCAGCCAGTGGTCCAGATAGGGCCATACAGGAATCCCAGACCTTCTGAGATGAGCTGCCACCACCGCCATCACCTTTGTGAAGACCCGAGGTGCGGAAGTAAGGCCGAACGGGAGGACCGCAAACTGGTAGTGCTGAGACCCAACCGTAAACCGGAGATACTTCCCATGCGACTACAGGATGTGAATGTGAAAATACGCATCCTGTAAATCTATCAACTCCATCTTGTCTTCCTTCTGCAGCGCCAGAAGAACCTGAGCTAAGGTCAACATCTTCAACTTCTCCTGTTTGAGGTAAACATTCAGGATCCTGAGGTCCAGGATCGGCCTCAACCGACCGTCCTTTTTGGGGATCAGGAAATACCAGGAGTAGCATCCCTGCCCCCTTTCCTGCTCTGGAACCACCTCTATTGCACCTTTCTGTAACAGGGACAGGACCTCTTGCTGCAGAAGCAACAGATGGTCCTCCGAACACCAGCCCTGGCAAGGAGGGTATGGAGGGGGAAACTCCTGGAAAGGAAGGGCGTACCCATTTTCTACAAGATTTAAGACCCAAAGATCTGATGTAGCAGATTTCAAATTTTGTAGAAAATGGGACACCCGGCCTCCTACGGGTCCAACATGCTCTAAGATGGGGTATCTAGAGCGGTCTCCCTGCGGATCCAGTGGGGGGGGACATGAGGAGGAGAAGGAGGAAGAGACCTGTTGGCGAGCCGCCCCTTGCAGACTACCTCTTCCCTTCCCTCTGAACAACTTATACAGGGGGTTCTGCTGCTGCTGTTGACGGCCTCGAAATGGCGCAGCCTTCCCAAAACCACGAAATCTCCTGTAACCAAAACCCCTAGGCTGAGACTGTAGACATAAGGATCTAGCAGTAGCCCTGCTATCTTTAAAACGTTGCAGAGCTGAATCTGCCTTTGCCCCAAAGAGCCTGGAGCCATCAAAGGGAAGATCCAGCAGAGTGGCTTGAACGTCTGGTGAAAATCCAGATTCTCTTAACCAGGTGTGTCTCCTGGTTGCCACCGAAGAGCCCATCACCCTGGCGACTGAGTCCGCTGTATCTAGACCCGACTAGTTCACCTGACAGGCCGCTGCTTGTGTATCAGTCAACACCTCCATAAAGTGACCTCGAACATCCTCAGGCAGCTTAGGAGCCACCTCCTTGGCTGTGTCCATCAAGGCATGGATATACCTTCCTAACAGGCATGTGGCATTAGTAGATTTCAATTCCATGCTAGCCGATGAGAACACCACCTTAGCCGACTGTTCCAGCTTTTTAGAATCCCTATCCCCCGGGTGGAGGGGAAGGAACCTGCCGACTGTTTGGAAGAACATGAAGCTTGAACTACCCAGCTTTCCAGTGAAGGATGAGAGGTTAAAAAAAGCTGGATCTGAGGGGCGTGGCCAAGCGGTCCAACATGGCGGACGCGCTTTAGACGAGCTCCGGAGGCCCGTTCTACAATCCTTCGATCATCCTGTGCCATCAGTTTCTAATTTCCCCCCAGGATCTCATGCACCGTACCTCTACACACCAGCCGTGTTGTGGGGGTGCTTAGCGGCCGCGTTGGAGCCGAGGCGACTGCCTGCTGACGCCGATTGCCGACCCAAGGATCGAGGCTCGAGCCCAGACTGCGTTGTGACCCTGTCTTCTGCCACACCGCGGCCAGACTGCCCCTGGGACCCGCTGATGGACCTACGAATAATTCTTGAAGAAGACCTGGGCGGCACCTGTGCTGCATCCACTCCGGGGACCAAGGGGTGAGCACACCGGAGCTGCAGCGCTGTGCCGCCGGCCCCGAGCAGCGGGGGGGATCGGTGTCGGAGGCCCGTGCTCGGGTGGTCCCCGCCGCCGGCCCTGCACGTCGCCTGCCTGTCTGGCGGCAGCAGCTGCCTGCCTTTCCTCTGGCTGTGGGCGGACCCCTGAGGCAGAGGCGACGATATCGCGCTGGACCGCGGCTGTGTGCTCGAGCCGGGCCTCGACCGGAAGACGCTGCGGCCGGTGGGCTTGTGGCCGGTGGAGCTGGGCCCGGCCGTCTGGACGTGCGGGGCCTTCATTGTGCTAATACAACTTCTCGTGGCAGATGCAGATCCCTGCTGAGGTCAGTGTGTAGCCCTCAACACAGCTACGCCCCGGGGGTCCCTGGATGCTTTCCTGGCGTGCCGTGCCCCTGCCTAAGCCTACTGACTATACTTGCTGTGGGGCCCCCATAAGTCCTTGGGGAGCCCTCCTTTGCGCTCATTGTTGCTGACGGGGCGGTAGTGTGCTGCTGCGGTGAGCACGCCGGATCGGCGCAGGGCTGCTCACACGGCCCGGTCTCTGCCTAAGGCCCCTCTGCGCCCACTATGAACTGAGGTGGCTAGTGCTCTATAGGGCCTGGACCCCCCCATAGCCCTGTGGTGCGAAGGAGGTGACGGGGTGGATATACTCAGCCCGCGCTGCGCTCAGCGCGTGCCCAGTCTTCCTCCAACAATCCTGCGAGGGAGCCGCCCCCCCCCCACACATCGAACGGGGCTTGGAAGAGAGTGGCTGTCCGAGTGAGCCGGAGATTGCTACACCTCCATCATAATTCGGGTGGAGCCCTCCGCCATTGGCCTACGTGGCGTGGCAGAGATGGGCAGAGGCACCCATTAGGGGGGTGAGGAGGCGCCTGTACGCGGAAGCGGCCGGGCTAGGCCCTGGTGCGGCTTGTGTGTGGGTAGACTCCGCACCTGCTTTCCTACCTGTCTTGTAGGTGAACGCTACTTGGATTGACTGCTTGCTGTGAGAAGCTCTTCCCTCCTCTCACCCTCTATCGTGCTGCTGCCACTGTGATCATCGCCTTGGGTGAGACCGCGCCGACTACCGGCTTCTACAGAACTTTGCTGGCGCTGTCAGGACGTACCTACTGTCACTGACCATGACTCGCGATAAATTGCAGGGTACCAAACAAAGCACGCTAGATCGCTATGCCGCCCCTGGGGCGCAGGAGGCGGATTCGGCGAGTCAGGGCTCTGCTGGTCCAGATAATGCTGCATTGATGGCGGCAATAACGCAGTCACGAGACACGCTGGAGGCCAAGATCGGGGCGGTTCGGTCAGATGTGATGCTGATCCGTCAGGACCTCTGAAAGGCGGTTGACAGGATAACGGAAGCCGAAACTCGGATATCAACCACGGAAGACACAGTTACATCCCTCCACAAGAAAGTATCCTCTCTGGAATCCATTACGAAAGGTCTTGCGATCAGGGCGGAGGACTAGGTCTTCCGTCATATGTGCTTTTGGGATTGCCGCTGCCACTTATTTCGCTGCTTTCTTATATCCATGCCACGACCGTCTCTGCCGCAGGATTTAGCCGGGGCTGAGAGTAGAGAGCTCCGTGTCCTTAGCTGGAATGTAAACGGCCTACTCGATAAGATCAAACGGGGAGCTGTGCTGCGCCAAGCAAAGTGACACAGGGCGGGCGTCCTCCTTCTGCAAGAGACCCACTTAGAGGTGACCAAGACACCCTGTTTGGGAAGATTTAGTTTCGTACACGCATACCATGCTGGTTTCACTAGAGGCTCCCGGGGAGTTGCAATCCTCATACACCGCAGTGTCCCTTTCGTTCATAACCGAACGTGGTCGGACCCACAGAGTAGATTTATTGTGATATATGGGTCACTGTACGGGGAACCTATTGTTCTGGGTAGTGTATACGCCCCCCCCTCTTTCATGGTCACTAGTTGAAAAACTGACGATGCGCTGGACTGACCTCCCATCGGAGATCACTTAAATATCGCCCCCCGGCTACTAAGCCTTATTTGCCTACTGTATACAGACATAACCGCCTCAGTCCGAGTGGCTGACTCGATTTCCAAAGCTTCCTTATCGGGCGGAGGACAAGTCAGGGCTGCCCGCTCTCCCCTGATATTTTCTCTCTTGCTATGGAGCCGCTAGCGGCTTGGGTTCGTATCGACAAGCAGATGCGCAGCTTCAAGTGGACACAGAGTAACTCTGATCGTATAGCGCTCTATGCGGACGATGTTTTGTTTTTCCTCACAGACCTTGACCGGACTGGTCCGCGCCTTCTTTGTATTATGCAGATCTTTGGCGAAACCTCTGGCCTCTATATGAATCGGGGGAAGTCCTTTCTGTGGCCGCTGTGGGGCGGAGATCGGCTGGGTGACTGGTCGCGTGAGGTGGTAGTAGTGGTCCCGGACGGCTTCAAGTATCTGGGAGTATATCTCGCAACGTCTCAGGCATTGGCGTGGAGCAAGAACCTCGCCCCCTTATGGGTGCAGGTGAGCGACCAGACGCGAGTGTGGTCCCACCTGCCTCTATCTCTCTTTAGTCGGTCTGCTAAATTTAAAATGATTTCCCTACCTCGTCTCCTTTATCAATTGCAGAATCATCCCTATCCGATAAAACCAACATGGTTTCGCCAATTAAATGCTATTCTAGCCCGCTTTCTATGGGGGGCGGGGGTGGGGGGGGGGGGGCGGGAGGGAAACTTATGGGCGACTTGGGGGACCATAAGATAACTAAAATATACCGCACACTCATCAACAATACCCCTACCACACTACATAAAACTAGAGAGGCATGGCAGCAGGACTTAGGCCCCTTAGAGGAGGATGACTGGGTAGAGGCTCTGGAATCCCCGCGCAGTGCGGCGATTGCTTCCCGTCTGCGTCTTATCCAGTTCAAATACTTACACAGAGCCTATTATACCAGGCACAAACTGTGGCGTGCCGGGCTCATCGCGTCCCCGCATTGTTTACGCTGTAGATCTATGAAGGGTACCTTCCTGCATACTGTGTGGTCCTGCCCAACACTGTCAAGGTTCTGGAGGGGGGTGTTCGCATGCTTGTCTGAGGTTCTGGGGTGGGACATTGCATCCTCACCGAGGCTGGCCATGCTGCATATTACGGAAGATATATTCAAAACTGATTTACTTGTTAAATGGAGGCAATGTGGCGCAGTTTTTTTTTTTTTTCTTCTTTGTCTTTTGTTTTTATTTCTCTTTGGAATGCATCCTACGTGCAATCAATCCTTCAATATTGTTGAAAACTTTGACTTTCATATATGTCATCCTGTATACATGCCTTGGGTGCCCTGCAGGGCCCTCGTATTGTATTGGCTGTCAACAATAAAATTATGTTGTGAAGAAAACAAAAAAAGCTGGATCTCCAGGTGCAGCCTTATAACGTCTTGCTACTGCCCTGGAGACTGCCGGGCAGTAATTGGCTTCTGCCACACCACCAAAATCGGCTCCGTCAGAGCTTCATTGAATGGGAGCAAAGGCTCTACCACTGAAGGAGTGTGGAAAACCTCAGTCAGAATGTTAGACCTGACCTCAGCAGTGAGCAACTGCAGATCCAAAAGGTCAGCAGCCTTCCTAATAACCGTGTGATAAAGAGCCACGTCTTAAGAAGGTAGAGCCTTGGGAGAAGAGAGCTCCCACTCCGGAGAAGTGTCCAATCAGCTGGCCTCCTGAAGACCTTCAAAGTCATCCACAGACTCAAGAATTTCTCCCTCCACAGCCTGCTCATGCTAGTGCTCCTCTTCCAGAAGCCTCTGTGCCTCCCTCCTGGACCGCATCTTTGGAATCGGCGTCGGCGGCGCCAGGCGCGGCGTCGGTGACATCGGAGCCGGCATCGAAGGAGGTCCTTCAGTAACTGCCATCGGCGCTGCACGAAGTCGGGAAGGCGCCGGCCCAGAGCCTGATGGTTCCGGAGAAACCTGCAGGATCGGCGTTGAGAACCTCGGCGTCAGGAGAGGCCATGACGGAGTCATCAGCATGAAAGGCACGAACGGTGCCTCGGCATAACGCTGGGGAGAATATATGACGTTACACCGCGAGCAAATACCACGCGGTAGGTTACAACGCGGACGTTACATCGTCCGCGTTGTTACCACGCATGGCATTACATCGCAAGTCGTTTCTACGACTTGCACTAGATGGCACGCTGGACTTAGGAATAGTATAAATTACTATTCCTACTCCAGTTAGCGCAACAGCAGGGAATGTGTTGGACTTAAAATCCAACACATTCCCTGGTGTTGCGCGCCATCTAGCGCAAGTCGTAGAAACGACTTGCGATGTAATGCCATGCGTGGTAACAACGCGGACGATGTAACGTCCGCGTTGTTATCAACGCGCGTGATACTGACAGCGTTGTAAGCACTGTCTCCCCGATGGGGAATGCCCAAATTAAAGGAAAGCGGTCCCACGGGGCCAGCTGGCGTGTCGAATTGGTTAGCCGCTTTGGCAAACATTCCAAACATCGCATTTAGAAAATGCGACGGATCCACACCTGGACCCGGAAAAGGTGGGTATGGATCTGGAGCCACCGGTCTGGTTCAGTCCAAGGCCGTGAGGTGGGTTCTGGCTGTGGCGCCGGAAACACCGGAGCCGGAATAGCTGAAGCCAGAGATACAGGATACACCTCCCTGGGCACCGGTGAATCCCTCGGCGCTGGAGAATGCACCGGAGTCGCCTGCAGAGAAGGAGAGGGGGAAGGCGAGATGTCATCTTTTCTATGACGCCACTGGACTGGGGAAGCTGACCTCGATGACTTGCCTTTCGAAGAACGACGCCTGGACCCATGACGCCGCTTCTTCTTGTGGTTTTTGGACTACCTCGAGATGTGCAGGGTGGGCGACTTCGACTTGGTCCTCTTGCTGCCTCTCTTTTCCTTCTTCGCCCGGGTCATATATAACTTCGCCTCCCTTTCTTTAAGGGTCTTCGGATTCATTCTTCGACAAGACGAACATCCCTCGACATCATGATCCGACGACAGGCACCAAAGACAATCTTCGTGGTGGTTTGTGATGGACATATGACCCTCACATTCCCTACAAGGTTTGAACCCTGACCTTTTCTGTGTAGCCATCGCACTGCGACCACCAGAGATAGACTGTAACAATATTAATCCTAAAAGAAATGGAGAGTCCTAGAAAAACCGTTACGCGTCAACGGTGCGGAACAAAGGGAACTGACGTCAGCCCACCGACGAGGTCTTCTTATGGCTCGGATTACATCATACGGAGTCGCGAGCGGAGCCGTGCTATTGTGACGTCCTCGTTGACGTGGGAGAGCTATGAAAATGGTTTCTGTGGAATGCTGCCGCAAGGGTAATTCGAAAGGTGAGCAATCCACAGGCAGATGTTCCATCAGAAATCACTCATAACTGGTTAATAGACACAGGTCACTCACACAGAACTGTTTCAAAACTCCTGGTTGATCGGTAAAAAAAGAAAGAAGGCCTTTAAAACGAAGGAAGGGGAGAAGGGGACAGAGCAGGAGCCCACTGGACAACCCACAAGCCACAACCAGGCCTAGCTCGGCCGCTTCCGTGAGGCCGGCCTCTCTTTCTATAGCGGCTGACTACAACCGCTGCACTCACCCTCGCCTTCCCCTGAGCACCAGTAAAACATGACAGCACCTTCCCTGCAGAGCAGCCGAAGCCTGTAGTCTAAATTTCAATTCCAGTTCTACAGCTCTGTAGCTCAGGGCCTACCAAGACCCTCCACCAGGAAAGGCGATTGAAAACATTTCTGAGGGCTTCAAGGAAATCGGGATTTGATAGTCCTTTCTGGCAACCGATGTGCCCAGCTCCCCCCCGCCACGTACAAGCTCAATTCCTCTCCACTGCAGGCGTGATCTAAAGGACGAGGTGCTGGGGGAGAGGGGTAAATGGCTGGGTGACTGGAAGGATGGGAGGTGGACAGGATAAACGTGCATCAGGCCAGAGGACCAAAAGAACCAAAGAACCAAAGATCAGAGAACCAGCCTCAGGCCAAAGCAGGAGACAGTGCTGTATAAGAAACCGGAGGCCAAGGGAACGGGAGCTCTCTCAGCACTCTCTCCAACTCCGGCTAAGAAACAGCAGCACTATGGTGCAGCGCACTCTCGGCGCTACCCGTGGCTCCCCCCTCCGGCACTCTCACCGACCGCGTACAACGATGCCTACTTCGGCGTCCACACCTTGGCGTCCTTGCCTCGCCTCACTCGGATCCTCAGTGTCCACACGTCCGTGCACGTCACATCAGCAAAACTCAAGCGTGAGCGCAACTGGCACTAGGTGCAAAGTGAAAACCAGGAGCAAAAAAAACACTTGGCCAGTTTTTTTTTTTTTTTTTTTACTCGTCACCAAACTTGAATACTGGCTTAAGAAAGGGAAGGACAAAGAATGGGTCGAGGCACAGAATATGCAAATGCTGCCATGGAGGGCAGTCTAGGGATATCCTGGAGACAAGAGTAGAGACCAAGGAGAGCTCTTTGCATGAATAGGAGACACAAAAATAGGACCGGGGCTGACTCACTGTAGTTCTTAACACCAGAAAAATTATTGTGGATTACGTTACTTCTATTTAGAAATACTGACAAAAAATCTGAATAATTTTTATAACTGAATTTTAGCAAGTTTGACAAGATGAGACTTGCACCACACACATTTATTTGTATTCATTGTATTGTAGGAATAAGCAAGTACCACAACATGGAGACATCTAAGTGCACCTCACTGATGGTGATAAAAACAGTCACTCAAATTGAGTTAGATGGAAGAATGAGGCAAACCTCACTAAGGATGACAAAAGCTGAGAAGGAATAAGGAAGGATGAGGTATCAGGGAAAACTAGAAACAAATTATACTAACTGAAAGGAAAATGTGGCGAAGATCAGAGATGCGAGGAGGAACAAAAGACATGGAGGAGGAAGAAAAGAGAAGAAGCAGGAAGAAAGACATTGAGGAAGAGCAGTGCTATACAGGGAGGAGGAGCGCTACACTGAGGAACAGCGCCATGGGGTAGAAGAGTGAACAGCTGGTAAAATGAGACCTTGGAAAAAGAGGACAGGCACACGGAGGGAATAGGAGAAATACTGGAAAAAGATCACAAACACTACAGGAAAAAGGTTGAACAGAAAGGAAACAACATAAAAGATGAAATAATAAGGAAAGGAGAAACACTGGAGGAGATGAAACACATGAATGGGAGAGCTCCAACGCCCTAGAATCTTGAGTCATTGGCGAGAAAGGGCATAAGAAAGATACTATCAAATATATGGACTGCCCACAAACTTTGATATAGCTGGGAAATAGTGATTCCAAAATGTTCATTTTCCAAAATGGCAAGAGAAGATTTTCAAGTACTAGCCAGTGAAATTCCTACATTTGGAAACTAGAAAAAGTGGTTTGCCAAAAGCCACGATTCTGCTGAATTTTTTGCTAAATAACCAAACCTCAAACCACAACAACTAGAAAGTTAATAATCCCTTCCTTCTCTTGTCAAAGCTACTCTCTGTATCTTCCTATATATACACACACACAAGTTGCTTATTAGTCTGGTCTGTCCAAGTTGACAGCAAAGATTTTACAGGTGAACATGTAGGTATCTTAGTCACCTGCAAATTTGGACATTTTACCGATCTTCAACATTTTGAAAATTGTCCTCAGATTTTCAATATCTGGATTTCCATGCAGAGATGAAGCAGGAAGAATCATCAACAAGCATTAACAAAGCTAATAGGTCTCACCTATGCGAGAGCTATTGGCTTTGGTGTACATAATGGCTAAAACACATTGCCAGTGTGGCGGCTTTTCAGCATGGCTAAGTTGGAGTGGGAAATATTGGGGTAGAGTGGAATGGGGTAGATTGAGGTAGAGTGGGGTAGGTTGGGGTACAGTGGAGTGAGGTAGATTGTCAGAGTGGGGTAGAATGGAGTTGGGTGGATTTGATAGATTGAACTGGTGGAGTTGAGTAGATCAGCGCGATAGATTGGAGTGGGATGGATTGGATTTGGGTAGATTGGGGTGGAGTGGAGTAGAGTGGGGTACACTGGTATTGGGTAGATAGGAGTGGGGTACATTGGGGTAGAGTGGAGTGGGATATAGTGGGGTGTAGTGGGGTAGATTGTGGAAGGGCTGAGTGGGGTAGATTGGAGTGGAGTCCGGTAGATAGGAGTGGAGTGGTGTAGATTGGAGTCTGGTAAATTGGGTGGATTATAGAAGGGTAGAATGGAATGGAGTGGGGGTAGATTGGATAGTTTGGAGTGGGTTGGGGGGAGTGGGGTAGATTGGAGTGGAGTGAGGTGAGGTGGATTGGAGTGGGATAGAGTGGAGTGGGATATAATGGGGTAGATTGGAGTGGAGTAGATAGGAATGGAGAGGAGTAGATTGGAGTGGAGTAGATTGGGTGGATTATGGCAGGGTAGATTGGAGTTAAGTGGGGTAGATTGGATTGAGTGGGGTAGGTTGGAGTCGAAAAGATTGGAGTGGGGTAGTTTGGGATATGGTAGGGCAGATTGGAGTGGAGTAGATTGGAGTGGGGGATTGGATGGAGAAGACTGGAGTAGGGTAGTTTGGGGTGGAGCAGGTTATAGTGGACTAGAGAGGGGTAGATTTAGGTACAAAGGTTGGATTAGAGTGAAGTGGAGTAGATTGGGTAGAGTGGAATGGAGTGTGGTAGATTGGGGTAGAGTGGATTGAGGTAGAGTGGAGTGGGGTAGAGTGGGGTGCAGTGGGGTAGAGTGGAGTGGGGTAGAGTGGAGTGGGGTAGAGTGGAGTGGGGTGGGGTGGAGTGGAGTGGAGTGGGGTGGAGTGGGGTGGAGTGGGGTGGGGTGGGGTGGAGTGGGGTGGGGTGGAGTGGGGTGGGGTGGAGTGGAGTGGGGTGGAGTGGAGTGGGGTGGAGTGGGGTAGAGTGGGGTGGAGTGGGGTGGAGTGGGGTAGATTGGGTGGATTGGAGTGGGTAGATTGAAGTGGGGTAAACTGGAATAGAGGAGGTGGAGTGGTGTCGAGACTGGAGTAGAGTGAGATAGATTGGAGTGGAGTGGGCAGATTAGGGTGGAGTGGGGTAGATTGGGTGGATTAGAGTAGGGTAAATTGGAGTGGGGGAGATTGAAGAGTGATGATTGGAGTGGGGTAGATATGAGTGGAGTGGGTTGGATTGGAGTGGAGTAGGGTATATTGGAGTGGAGTAGATGGGGTAGATTGGGGTGGAGTAGATTGGGTAGAGGTAGATTGAAGTAGGGTAGAGTGGGGTGGGGTAGATTGAAGTGGAGTGGGGTAGATTGGAGTGGAGTGTGGTAGAGTGGGGTGGGGTAGATTAGAGTAGAGTGGACTCGGGTAGATTGTGGTAGATTCTAGTGGGGTAGATTGTGGTGAAAAAGGGTAGATTAGAGTGGAGGGGAGTTGGATAGGTTGCAGTGAAGTTTGAAGTGGAGTGGGGTAAATTTGAATGGAGTGGGGTGAATTGGGCTGGGGTAGATTGGAGTGGAAAGGGATATAGTGGAGTGGGGTAGACTGAAGTGGAGTGCATTGGGGTACATTGGAGTGGAGTGGTTTGGGGTACACTGGGGTGAGGTAGATTAGCGTGGGGTAGATTGGAGTGGAGCAGGGTAAACTGCGGTAGATTTAAGCAGAGTGGGGTAGATTTGAGAGGAGTGTGGTAAATTGAAGTGGGTGGGGTTGATTAGGTTAAATTGATTGGAGTGTGGAAAATTGGAGTGGAGTAGAGTATAGTGGAGTGGGGTAGAGTGAGGTAGATGGGAGTGGGGTGGAGTGGGGTAGACTAAGTAGTGTGGGGTAGATTAGAGAAGATTGTAAGGAAGTGGGGTAGGGTAGGTTGGGGTAGAGTGGAGTGGGATAGATTGGAGGTGACTGGGATAGATTGGAGGGGAGTGGGGTAGGGTAGAGTGGGGTAGGGTAGAGTGGGGTAGGGTGGAGTGGGTAAGTGGTGTGGAATGGAAGGGAGTGGTGTGTTGTGTTGTGGAGTGAGTGGCATAGATTGGAATGGCGTAGAGTGTCAGAGTGGAGGGCATGTCGTAGAGTGGAGTGTCGTAGAATAGAGTGGAAGGGCGTGGAGTGGCGCAGTGTGGAGTATGCATGGTGGTGTTGCGCACTGCCATTACAGACAACACATTTTCAATTGAATTGACCATTACATTTGCACGGTTGTATGGTTTTTCTGCACACAAACGATGTGTGCAAATGTCATCACCTAGTGTATTGATGTGTTGATTGTATTCAGATATGTTCCCACCACACTTCATAATTACAAAAAATGTGCTTCTTTTGGACTAATTCTGATGTAGTCTGAAACATCAGCACGGTTCATTTTTTTCTGTGTGCTAGAAAGAAAAAAAACATCCTACACCCTCTCCTATTACTTGGATATTCAGCAGGATTGTCACATAACTTCTCACTTAGAAGTCAGGGAAAGAAAAGTAAACACCAAGCTCCCTTGGAAGAGAAAGCTTGACATTTGACCTCTGTTTTTGAATGCACAGCAAATGTGACAAGAAGAGAACACGATTTAAAGGCCTGTTTACAGAAAGGGAGTTTATGGAAGAATACAGTAAACATGGTTTGGGCAACGGGAGGGATGAACGCAAGCTGGACAGTCTAAAGCAAATAAAGCCAGCAAATAGATAGCTAGAAAATGTGAGTTACAATGCCAATCGTAAACAACGGGCAGAATGGAGTCCCAGGTCAGCTTTCTGAATGTCCCCAAGATGTCATTGTCTGGTACGCTGCGACCTAGAAAGGAAAGAGGAACAACTGTGGCTAAGGTGTTAAGGGTCACAGCAGCAGGTATTAACACAGACTAGTAACCCTGCAGGTTCCAGGGCCTCATTAACTTCAATAGCAACTTAGCTGAGATGGAGGCTGGGATAAGTGGTGGCTGCTTAAATCTTTGGAGGGATCCTGTCCAACCCAATTCACTCAATCTTCCAGTGAATCTTCTATCCCCCTATAGTTGTATGCAACAAACATATGTGGAAACATGCAAAGGGGTGTGTAAAGAAAGATCCATGACAATGCACATATCATGGGATCAGAACACAAACAGCCTACTTAGATGTGAGTGAGGGAGTAGATATCATGGTTAATTAGCACCTAAATAGCGCGCACTCTGCCATTAGTATCACATCGCATTTTGGTCGTCTAGGGTATGACTTTCCAAAGGCCTTCCTCACAGTGTTCCGATTCAATTTTGTGAGAAGACGGCACAATATATCAGAACTCACAAATAGTAGCTGAAGAGAAATGCGCATAAAGTGACAGACACCCTGCATATTACAATTAGCTTCATCCCGACCAATCAGGAATTTGGAAACTAAATATAGCCACTTTAGTTTAATTTCAGTGAAGTTTCCACGGACTAACAACTTTTTACCGCAGAAATGTGAAACCATTTATGTAGATTTTCACATTTGCCAGATCTGGTCTATCTCTACTGATTACAGAGCACATAAGCATCATAAGCAAGTATTTCTCGAAAGCTGAAAATGCACCACTATTTACTGAATCGTTCATTTTGAAGAGAGAATGTAAACAATGAAACAGACCTTCTCACTGTGGCAGGGTTTAGGACCTTTTTGTATTGGTAAATATACGCAGTAATGAAAAATTGTTCTTGTGTTTTGTAAAGGTTCCTGAAATCTTACGTCAGTCTCCCAAACTATCCTAGTATTTCTCGGATTACATCCATTTTTTCTGCAAAGAACAACATTACACCGAAGCCTACTGTGGTGTAGGCCAGGCGTATCTGTGTACCCCTTCTATCCACAAATAATAGTATCTTTTTGTACCCTTAACCTAGAGCGCATACATCAGCGCAAGTACACTATCACACATAAACCATCTATTAATGCCATCACTGTCTATCTAGCAGTCTGTAAGTGTAGCACAAGAATACCAACTGTTACCTTGTTTCCTCGACCTACACGGTGCTCTGGTGCCTCCCTTAATCCCAATACACATTTGCTACTTAGCTCGGGTACCCTTTGACACGATCACGGACCAGGACCACGCAGACCAAACACATACGGACTAGGTAGGCATAAGCCCAGAAGTACAGCCGAGTGCACATGGCAGAGCCAGTGCAGATGTTGCTTATCGTCGCATCGCAGTAGAGTGCCGACACTGAAACAAACCATGCCAGGCGATTTTAACACTCACATTTTTACACACTGCACAGTCTTCACTCTTGAGAGCCTGTATGAGTGTCATAGCAATACAGTCATGAAAACATTCCCCCAATGCCCCAAAAAAACACCAGTTGGGTAGTAGCTTACACCAAATATCCCATATGGGAAGGTGCTAGAAGGGGCCGGATGATGAAGCATGCCAACCAATGGGTCGGTGAGGGCTTTCCTCCTTAACTAACTTAGTTCTCACCCTGCGTGCTCTCTATTCAATGGGTTTGTCCTACACATTAGAGACAGTCAGTTCCTATGTATATTACATTTCACTTGCCTGGCATCCATCGAGAGTTTTCCAATTCAGTTAAAACCGGACACTAAACCACTTTTAAAGATTTCTTTGCAAAATGGATCTGGAGCCTACTGCCCTTCCAATTAATCAGCAGTGATAAATTAGTGGCTATAAGCATAGAGGAAGCACAGGATTTGTGGCGGGACTAGGCCAGATTATGCAATACACAAAGCTGCAACACACAAACTAGTGAAAATGTATCCAGATAGATCATCGGCATTTCAGAGATGTAGGGATTAAGAGGCTGGTTTAATTCATAGGGTGTGGTCTTGTAGAGCTGTTAACAGATGCAGGGCAAACATGCTACAGGTGCTGCACCAGATCCCTGTGTGAGCATCCCTAAACAAAGTTAGGCAGTGCCTACTGGGAATAGTGTTTAAACCCAAAAGAGGAAAGATGAAATATAAACTTGCTCTATTAGGAACAGAACTCCTAAAAAGAGAGATCAGGCCTAGGTGGGCGAGATGGTTGAACGGACGACTCGGAGGAAATTAACGGAAGACCTTGAAGACTGGATGGCGGGTCTAGCAAGCTATAAGAATCCTCAGCCAATAGGCCCTGGCCTGTGAATAATCTATAGGTACTAAAACAGCAGTTGCGGGATGTGACATATGTAAGACAAGTTAGTCCAGCACACAACATATGACAGTCGGAATTATAGCGCATAGCAAAATAGGCCAAACTAGATGTGGGCGTGACAGCTTAAACAGAGGAAAAGTAGGAGTGTAACAAGGATGGCCGTGGCAAAAAAGGCATGGCCCTAGTGGGACAGAAATGTGATTCCTGAGCAACTTGAGCTTAATATTAGATCATTGTGATGAATTTGATGCCCACAAATATCGCTCAAGGCCAGCTGTATTGTTGTATGTGTTGCATCTATTGTTGAAGCAAAGGCTAAAATCAAACATTAAGGGACATTCCAAAAACGAAAAATACAGCCTCAAAAGTCAGCCTTGTGCCAAGGTGAGTCGCACGCAGAGTGAATGAACAAGAGTATACACCCATCTGTAGAGAGCCACTCGGGCTCTCCCAAACAATGTATCGCACGCACATGTATCCATGCACCCCTCGGGGCGGGCTCGACCCGAGGGGATAAATAAACTGCCAGAAGACCGCTTGGGGTCTTCCAGCCATTAACAAACCAACAGTGTGGCGTCCATCATTCTAGCGCTGCTGCGGCCCATACCCATGTGGCCCCGCCGCGCTACATTGGCGACGAGGCCGGTCGCGCTGCACGCGTGCACCGCCTCCTGACCTCCGGTTAGCTGGGAGCTTGCGGAGCCCACCCGCGACGCTCTGTTCCTGTGTGGGTCGGAGATCCTGCCCAGCGTCTCCGCTCATCGCCGCGGCTGCCGCCGCCATTGCGGCCCACGTGGACTGGCTCGCACACCCTGCCACCTCGCCCTGCGCCCGCCCACGCGTCTCCCCGTGCATTGGGAGCGTGTTCAGCCGGCGGCGCGTGCCCCTTATGCGGTGA
This sequence comes from Calotriton arnoldi, assembly GCA_963921515.1. Lineage (NCBI taxonomy): Eukaryota > Metazoa > Chordata > Amphibia > Caudata > Salamandridae > Calotriton > Calotriton arnoldi. Next base: position 224,849 of record CAWUFW010001443.1, on the reverse strand, counting down.
GTGACCCGACGCGTCGGACGCCCTCAACGCTGTGGCCAGCTGCGGTACTGCAGCCTCCCATTCCCATCACTAGCAGCATTGGGGGGAGAGACGGTTCCCTGCAGGCCTCTGCTCCGGCCCTACTCCTCGTCTGGCGCCAGGCCCCAGTCCCCACAGCTGCCCTGGGTGCTGCCTGCAGTCTGTCCCAGAGGGTCAGACAGAAAAGAGTCAGTGAAAAAAAAAGGAGGAAAGGAAAGCGGACAGACAAGAAGGTGCATCAGAGGGGACAGTTTCACAGGGAGGACAGCGCCACATACCTGCTCCCACTGGGGTCCTTCGTCGTCAAGGCTCTGACACCGTCCCACCAGGGAGACTCCGGTTGCCTCAACTGACGCAAGGAGCGAAGGCACCCCACTCACAACCTCAAGGCCCACAGACCAGTCAGCTGCACGTGGCCCGTGCCGACACACAAGCACATTTGCGATCCCCTAGCGCCAAGACTGCGCCACCGCACCTGCGCACAGCCGTGCAGCCATCATGGGCGACCCAGCTCCGAACGGCACTGCTGTCCAGCAGGCCGGGGGAGGAAACCCAGACCGGGGTGTCAACGCACCACCCCCAGGGCACGGTCACACGGCCGTTGCACCACTGCCGCCTTTCAGCGAAGCCTCAGATTCCGCCACGGCAGCGCCACGATGGAAAGCATGGGTCGGACGGCTCAACCATTACTTTAAAGGCACCAGGGAGAACGATGGCACCGTAAAAAGGTCGCTACTCATCTACTACGGAGGCTCCGAAATTTATGACCTCTTCGAAACGCTCCCCAACACAGGTAATGACGACGACTACGAAGCAGCGGTCGCCGCGCTCAACAGGCACTTTGACCCCCAACTTAACCCCGACTTCGAGAGGTTTAAGTTCAGACGGGCGCGCAGTCGGATACGGAATCGGTTGACATGTTTTACGCGCGGCTGCGCCGGCTGGCCAGGACGGGCACCTTCCTGGATCATAGGGAAGAGATACAAGGCCAAATCATCCTAGGATGCCGTTCCAAACTCCTGCGGAAGCTGATCCTTCGTCAACCCGGGATCTCGCTGGACGAGATCCTGGTCTTGGGCCGGTCCCACGAGCTGTCGGATGTTCGGGCTGAAGAAATGGAGGCCGCCCTACCCACGCCCGTCGCAGCGCCACATGCATCCAGGCATGTGCCCATCAAGGAAGAGAGGGTCGAGGCAATCCAACGACGCCCCAACACGGCTCGCCAAGCACAGAGAACGCAGCCAGGAGGGCAATGTGGCTACTGTGGTGAGGATCACTCAGCGACGGCCGTCTGCGGGGCGAGAGGGAAGACATGCTCTCGCTGCTGCAAGGTCAATCACTTCGCCAAGGTGTGCCGCAGCGGTCGGTCCAGGCAGGCTCCTTCGAGGCATGTCGCAACGCCTTCGCCAGGTCTCCATCGACGACCCACCATCGACAAGGGAGATCCAGCAGCAGTAACGCTGCCTTGCTCTCGAGGAGGATGACGACGACGAAGTGTTTGTCGTGTCGTATGTCAGCCGGACCGACCATCGCTGAAGGCCACCACCAATGTGCTCCGTCTCGGTGGAGGGGACGGCTGTTCAGGCCCTCATCGACACCGGTGCCTCTGTCAGTGTGATGGACTCAGAGCAGTACGACCGTCTGTCGCCACGGCCCTCGCTCACGCCCTCCAAAGCTCGGATTTACACGTACGGAGGGACAGATCCACTTCCCCTCCGAGGAGTCATCCATGCCAAAGTTGTCAGCGGGAAGTATACCACGGAGACCAGGTTCCACATCACAGAAGGACGGATGGGTACACTGCTCAGCTGCCATACAGCTGAAGACCTGGGGCTAGTCTTCTTTGCCCACCAGATCCATGACTCCCACGCCGAAGCCATTCTGAAGAAGTTTCCAACACTGTTCACTGGACTAGGAAAACTAAAGGGGAAGAAATTCAAACTCCACATCGACCCCACAGTGAGACCGGTCGCCCTAAGGCACCGGAAAGTGCCGTTCAATCTCCGCCCGCAGGTGGAGGAAGAGCTGAAGAAGCTTGAGGATCTCGACGTGATTGAGAAGGTCTCTGGCCCCACCCCATGGGTGTCCCCGCTGGTCGTGGCTCCCAAACAGCCCGGAGCCATCCGGCTCTGTGCGGACATGAGGCTACCCAACACGGCAGTCAAGAGAGAACGCCACATTACGCCCACCATGGACGACATAGTGGCCGACCTGAACGGAGCCAAGTGGTTCGCAAAATTGGATTTAAACGCGGGATACCACCAGTTAGAGCTTGAACCCGAGAGTAGATACATCACTACATTCGACGCATGTTGGCCTCCGGAGGTACAAGAGACTCAGCTTTGGGGTGTCGTCGGCAGCCGAAGTCTTCCAAAACGCCATCAGGGAAGCACTGTAGGGTCTGCAGGGCGTGATTAACCTCAGTGACGACATCCTGGTGTTCTCAGACACCCTCGAAGATCACCACACTCACCTCCGATCCACCCTGCAGAGACTGGAAGACTGCGGGCTAACCCTTCACAAGTCAAAGTGCTCGTTCTACCAGGAATCTGTCGACTTCTTCGGGTACACTTTCACCAGAGAAGGACTACTAGTGGACCCCAAGAAGGCCGCTGCCATCCGAGCAGCCAGCACCCCGAAGAACCCCACAGAAGTGAGAAGCTTTCTTGGCATGGCCACATACTGTGGAAGATTCATTCCGAACCTTGCTGCCCTGTCAGAGCCGCTCCGTGCTCTCACACGCAATGACCACAAGTGGGAGTGGACTGTGGCCGCCAATACTGCATTCAACGACAAAGGCAGCGCTGCTGGACAAGACAGTAATGGCTTACTTCCATCCGGGGCGGCGTACAGAACTGCTAGTTGACGCCAGCCCAGTTGGCCTTGGAGCGGTCCTTCTTCAGGAGCACAGCCCAGAAGCCTGGAGGCCAGTAGAGTACGCCAGTAAGGCCCTCACGGACACTGAAACAAGGTATGCCCAAATCGAGAGGGAGGCCCTGGCGATAAAATGGGCGTGTCAACATTTTCACTTCTACCTGTGCGGCCAAGAATTCCAAGTTGTAACCGACCACAAGCCCCTACTCCCGCTCTTTGCAGGATCGTCCCGGCTGGCGCCCCCGAGGATAGAGCGATGGGCGGTGCAGCTGCAGTCCTACAATTTCAAGGTCATCTTTCGTCCTGGGGCCCACAATATGGCCGACTACCTATCACGTCACCCGGAGTCCATGTCGCCTCCAGGATCCTCAGCGGATGCATTCCACTCAGAGGCATTCGTGAAGAAGGTCTCGTAAGGAGCGTGCCCCACGGCCATGACACTCGAGGAAATCGGCCATGCCACTACTGAAGATGAGACACTGTCCCGGGTGAAAACCGCGCTGGTAAACAACGGCTGGGCACATTTCATGGATGGAACCCGAGCTCTCAGGACAGAAGTCAGCCACGCTCGACAACAACTCTGGCAAGTGCGCCACAAACTCAGCGTAGGTGAGCAGGGAGTCATCCTGAGAGGACATCTGATTGTGATTCCGGAAAGGCTGCAGAGACGGATACTCCTGCTGGCGCATGTCGGACACCAGGGGATGGCCAAGACAAAGGCCAGGCTGAGGAACAAAGTCTGGTTTCCGGCAATGGATTCCATGGTGGAGGAAATGGTGAGACAGTGCCATGCCTGCGCCATCACAGGGGGAGATCCGGCGCCGGCAATCACCGAAGAACTTAGTGAAACCCCCTGGACCACAGTCAGCCTTGACTTCGGGAGCTTCCCCGATGGACGCCACTTGCTGGTAATGGTCGACTCCTTCTCGAAGTTCCCCGTTGTGGAGGTGGTGGCATCGACGGCGTTCACACACGTAAAGAGAGTCTTGGACAAGACATTCGCACTGATGGGTCTGCCCAAGGAAATTAGGTCAGACAATGGACCCCCGTCCCAGGGCCGGGAATTCCAAGAATACCTAGAAGGTAAAGCGATTCATCACCGAAAGATCACCCCATTGTGGCCTCAAGCCAACGGGAGGTGGAACGTCTGATGCGAACGCTCAACCGAGCACTGCGCATTGCCGTAAACCAAGGAGAAGATGCAGAAGCGGCACTAGACCAATTCCTTGGCGCCTATCGACAGACACCCCACAGCACCACCAAATGCGTCCGTCCCACCTACTGTTCAAGCGGCCCCCACGAGACAGCATCCCGTCAGACCCAACGTGGGAGCCCCCGGAACGAGACAACGAAGCGGTTCAGGCAAGAAGGGCAACAACCAACCTCAAGGCCAGTGAGGCCCGCCGGGCACAAGAGCCACAGCTAAGAGTGGGGGATCGTGTGGTGGTCAAGGACAGGCACCCTGGCTGGAAGTTCAGGACACCCTATGAGCCAGAAGGGTGGACAGTAGTTGGCATTCAAGGGACCATGGTCACCGCCCAGCGCGGGCAGCAGTCCGTCACAAGAAATGTGTCGAGTTTCAAGAAGATCTGCAAGAACAATTCTGGACAAGAAGGGTCGGAATATCTAGAGAACACCCAGAGTCTCTCCCCACCTATCTCGCCAGGAACGCTGAGTCCGTCGCCGAGGTGCTCGCGAGTGGAGAGTGAAGAGGCTGTCCCCGTGGCTGGTCCAACCCGTCATGACGAGGTGACCGAGTCATCCCCAAATACTCCGTCCAGCGCAGTGGGCAGTTCCAGCTCCCGGAGCCAGAAGTATGGTCTCCGGCCGAACCCTGCGCCGAGTCAAAGACTCAAAGACTTTGTGTGTACCTCTCCGTGAACTTGAAGGACTTGGTCGCAAGGCACTAAAAGAAAGGAGGGATGTAGAGAGCCACTCGGGCTCTCCCAAACAATGTATCGCACGCACACGCATCCATGCACCCCTCGGGCGGGCTCGACCCGAGGGGATAAATAAACGGCCAGAAGACCGCTCGGGGTCTTCCAGCCATTAACAAACCAACAGTGTGGCGTCCATCATTCTAGCACTGCTGCGGCCCATACCCACGTGGCCCCGCCGCGCTACACCATCCAGGCGCGCAACGCCCATTGGGCTCAAAGGGCTTCAGCTCCCTCCCCCCCCCCTGTCGTGTGTGGCAGCCCAGGCTGAGGCAGCGTCCCGGGCACGCACCGAGTACTTCACAGGTCTTTAAAAGACCATTTGCTTGTAAATGAGGCTCTGTTGTTTTTCACCCCTTTTTAGAGCCCCTGCAACCCCACTCTGCCTACTGCTGGAAGAATTAGCCCCCCCCCTCCCCGAAATTTTTTCTTACACCACCCCCCCTCCCCCGAAATTTGGCTCTAGTTGCGCCTCTGCACCCATCCCACCCCATTTTATGGTAAGATGAAATAGTATTAACCTATGGTTAATGTGACTTTTAAAATCTTTCATAAATCGCATTTAAAAAGCATTTGGAAATAAAACGTAAACACATTTAAGATTGATTTACATTTTAGCAATCATAAAATATCTGCAAACACTCTTCGATTCACTTTCAAGTTTCAGTGGCAGTGTGAGCCACAGTTTGGGGTGGGATGTGGTAGAGGTGGCGAAGTGCCTAATTCTACACAACGGGTGGGACAGTTACACATTTGATGGATGCAGAGGTGGGGAGAAGACTGCATTTGTTTTTACATTTTAAGTCAGAGGCAATGGATATTTTACGGTGGTATTTTAGAGAGATGCCTAAACGCCCTGTTCTGATGTTCTCGGCTGAACGAATATTTGAGGCTTTATGCAGAAAACGAATAGCTGGAAGGCGGCAGCAGCCTGGGACGCAACCAGACCCAGACTTCGGGAGGGGGCTACCACTTAGAATAATTGGGGCAGAGCCACTCTCAGAGATGAATCGAAGTCACTTGTGGAGTCCCCTTCAATTTTCTGGTACAATACCGGATATGGAGTGTCATTATTCTTAATGCTATGCGGCCAATAATGCATTTTAAGTGCACTGGGCAGTAAGGGTGGGCTTAGCGTAACACGATTTAACAACTCTTGGAGTAGGAGGGTTTTCCCTCAGGGCATTTTAGAAGAATGAATAAGAAATGGTGCTTTGTTGTATTACATATGAAGCCATTAGACTTGGTAGGTTGCGGAAGTTCGGGTTCTGGGTCAAACAACAGCTAATGATGCATTCTGTCATACACTTTAGTAAAATACAATGCTTGCAAAATATTTGGGGGCCACCGCCAAATTAAGTTTTGCAAAGCGGTCACTGGTTAAGCACAATTTTGTACTTAATATTATGGTCATACTATATTTACCAGCACACACAACCAACACATTTGAAGGACAGATGGGGAGAGGAGTTGGGCTAGGGCGGTCGACCTCGAATCTGGGTTAATATAACTGGGTTCGAGTCTCGGCAATGACGCTGAACATCCTGTGATTCTGGGCAAATCAGTTAATCTCCCCGTGCCTAATAAAAATGAATGTGTCCTCATGTAACGCAACTGGTGCTATGTAAAGCGCTCTGATACCCGATACGGGTCAAGTTCGCGCTATATAAAAACTCCGTTAAAAAAAAAAAAAAAAAGATGTTAGTACATGAATGAAATGTCTTGCAGTCAGGGAAGTAAATGCCTCTTGTCTGGGCTCAATAACACATAGAATGTTGAATCTGCATGTAATAGTGCCAAATGTTACTCCTGCGTTTTAGCTGCCATCAAATACTCTTTGCTATGATATGCTTAGACGCTGTCATAGCATGAAATGGACCTCACATTTGGAAAGATGTTGAATGTACAAACACAGAGACAGAAAATGATCATTATGTATGACGATCCAAAGTGCCACCAGAACACAGAATAAATGCCAGAACTTACACATACTCATAAGCACTGGTAGCTGTAGAATATCAAATAGTAATACAACTGAAGAAACTATTGGGCTCCATTACTTGAACTCATCTTCAACTCTGTAGAATGTTTGCAGATTATATAATGCATGTATGTAGCAATAGTGATAGGGCCACATCAGTAATGAAACTGTAAAAGGTTCTAGACCATCAGGTGTAAATAGTGTTAGGAAAAGAGTAAGCTGCAGAAATACTATGTTCTACTGTGTTGCAGGAGACAGAAGTGGGAAAATATATAGGACCAGCAATCCTATTTCCAACTTCTTTTGTTTTTCAGAGGTAGAGCACTGGCCCTTCCTAGCAGGAAACAAGTATTTAAAGACAATAAATACCTGCACTTTGCATTTACCCTTTTAAGAACTGCCATTTTTTGTTCACTCACAATTATCTCTAACCGTGGTATTTATTTTCAGCATCACCATTCGCCATTTTCTGTCACTGGCTCGCCTCTAGTTTTCTTTCTCACCTCCTTGTTACACCCCCTCCCCTCGCTGATTTTCTCTTCTGTTCTCATGTGTATCCCTTCTTTTAGGTCGTTCTCTATTTATTCTCTGATGTCCTCCCTCTCATCAATTTACTCAAGTCTCTTTCTGTCTTTCTCTGCCCGACTCTGTATAGCTCTCTTCTATTTTTTATGGTTTGCCTTTTCAATCATTTGCTTCTATATCTGGATATACCAACATATTTTTCCTTCCTCTTCCTAATGTTATCTACCTCATGACTTTTCTCAGACTATTCAGACGCTTTAGTGTGCTTTGAAAACCTGCATGACCTTCAAAATGCGTTCAACAAGTACAGTGCAGTCTGAACGTCATGCAATGCTATCAAATGCAGACAGCTGCAAGATCAGAACATCCGTTCTTGCAGCTTAATGTCATTGCCCAATCCTGGGCTATCAAATTCAGCAAAGCCAGAGCCAACAATTAACACAGGTAGTGCTATTGCTTACATGTTATGCCTTAAGCACATGAGCAGTGAATTTGAGAGTGCTGTGATATTATAGTTAATAACTGTTGAAAAACAGGGTTAAAAGTTTTGATCATAAAGCTTACATTTCAAAATCACACAGGAATGGCGTCATAAAATGAATTATTTATTCTTCATGATTCATGGCTATAGTGTATGAATGTTAGCCAATAAGAAGTCTAAAGGTTTGAATGATATATTACAACATACAATACTATCCAGGACGTATCCATAGTGTTGGTGTGTGACAAAAGAACAAAGTTGTATTGAATGAGCATCTGAAAAATGTGAGGTGTGATATGGGAAGTGGTGATGTTGAAGGTTATGACAGTTCACGAAGGAGGATCCTCTCATACGTCAGTGTTCATGTAAAAAAAATTGTGGTGCTCTTGCTTAAAAATTATTTATTTTTTAATCACTCAAACAAGCTTTTCTTAGGAATCCAGTATTGATTCAGCGCAGTTGTATTTCAGTTCCATATTGGCCGGGTTTAACAAAGAACGTTCTTCAATATTTTCAGTATAATTCAGTTTAACTTGATACGACTGTGTCTACCAAGTTGCAGTTGCGGCCAGTATAGGTTTGAGCGGTGGGGTTGGTGGGGGGGCAAACAGACAATGGAAAGAAATACAATTTAAAAAAAAGAAAACCACTTAACTTGCGTTTGCTGCATCAGCGATGCGGCGAGCACAAGGTAAGTGGTTTTTTTTTCCCCTCGTCATCTGGGGCTCAAAAAGCACGACTGCACTGTGCACGCTACACATGTATGAATTTGCCAGAGCAACACCATTCTCACTTACTTTTATTTAGCAGGATTACCTAGTGCTAGGGATCCAAACTTGAACCATGGTAAACTAATATCTGTCACAATCAGACCATATTTCCAACAAAACCATTAAAAACAAATTTCGTAAAATCTAAGTAGGACTCTTGTGTGGTTTGGAGTTCTGGGCTAAAAATCCATCCCTGCAGTTGTTACCTTGCTGGTTCTTTTTACCATAAATGGAGTCAAGATGTCAAGACCTATCGACATACTATAAAATATGCTCAAGTAAGTCTTGACAAAAGCAACCATCGGGCTCTTTCATACCCCACCTTCAGCAAAAACACCTGAGTGTGTAAGTGTATTGGTATCTGAACTGCCCCATTTGCAGCCCTTTGTCTTTGCAATTGCCAATCAGAGCTGGATTTTCTCTGCGGTGGAGGCTGCCCACCGGACCCGATGCATGGACTTCGATGCAGCAGCATTTAGTGAAGACAGAGCTGGAGACAGGGGCCAGAAGTTCAAATCAGTACATCTCTGTAACCATGTAACTGTTTTTTTGGTTTTTTTTTTAGTCTTAGCAATATGATGGAGATTTTAATCATTGCTTTTTCCTCTCATAGCATATTGAAATGATAGTATATTGTAACGATTTTAAGTAATTGAACAATAAAGTTTAATAATAAAAAAATAAAATTAAAAAAAACTGGTTTAAACGTTGTTTGCAGTTATGTACTAATTGTTTCTTCACCCAATTACCTTTCAGACTTCTTCAGATAAGTAGATGGAACCAAGGGGGCTCAAACCCTCCTAGAGGCAAAGAGGGGCATGCACTGGTTTCCCTGCAATGCTAGATGGGTCATGGAAACAAGAAGGCCTTCAACCACTGATCATGTTGACAGTCCTTTTGTTGAGCTTCGAGTGATGCAGACAGATGTAAATGTTTTCACTGCACAGCATATCCACAATGCTGTGCTCTGCAGCGGCATTGACTTAGCAGCATCTCCAACAGGGCCTTTGGCAGACAAGCTGTTCAGCCCTTTCCAGGCAGGTTTTTCTCTGTACACTGGGGTATGTCAGCAAGAAAGCTTCTGCAGAAGGAGGAAGAGGAGATGGGAGTGCTCTATGAGAGGCCCATCAAGCAACTTCCAATGCTGGCCATTAATAACCTTCACTTAATGTAACCCTGTACCAGTGTTGGACTGGCCTGTCAGGCAATCTGCACTGCCAGATGGTCCAGTTTCAAAGGGCCAGTGTGAGAGTTATTTTTCTCACATGGGCTGAAGGACTAAAAAATAAACCACAAATTGGCCCCTTAAAGCTTGCTCAAATGGCAGCGCAAGACTGCCAAGCACTGCACTGTGCTGTGCTCTGCTGCTGGGGAAGTGAATTAAACAAAACGATCCTCCATTTCAGGTTGCCTCACTCATATGGGAGCAAAAATGGATGCCCTTATACATTCTTCCAAATGTCCTAACAGGCTTCAAACACAACCCATGACATACAAAGTGTACATACTCTACAACATGTTTTCTAATTGTATGGAAACAAATCTTTAAGGGAGTATTCCAGAACCTTTCATATGGGACAGACCATTAGTCCCCCCACACTGAAGTAGACAGGTAAAAATACATGTGCCTTCAGTAGGAACAATGATGCTTCTACCGCCAGTTGCACAACGCAACAAAGAGAAGACAATAGTCACGTTCATATAGAAGGTGCACTTTGTCTGCCTCTTCAATCTCAAAAGCAATGCTCTGGGGTTTAGGACCATGTTAGACCTGGCATCCTTGGCGTGGGTCTCCCTTCCATTTTTCGTAATGCCTCCACTGTTGCCGATATGTTTTTGCTGGACTAGATGCTCATGGGCACTTTGCCGCTGCTAATCAGTGCCAAAGTGCAAGTGCTCCCTATCGTGAATTGATGTATGTATTAGTGACTCCATGATTGGATGATTGGTTTACTTGTCAGTCCCTAGTACCGTGCACTGAGTGTGCCCAGGGCTTGTAAATCCAATGCTGCTGGTGGGCTTGCAGCACGGGTTGTGCCACCCACAGAAGCAGCTTGTAAAGTGTGTCTCAGGCCTGCCATTGCAGAGCCTGTGTGCAGCCTAGGGCTGCCATGTCGACTTGGTGAGTGCACCCACTTACCAGTCCCTAAACCTTCCCTTTACTGCATGTTGGTCACCCCTAAAGTAGGCCCTAGGGCAGGGTGCATTGTAAGTATAAGGTAGGACATGCCCTGGTGTGTGTGGCATGTCCTAATAGTGAATTACAGCCATTTTCGTTTTTCACTATTGCAAGGCTACCTGCTCCCCATAGGCCAGAATGGGCAGACTGACTATTACACCTTATAGTCAGAACTGACCCAGGGAACATGGTAGAAAAACGAATTTAGTATGCCTGAACTCAGGATGATAAAATACATCTTTTAGTGAAGTTGGTTTTAACATTGTGTTCGAAAATACCACTTTTAGAAAGTGGGTATTTTCTTGCCTAACTATCCAAGCCTGCCTCTGCTAGGTTGTGTATTCCTTGTCTGGAGATTGAGTGGCTGGGGGTGGCTACAGGAGACAGGGTGAGTCAGCACAGGGCTGAATAGAAAGATCTGCATCCAGAGTGGAGGGAGGAGTTGCACCTGGGTCTGAATAGGGCTGTGCCTGCCTTACACAATGCTGGCTCCACCTCCTGCCGGGCGGCTGAGCACTCTGCCCCACATTCTGAAAGGAAAGAAGGAGTCAGAAAAACAAAGTGCTCCAGGACTGACCAGAACTGGTTTTGGGCTAGGCAGAGGCCTCTCTGCCTTCAGAGAACAAAGAGAAACTGTGTATAAAAAGGGGACCCAGACCCCTAGGAAATTAGATCACTTTTGGGAACAAGAAGAAACCTTTGCTAAGGAGCGGAACCAAGAAGAAACTGAGGAGAGACTATCCCTAAGCCTGAAGTGCTGCTTGGGGGATTGGCCTGCAGTGGTTTGCCTGACTGCCAAAGAAAGGAGAAAGGAACTTTTGCTTTGCTGTGACTTTCATCAACTTGTGAAGGATGTCCAAGGGCTTGGAAGAGAGCTTGCCCCCTGACCGAAGTCCCAGGACCATTGGATTTCACCCCCTTTGTGAATTGCTGCTGGAAACTCTTTCAGTGGCTACAGAGGTAGGGAGCTGTGACCGACTCTCACGACCGACTCGGTGTCCTGTAAGCACCGCATCGAAGCACCGTCTCGCCCTGCAACGCACGGCCCTGGTCTCACCGACTCCGTCAACGAGCCGCTGCCTGCACCGCATCGAGGGACAACGCGTCCTGCAACGCTTCGCCGAATCGAACTGGTCCGACCGACACGGTCACTGCTGCTGAGTTCGAGTCCTGTGACCGCACCGGAGTTGGGCACCGCTCGCACGCTTTGCGACGCACCGCCCGACTCGCACCGCTGTCCGGACTGATCGACGCCAGCTCCTGAATCCGGCTCCGTCGCCGCACCGCAACCTGCCAGCACCGCATCGAAGCACCGTCTCGCCATGCAACGCACGGCCCTGGTCTCACCGACTCCGTCTCGACGACGTCAACGAGCCGCTGCCTGCACCGCATCGAGGGACAACGCGTCCTGCAACGCTTCCATTTTTGCATCGCGACCCGCGACGAACAGCCATCCGGCTCGCACGCCCGTGCCTGCCGCTTCAAGTAAAAGGTACTGTGAGCGAGTCTGTCTACGCTGTGTTGGCCCATCTCGACGCGGTCAGCTGGATTTGTTAGACTCTGTTTGTTCTCGACATCGCCGTAGCCGGAGGAGGCTACCGACTCGCACAGAACCTTGAATTAAGCCTTTTGATCAGAACTAAGCACTCGACAGTATTGTGGATTATTTTTGTCGTTTATGGTCTTGTGATAAATCTATATAAAGTATACCTATTTTTATAAATATATAACCTGTGTGGTGTCCATTTATAGTGTTGTCACTTGATTACTGTATGTGTTCACAAATGCTTTACACACTGCCTCTGAACTAAGCCTGTCTGCTCGTGCCAAGCTACCAAGAGGGTGAGCAGGGGTTATTTCGGGAGTGTACCTACTTTCCCTGACTAGACTCAAGGGTCCCTATTTGGACAAAGGTACCTACCTCTGCCAACTAGAGACCCCCAAATCTAACAGACCATGTAAAAAAGGCAGACTATTACCAGAAAAACAACAAAGACAGGGCAGCATACTCTTCAGAGCCATGCAAGAGACTTTCTCTCCCAAGACTGACTTTCCTTCTTGGTGACTTTAATCAATCATATTAATTAAAGTTGTGCTCAACGAAAGACATATGTATCCTCTTCTGTTTCATGTGACAACCAAATTTCACTTCTGGGTGGTCCGCAAACACCCTGGTACAAGTAGTGACTCTTTATTTTCCTGGGTCATGGCATCTTGCACACCTGGTTGGACCCAACAGACACCTGATTCTTAGGGTTGTTCTATCTCCTCTTCATGGTGGGCCACATAGTTTCATATAAGAAGTGTCTCTTGACTGGGTCATGCCCTCTCCAACCCCAGGTGGATCCCATAAACTCATGTATGAATGATCTTCCTGGTTCAGAGCATTTCTGCTCTTCGGTGCACCATGTAACAATGAGGTCTGTTGATTTTCCTTGGGTCACACCCTTCCTTTGCAGAGGCTCCGAACCCACACCTATTCACCAAGCACAGCAGAGATATCTCTCTCAAACAACACCGTTGTAAATAATGATAAGTATGGTAGGGGAAATGTATGCAAAAGCAGCTTTACTTTCCAACATCTTTTCTGCTTTGTACCTTCGTTAAGAACAACAAAATATTGCCACAAGTTTGTAACATACCACTGAACTTCACACACAACACCAAAATACTTTCAATCTAGACCACAATATGAAACATACTGCCTACCAGCAATGCATAACAAGCTGAGTATATGCTTACCTGACCACCCAGAAAACACTTTCAGGCATTATTGGGAATATGAAATTGCTATACAAATGCTACAATAAAATACAGCAATCCACAAAGCCTTTACCAAAATTAGTTCGGTAGGTTTGATTATTATACAATGAACATGAAATGGGCGTTACATATAGGAATTGGCAGGAAATTCACTTCATTAGCTATCTCATCAAACGTACATTTATTATAATGAGTGTACAATCAGACAAAGGTAAAATCATTCAAACTAGTGTACATTTAAACCAAGAAAGTACATGACTATTAATGCTCATCTGCTCTAAAGAAATCAGATCAATGAAAATACATTCACAGATACAAATGTACATTAAATAGTATGTGCACAACAGTGCATTAACAAGAGTCAACTAAACGCTTACTAACTGGCCTGACCATAAACGTACCCGTGTTCATTAAAATAAAAAATAAAAAACATAAAATAGCATGCATGCCTATCTGCCAAAGGAAGGTCAAATGTTTGATGGTGGTGCCATCTCTTGCACTGACTCTGCCGGTGGAAACCTTGCACTGACAGCCTGACAGACAAGTGGACTTCTGTGTAAGTACATCAGACCATCTGTCATATTTAGAGTGGACATCTGATTGACTTTTTTTCAATTTGGGATCACCGTGGAAAGCCTGGTGGTCCGAAAAAGAAACAAAAAATTACCCTCTCACCCGGGAGAAAACTCCCATCAGTTTTTCTTTTAAAACTCCCGGTTGGGAGTTAGTTTCTGAAAAACAAAAAAAGTTTGTAGAGTTGTTGCATGAAATGTTGTGGCGACTCAGCCAATTTCAGTGCCTTCAGAGGAGCTACTGTGCCAGAGGTCTCTTCCAGGCCAGCAGTAATCTCCAAGTATGGTGGCCGGTAATCTGTAGGCAAGAAAATGTTAGTACCCCTGCTGCCCTGATGGATGGTGGGCCACCCACCAAACTCTAAATCAGGATGGATGTGACTGTTGTTAACTTAATAGCAAGTTTTTGATAAGACGGGAATGGTTCAAGGGTTATTAGTATCACAGGTAAACGTTTTATTTTGGCTCTGGGCTCTGCAAAAGAACTTTATTTGTAGCTCCCTGCTGTGATATGGCACTCTTTGATGCCTGCTCCCTGTGGAGCGAAAAGGCCACAGCACATCACTTAAGATGCTTTTGAATAAACTTGTTATAGTTCCACAGAAAACTCTTAAATAATTCTGAAGAATCACCAACACTGACAGAACATGACATGACTTCATGCATTATTTAGGAAAAGTTATAATTTCGATGGTGGCAATTAATGCATTACTAAAACTCAACTCATAGCTTTCAGTACTTTTTAAAACTTTTCGTTTTTTGTATTTTAGCCTGTACTCAGTGTATCCCGCTGCAACACTTTGTGACACCTTTTTATAGTGAAAATAATATATATAGTATTGTAATTGCTTTTTTTAGTGCTTACCATCCCTGACGAAGTGTTGGAGTGCTTTACGTTGAGTAGAAACAAAGGCTAATGTTTAGTTAAGTGGAATATTGGTTATTAGGCTTATGCTTCTGATTTCAGAGAACCAATTCTATGTATTTACTTCTGTTTCTTTGTCCTAAATTAAATGGAAGTAAATGATGACATTTGTAAGGGCTTTGTGGTATCATGCAAGTGATTGAATAGATGAATAGAGTGGCTGGAAGGGACTAGGTATTATTGGGTTTCAGGGAGAGGAGGGTTGTGATCTACAGAATGGGATGTAGTCCATTAGCAGAGATACTAGTACTTGCTACAGTAGATGTTGCCATATAACAGCACTGTAATTATCAAGTAGATTGATAACGCAAGGATGAAATATATCGCATGGATGAAATACTGGGATACCCTTCTAAGGATTCGGAAGGCTCAAAACTGGCCAATACACTCATATACCCAAATATGTATGTATGCACATAAACACTCATGTGCATTAATAGAAAGGCTTACAGAACATCTTAGATAACCCCAAGTCCAAATGCAAAATTTCCTTTGTTGGGTTTAGATTTATATATTGCTGCATCATATGAATGGCCTCACAGCACTGAAATAGTAAAGCAAACGACTAAGAATTACATAATTATATTCTGTTACACATTTTTTGTTACATTTTATTGAGAAGGAACAATAAGCATGTACTGCCCGAAACTTGCATGCCTTGTGTTTCAATGTTGTGCGACATTCCTGCGTTTGGTTGGTGAATAGGGCCAAGACGTGATAACAGCACTTGCATAGCTGCTGATTTCACATGTAACATTTACTTTCCTCTGGTGTTTTTTTTTATAATGCAGATGCTGCGATTAGGGTGACAGATCAGGGGCTGCAGAGGGACCGGGGAGACACTTAGAGACAAAGAAGGCTTGATGAGCTGTAAACAGCCTTTGGATGATAGGTCAGAGCAGCGCCATACATGTGATGGTGCTTGGCATCCTGGCTTCCAGCTCAGCCCAGGTCACGGAGGCTGACAGGGGGGAGGTGGCTAAAGCCCTCTCAGCCCAATGGGTGTTGCGCGCCTGGCTGCAGCATACCTGTAGCTTTGAACTCTACAGTGAAAGACTCACAGGTATAGTGTTTTTTTATTTATTTTTTATTATAACCAGTACTAGGCCCACTTCGACATGGGGTGATTCATCACAGATAACGTGATAAAGGTGTTTGTTCTGGCAAATTCTGGAGCACAACACCTCATCAGGGTTAACAAGCACTATATAGATGCAAACCTTTTTCCCTCTTCTATCCCTCCACTATCCTTCTCAATCCAAATAATTGACTAACATATCCACCGCTCAAATTATTTTCATATTTCACTATACTAATTCACCCATAAATAATCCTTTATGGGTTCCGCAGTAGCGTGCTACTCACCAAAAAAGCACTTCCAACACCTGATATGGGGTAGCAAGCGCTATATAAATGTAAACTTTTTTCCTCTTCTATGCCTCCACTATCCTCAATCCAAATAACTGACTAACATATCCGCCACTAAAATTACTTTCATATTTCACAATACTAATTCACCACTAATCCTTTATGGGTTCGGAAGTAGCGTGCTACTCGCAGAAAAAGCGCTTTGGCACCTCGTCAGGAGTAGTAAGCGCTATATAAATGCAATTATAATACAATACAATTTGGGTAATTATAGATACTTTGTTTAAAATGGAGGTGAGAAGCTACAGATAGCTTGGAAATTTGGGTGCTTGTGGCACCCTTTCCAAATAAAAAATCTCAGTAGCCAGCTCCTGCTTTCGATTGTGGAGGGGCCGAGAGCTGATACCAAAATAAAATGTGTAATTGAATATGTATTCACTTTCAACGTGGAAAATTGGCTTGTATTTACTTTAACAATTATTTGGATTCATTTAGACTTCCCTTTTGTATTTTCGTCTTGCATTCGCTGTTTTAAACATGTTCTTCAAATAGGAAAATACTGGCTTTTGATGATTTCCAATATTTTTACAGGTCTTGACTGTAGAACACTTGCCAGTTCAGGTGTCAAATCTACTTAGCTATAATAACGCTCTTGGGGTGGGGCGTGAGTGCCATATTTATAGCTACATTACTAATTTGTTGGCATCGCTAGATGTACAAGTATATCCACATCTTGGGTAGTTCTAACAAGAAGCACCAAATAAAGAGACGGCAATGGTCCTCTGCATTCTGTATAGGCACTTTGGCCCATGCGGAAATTGTAAATATACTATGCTGAGATATCGAATCAAAAGGCTCAAGGCGCCCTGTTGATTTTAAGGAAGAACGAGCCGCGGGGAAGTCAATAATGGGAGGACCAGAGTGAGGTGCGTTTGAGAGCCAACCGCCACTCGATGGGACAGCAAGGTGGCAGGCAGTATGCGGATAGTAAAGGGCAGCGCAGGCAAGGGTCCTACATAAAGGGGCGCTGTTGTCTAGGCTGGCAGGTTAAAAGGCATGCACGTGGGCTGCATAACACATTTTTACCCTCGAATGCCTACACAGACCCACCCGCCACAGTCACCTTCATGCGGCGTAGGAAACTGCCAATGTCACATGTCCAGTCCATAAGAGAGCGCTTGCACCGGAGAGGAGCACAGAGGCAGCCAGAAGAGAAAATTAACAGCAGATGCAAGTCAGCTGTCGGACGGGAGGCGGCGACTCGTGTTGTTCTCTCCTGGCAGAATCTGCTGAGAGAGTACCCGGCGCCTGATCTCCCGGTCCGAAAGATGCGCTTCCTATAGCAACTCCAATCCAGGGAGGCCCGCGGCCGCCATTGTCATAGGAACGAAGATCTGCCAGCGTGCGCCGCCAGGCACTGACAGTTCCCTCGCTGCAGTTTGAATTGCCCGCCCTGACCAACTGTCAGTCGCGGCTCGTGCCTCCTCTTGCTGCTGCGTCAGCTGTGGAGCCCGCTCTGAACTCTACTGGGCCCGCCACGCACGAGACTGGAAGAGGCGGACTTAATACAGGGCCACACTACAGCCGAGAACCCCATACGCCAGGAGTTAAAATGTCACGCACCGTGCAATTTCCTCAAGTACCAAGAAGACTAAAATCCTGTCATCCCTTTCCCCGTTTTTAAAGAGAATAAATGACGGGTTTACTGCTGAGCTCGTAGTCGCGAAAAGAAGGGCTCAGAGACTATTGCCTTTTAGCGAAAATGTGTAGCCAATCCAGCATTTCAGAGTTTGGGGGTCCGTTCTTGTTAAAACTTTGCCAGAGAAAGTTTTTTTTGTTTGTTTCTTTAATTCGGCACCAGTGCTCGTTACATATTCCACGGTTATATCTCTTCGATCAGCCCCGCGCTCATCTCATAGTGACGCACAGCCTCGCCTCCTACCTCACTCGCCCCCTGAAGCAGAAATATGCCTGTGCTGTCACACCAAACCACCCTCTTTTCTCTTTCCTTACAACGATTATGGTTAGTGTGATGTGTCTCTCGCACCGCCTCAGGGCCTTGCGCGTGTGGCGTATACACGGCTGCGGCGCGCAGATAAAACAGGGACTACACATGTGCACGGTCTGGTGCAGACTGACCCCGTGCGGTCACGCCCCATTTATTTTGCGCGCTCCGCCTTTCCGCGTGGGTGCATCATTTCCGGCGTGGGTTGGCGTAGCCAGCTAGACCGCTGACTCATTACATCCCATCCCAACTCAGTCTCTTGTTTTTCTCCCGGGACCCCGTCGTCCACTTACTTGGCATGCAAAGTCTCTCAGGCGTGTGTTCGGCCGGGGGTTTCCCCTCAGTTCATACCTGGGGTGGCAGCTTCGGGTGTTGGACTGAGGTTCAGGCATTATGGCTGCTGACAGTGTCTCTCGGGTCTCTCCTGCCACTACCTCACTGGATATGGCAGGCGGCGGTCGTGCCGGCCGACTTTCGCAGGGCTCTTCTTGTTCTGCTCCGTCGTTCTCCCACACGTCCAGGGCCCCGTCCGTTTCTTCACCGGCGGAAGCCTCCGGTATCTTCTTGAACCATGATACGTTTCGTATTACTGTTTCTCCCCCTCTCTCGACTGTTATCATAGTTCCTTTGACACCGACTACTGACCAGTGGCCTGGTTCGTAGCGGGTCCGGAATTTTCCTGCTGGTCTTCTGTCCATCAGTATGACGGTGTCTCCTCTTTGTATTTTCCGGAATATTGCTCTCCTTGTCTGGCTGGCAGCCAGGTTTTGTTTTTCCCTCCGCCGTGTGGCATCTTATTTGTTGTAGGGGGGTGGCGGGCGTCCGCAGAAATTTTTCCAGGGGGGGGGCAAAATGTTAACGCCATCACCATCCTCCGACATGATGTGTGCCATATCATCCTCAAAAGGATGAATGCAAGTGGTGACCCACTGGAGTTTGAATGCTATATGTAACTGACACTAAGGTCTTTGTGGTATGACCATTAACACACTTCGTTCTATATATTAGAGACAAAAACTGCTAGACTGCATAGCGCACACAAAATGTGGTTGCACGAACCTAAATCACAGCCAAAGCTCAACGCTTACCCGAAAAAAATCCCATAGAAGGTTCCATTTGAACCACAGCTTCACTTAGTTTCACAAAGCACAGAAAGCAGCCTGCAGGATTCTGTACCCCAGTTCCAAATTCGGCAGCTCTGGCCATAGTGCCACATCTTCTCCCCCACTGAACACCATACTCTACCACTAAAAGAAACTCGCACTGCCTTTAGATGCAATCCAATTGTGTCCCGCTATAAACGCCTGGAAGCTACTCAATTCAAATTATGCACTAGACAAGAGTAATCTTCTGTCTGAAAAAACAGTAACAACCTCCTGGAAAAAGCAAACACTCACAGGGAATGCAAGACTAAGTAAGGTATGTGAAATGTAAGCATGGAACAACATGCTTACCTTAATGCTTGTGCACTTGTTATTCAGAAATCAATGTGTGTTTTTGCCTGAAAAGCGAAGGACATGACTACAGGGCCCGGAAGGGACCCGTTTCAATGTCCATTGCTTAGATCCTTACAAAACATAAGGAGTATGGTTTTAAAAGACCACATTCATGAACATAAAGCTGCAGTACACTACACATTTCATAAACTACTAAAAGGAAAACAGCTGATAAGGATCACATGAAACATTTTCTACACCACGCATTAAACAGATATCGCAGTACCTCCAGGAATGGTGAACTTCCTCACCTGAGGAAAAAAATGCCATTCAAAGACGAGAAAAATGAAAGTAATGCTGCCTTCACTGGGAAAGTCTGTTGGCGCTAAGGTGTTTGGGTGTGAATAAAACCAATCTGGCAACTTTTTGACCACTCCGTCTTGCTCATCCATCCAGCCATTTACCCTTTCACTCATCCAGCCACCCTTTCACGTACTCATCCATCTAGTCACTCATCCTTCCACACATTCACCCTTTCAGTCATCCACACATCCATCCTCCCTTTCTCTCTCAATCGACCCTTTCACTTAGCCATCCACCCAACCATCCATCTACTCATCCACTCATGAATCCATCCATTGACCCCATCACTCATCCATCCTTTCAATCATCCATCCATCTTTTCTCTCATCCATCCACCCATTCACTCCTTCACTCATCTATCCAACCTTTTTCCCATGAACCGTCCCTTTCACTCACTCATCCATCCTTACATCCTCCCTTTCATTCATCTGTCCATCCATTCACCCTTTCACTTATCGATTCATCAATCCATCCAT
The DNA here is from genome assembly GCA_963921515.1 of Calotriton arnoldi. NCBI lineage: Eukaryota > Metazoa > Chordata > Amphibia > Caudata > Salamandridae > Calotriton > Calotriton arnoldi. The sequence continues at coordinate 204,176 of CAWUFW010001443.1, read as the reverse complement.
CATTTCACTCATCCATTCACCCATCCTTCCTCTCATTATCCATCCATTCACCCTTTCATTCATCCATTCACCCTTTCACTAATCCATCCAGCCATCCACCCATCCCTTCACTTACTCTCTCACCCACCTTTTCACATTAAGTATGAGCTGAGCCTTCGTCTGCAGAGTTGCAGACAGAAGAGACCCATCAGGAACTCACCCCTCGTTGTAGTTCCTAAAGCAAAGGGAGGGGTTCAAGATGCCCCTGCACACAGTCAATCTGAAACTTTGGAAGTCATGAGTCATGCATGATGCACAGTGCCAGGACGTGAGGTGGCTGTGGCATGGTGTTGTTTCCAGGGCTTTAAGTGGGGGGGGTCTCTCCAAAGGGGTTGTTCGATTTAATTAAGGGCGTAGCTTGAAACACCTAAGCTAAAATTCTGTGCTTAGCATAGTGTGCCGCCCGACTGGTATTTTGCTGCTTCGGTCATTGCATTCAGATATATAATACAGCAGGTAATGTTACACCTACAACAAGCCAGAACTATAGGCTTTGTCAATGGTTGTTAGTTGCATAAAATAAAAAAGCAGCAACCATGAATTCGTTGAATATAATATTGAAAATGGTTCAGTTCTAAAATGATGAGACTGTGAAAGACCTATAACCCTTTTAACTTCTTTTACCGCCTTATTTTGATTAACTGGATTCTCTCGTAACAGCATGGGCGTTTTCAGTACATTTCTTCCTTCTGACAGGATGCCCGAGGCTGGAGGAGGCCCACCACACGCTTTACCAGCCAGACTGGCCCATTGTCATTCTGTATGTGGCAATCAGCTGCATACAGAATTACAATGGGCGAGGTGGAGCTGCTCTTGCGCTCAGAGGAGTGCAAGGCGGCCCCGTCAAGGCATTGAGGATTCTCACAGGGGAACAGTGATGTTCCCCAAAGGCCAAAATTACGGACAAAAGGCGGCCGGCTGGGTGATCCAAGGGGGCAAGCGCCCCTCCTTGCCCCCCTGCGGACGCCCATGGGTGGCGTCCATCCAGGGCAGGTAGGAGGGTGTCGCGGCGAACTCCGTTAAACATGAGCGCCCACGGTGCTCGTCGTGTGGTGCTGTGGGGTGTGCTTCGGTATTCTCGGAGGAACATCTGCAGGTGCCGTTCAGGGTCCACATTCTCGGCCACAGCAATACGGAGGGCCTTGCTGAGGGTCCTCATAAATCTTCCGATCTTGCCGTTGGCTTGCGGCCACTGTGGGGTGATGCGACAGTGTCGTATCCCATGATGTTGCAGGAATTCACGGAACTCATTGCCGTGGAACGGGGGTCCATTGTCACTTTTGATCTCATCCGGACACCCAAACATTGCGAATATCTTTTCGAGCACTGGGGCGACTCGGGAGAAGGCGGTGGAGCTGATGACTTGCACAAGAGGATATTTGGAGTAGCTGTCGATCAGGGCCATGGTGGTCCGGCCGTCTGGGAAACTCCCAAAATCGATGCTCACTTTCTCCCATGGTGCCTTCCCGTGTTCCTGTCTGGACGGGTGCTGGTCTTTCGGATGCACTCGTCAACTGGCAGGCTGGGCACCTTCTCACTGCCTCCTCGACTCAGGCTTCCAGCCCCGGAAACCAGACCTTTTCCCTCATGCAAGCTTTCATTTTTTCGACTCCTTGGTGCCCCCGTGAGCCAACTGATCTGCTTGGTGCTGTAGGGCCGCCGGAATGACGATCCGAGAGCCTCTCAGTAGGATCCCCCCTTGGGTAACACTTAGTTCGTTCCGGATCTTCCACATTTGCATGAGTCCTTCCTTCTCGGGACCTGTCCACGTGTCGGCGGACTGCAGGAAATGGTGCCAGTGTCCTCCTTGGACAGCGGCACAGACTTTGGTGATTACGGGGTCCCTTTCTGCTGCAGCGGCCACATCATTCAGTGTGAGCGCTTTCGGGCACATGATGGTGGAAATCATGTTCAGATGTGCTTCTGTGTCGGACTCTTCTTCGTCTCCACCAGGCAGTGCTGGGTGCCTCGAGAGGAAGTCGGCGGGGTTCTTGGCACCGGGCCGATAGGCCACTTCCATCTCGTACTGCTGGTGCCCAATGGCCCACCACTCAATCCGTGGAGGCGGGTGTGGTGCTGACCCTTTGAACAGCGGCACTAGCGGCTGGTGGTCCGTGATGACCCTGAATGGTTGGCCGCAGATGTAGAAGTGAAAATGGCGGCATGCCCACCGGATGGCTAGAGCCTCTCTCTCGATCTGCGCATAGCGCCTTTCAGTGGGTGATAGCGCTTTACTGGCGTAGGCGAGGGCTGCCCATCTCCCCGGCTCCTGTTCTTGAGTGAGGACGGCCCGAGGCCTACGGGGCTGGCATCAACCTGTATCTCTGTCTGTTTGGCAGGGTCAAAATACACCAGCGTGGTGTGATCAAGGAGGGTGTTCTTGATTGTTTGGAATGCTGTTTCCTCCGAGGTTCCCCATTGCCACATAGAGTCAGTACATGTGAGGTTCCGGAGGGGCTCCGCGATGGTGGCCAGGTCGGGGATTAACCGGCCACAGTACGTAGCCATCCCCAGGAAACTTCGTACTTCCGATACAGTATGGGCACAGATGTGCTTGATAGTTGTCGCACCAGTCTTCTCATGGGCTTTGCTCGTATTCCGTCTTTTCGCGGTGCCTTTCTCCTGCACACGGATGCGAAGTGGTTTGGGATACCACAGTTGGTACATATTTTTCCCTGTGCAGGGCATGATTGGGGCGGGTGTTCCTCGTGACCACAGTATCCGCACTGACCCCTCGGGTTTAGGGTATGCAATCTCGTGGTTTGTTGCCTCCGTCGCGTGTTTTGACGGCATCAGCTCGCTCCACTTTGATGGTGGTGCTCTTCTCGGTCGTGTGTGTCAGCGCTAGATCCATCTCGTCTGCACAAGCTGCAGACAGGTCGTGTGACCTGGCCATGACTAGTATGTCGTTCTAGGTATGTTTGGCTGCCGTAGTATGAGCCCGCGCAGCACCGTGCTGCGTATTCCTTGGATGAGCTGAGCTCTGATTTCTTCTGCCGCTCTTTCATCCACCAGGTGTGTGCTTGCTAGCTCCCTCAGCCTCGCATGGAAGGTGTCGGTGGATTCCCCTTCCCTTTGCCTGGCTTGTCGCAACTTGAACCGCTCGAAGTCCGGGTTCAGTTGGGGGTCAAAATGCGCGTTCAGCGCTGTTACAGCTGCCTCATAGTCATTCGGGGGTCCGACGTCTGGGAGATGTTTGAAGAGTAAGTACACCTCCTCCCCAGCGTAGTGGAGCAGGAGCGATCTCTCGACTGCCCCATCAGTTTCTCTGGTGGCAATGAAATAGTTCTCAAGACGGCTGAGCCACGTCTTCCACCTGGGGGATGCTGTGGTGGGGTCAGCTGCCTCACTGAATGGGGGTATGTCAGGAACCAAATCAGCGTGATCTCCCTTATGAGGAGTAGGGAAAATAAGGGCAAGAAATCACAAAACAAAGTATTGGTGAAACCCTCTTTAGAGAATATCTGGACAGATTTGTAGGAGAAAGTATCCTGTAACGGACATTTCAAAATGGCCGCCATGTTTCCCCATGATTTGTTCAGACTTTGGTTCCCACGAGATTAGGGAGGATTTGATTCTGAAGCGCGGGTTCTACTGCGCACTTCAATTTGGATTTTGTCAGAAGAAGCTCGTTTTCGCCGTTGCTCCGCTAATTCCAATTACGGACTGAACGGAAGTCTCCAGACTTTGAGCGCTATCTCGGGAGTTCTATTTAGCTCCGCTCAGCGAGAAACTCCAGTATTCTGCTGATATTTTAATCGCCTATTAACACTATCTTAGGCTCAGCGCTATTTTTGGGAGTTCGTATCTGGACTCCATTAGCGGTTATTACTGAGACCGCTAATTCTGCCGCTCACTGTCAGTCCACAGATTCCTCCAGGTGGCGAGTATCCTTCATTCCAGTTCTCAGCTCCATCTCCGTGAGAAGCTTCCTTCTTTCCAGTATCGGCGCACTGCTGTTGGCATTACTCCTTCTCTGCAGTTGTGGTGCCGCCTGTATCACAGTAAGGAAGCAGTACCGGGTGTAGCACCTTTGACTTCAACAAAAGTAAGACGTTCTCTTCAAGATTTGTCTACATCGTTTTGGTGAACTGCCGCAGCTCCTCAGCCTGAGCTCAGCTCCATCTGCCTGCCTTCCCTTCTAGTGCGCTTCTCCTCTCCTTACCTTCCTTCTTTTCCTCCCTTGTTCCTATTTGCGCGCTAGCCATTAATGCTTCCAACGTCAGTCTAAGGATCACATCAGGAAGTAAGGCAGCAACTATACCAGGAGCTATTGACTGAGAATTAAGACAGCATTACTAACATTACAACATCATTGACACTGTATCCAGGGCACAGATATTCTCATTGGATACAGGATTATAATAGAAGATAAGCACCTTCCAATTAGACCCTGGTAGGAAATAGAGTACCAGCTTATAGGGGGGTTTAGAGAGAGTATGTTGTGATAAATATAATATGTAGTTACTAAAGAAGTGATCTAGATACTGTATTCTTTCTTCCGTGTGTGCAGTAGGAACTCTCCCTCCTGAACAGCATCTTCCCATACTACCAAACACCAGATAGAAGGTTCTATTGTGAGAGAGGGTTTCAGAGGTCCTGGAGGTGTCTCTTCTTTCTTCCCATTCCCCTTTCCCCAGTGCTGGTAAAGCTCGTTGTGCAATTAGACGAGCGGTACCGGTAAGAGGGCATTGGGATTCAGCATCATTCTGCTTCCATGGATTACGAGGTACTTGACAGGGTAGGACGCCTGTGGGAGGGTGTTGCGCCATGACTCGGACCGGGGCCTGGTTCTCCTCTGCATTGTCCCCCATCCTGCCCTGGAGCTGTGTCTACGCACCACGTGGTGTGGTGTTTGCTGGTCCTGACTTGTGCGCTACTTGTGTCTGCGCTGCTGTCTTACAGGGCTGTGCAGGTATGCCCTTGATGGATGCCTGTGCTTGTGTTGTGTGTTGGGCTTATCTTCATCCGCACGGCGTTGTTCACAACAGCTGCGTGGGCGGGCCTTGCGCTGCGTGGGGCCCGGTCGGCTGACCACGTGCTCTGCTACCTTACCGGTAATTTGTGTGGTTTAGGCAGGTGCCGGTCGGCGTCCTGGTGTTAGCCGCTGTCTTGGCGTGGATGCGGGCGTAGAAGAACTCTTTCACCCTCTCCCGGGCGGAGCACTTTGTACAGGCCACTCGCGGTACTGCAGCCGCAGGTTTCCGCTGTCGGGGCCGACTTGTGGCCGTTAGGTCTGCTTTCCCCCAGCTGGTGGGTATTGGAGCGTGGATACAGCTCCGCTCCTCGTCGCCAGTGTGATGTGTCTCTTGCTTCGCCTCAGGGCCCTGCGCGCGTGGCGAATACGCGGCTGCGGCGGGCAGATAAAACAGGGACTACACATGTGCACGGTCGGATGCAGACTGACCCCGTGCGGTCCGGCCCCATTTATTTTGGCCGCTCCACTTTTCCGGCGTGGGTGCAACATTTCCGGCGTGGGCCGGCGTAGCCAGCTAGACTGCTGACTCATTACATCTAGCCTTTCAATTTCGCAACTGCCCGCAGTTACCAAATGGAAAGAAACCACGTTCCAACAACTGCTGTCAACCAGGTGGCTTACTAATGAGGGCGAGGCCAGGTGTTAAAGACAGTGCCTCTTTAATAAAATAAACGGAGAAAAACGTAATTTTTTTTTTGCAGGGTGTTGCAGGTTTTAAAAGACAGTGACCTAATGAACGTTAATTGAGACATGCCATGAAGGTCAGCGGAGGCTTACTTTTGTTTTTATGAAGGATGTATATTATTAAAAAGAGGAGGATACCCGCTAGATGAAGCCAAATTGACAGGTATGGTTATTATTGGGATTACATAAAGTAGTCTTAAAGAAAACAAGTCTTCAGTTAACGAGACGTCCTTTTGACACCATTGACAATTTATAAATCAAAATATACAATTTCTGTTGAAATTCATATACTTTAAAACTAAGTCATATTGTAATTACTATGCATGAGCCTGTCAACCTCTTGCCTCAAAAATGCAGGGGTAGTCGAGCACTTAACCCCTTCGCTGCCAGGCCTCCCCGCCACTCCCCCATGCCACTCCCTTTTTTGACTATTTGGGGTAGTTCGCGCTTAGGCCCCCATAACGTTTTGTCCACATAAGGTATCCATGCCAAATTTGCGTCCTTTTCTACCAACATCCTGAGGATTCTAAAGGTACCAGGGGTTTTGGATGCCCCTGGAGTGGACTGAGAAATTAGGCAAAATACAGCTAAATTTGTTTTTTTTTGGGACAAATGGGATAAAAGTACTGCAGAATAAAGCATCTGGGTTCTTCCCCTGCAAATGGTATCAACAAAGGGGTTGTGGTGCTAAAATCACCATCTTCCCAGCTTTCAGGAACAGGCACACTTTTGTCAGAAAACCAAAATGTTCTACACAGTTTTGGCATTTTACTGGGACATAGACTATTTTTCCTATTTTTTGTGCTTTCAACCTCCTTCCAGTTAGTGGTAGAAATGGGTGTGAAACCAATAATGGATCCCAGAAAGCTATACATTTCTGAAAAGTAGACAAAATTCTGAATTCAGCAAGGGGTCATTTGTATAGATCCTTCAAGGTTTTCCTATGGCAAGTAGCAGTTGAAATAAAAGAATATTTAAATTTAGTTGAAAAAAACAGCCATTTGTGCCTACATTTTCACCTGTAACTTCTTCTATGGTAGATTTTAAAGCTATATACCGTTACATCCGCAGGACCCTTCTGGTTGCGGGGTTATATGAGGCTTGTAGCATACATGCCAACATTTTAGGACAGGGAAGTAGGAGATTTTGAAACAGAAATAGGGAGAATGTAATTTCCCCATTGAGTTCTATTGAAGAAAATTTAATTTCAGGGAGGAGACAGCTAAAAGAAAGCTATTTTTGGCTTTAAAAATCGGGAGTCTCCCGCCTGAATCGGGTCTATTGGCATGTATGTTGTAGGTTCACCAAGATCCCGGGGTACCCAGAGCCAATAACTGAGTTGCACCTTGCAATGTTTTTTTCATTGTGTATTGGGTATACAGTAATTCATTTGGTAAAATATAAAGAGTGAAAAATCGATAAAGGAAACCTATGTATTTCTGAAATTGGAACGAGATATGGAGTTTAGAAGCAGTGGTAATTTGTGCATCTCTGAATTTGTGGGTACCCATATTAGCATGTGAATTAGAGGGTATCGTTCAAAATGACTTTTTTACACACTGTCTTACATTTAGAAGGCAGAAATGCATAGAAAGACAAATAGTAATAACACTTGTTCTACTATTCTGTTTTTCCCAAAGTCTCCCGATAAAAATGGTACCTCACTTGTGTGGGTAGGCCTAATGTCACAGCAAACTGCCCAAAATGCAATGTGAAAATCAATAAAGGGTTCTGGCCCGTAATCAGTAAGGCTGGACCAATCTATAATCGATACGACGACACAACTGCCAATACTGATAATTCTTCGCTACTTCACTCTTACCAATCACACGTGACACACAACGTGAATTGGAAAACAAATGTTTTTATTTTATTTTTATATTTTTTGACTTTTTAAAGCATTATTTTCGAAAAGCAGTTCATATTATTATCATGGACATTTAAAACGTTCATAGGACCACAAAAACAATACAACCATATAACACAAAGCGATTCAATTACACATAAAACACAAAATACATTTCATACTTAAAATGTTTTGCATAGTGTGAGCAAGCTCAGATTCCAACAGACACTAAAGAAAAGAAAAGGAAAGGAATAGAAACGAAAGGGAAGTTTGAAAAAAAAATATATATACACCACGTTATTCAGATGCAACATAGACCCAGGGGGAAGAAGCTGGCCAAACAGTTTTATATTCAGGTCGTGCGAAAATCAATTTCATTAGTTGTCATGACACACTGTAGACCCGATATAGCAATTTAACAAAAAATACTTGTTTGGACACAACAACACGGTCAACGCGTTTCAAACCCAAAAGTGTTTTGGGGTTATCCTCAGGACCTGGAAAGTGAGCTTTATAGAATCTTTGTTTTGGCACCACCTGTGCCACACGATACTTTCGTGACTACCATCATAACTACAAATCGATCTATTTAAAAAAAAAAAAAAAAAAAATCACTGGTGGACCTCTAACGGTGTTTGAGAAGGAAGGAACTATCAAATCAGGCTCCGGCGATCAGCCTCTAGGAGCATTTCATGCCACGCTATCCTATGTTTTTGCCGCGAAGCGAGTTTCTCAGTCTCCTGCTTTCTTGCTTATCGCCGTGTCTGATCGCCTATACGTCCTGGAGCCCCTGGTCTCCCGATAAAAATGGTACCTCACTTGTCCGGGACCAAAAAACGCAGGTGCCCCCCTTGCAAAACAAGGTTCTTTTGTGATACATACTTTTGATGTCTCCACAATACGTTTTGGGCCCTTCCCGGTCGCGGGTACATGGCCCACCCACACAAGTCAGGTACCATTTTTATCGGGAGACCTGTGGGAATGGTGGGTGGTAGAAAATGTGTGTTGGCCTGGTGATTCCACAACTATACCACACAGAAATGTGAGGAAAATATGATTAAGCTAAATGTGAGGTTTGCAGGGGGATTCTGGGTAAGAAAACATTGGGGGATCCCCGCAAGCTACTCCTCCGGGTGTCTATTTTTCAGAAATTTCTGGGTTTGGTTGGTTTCCCTAGATGTGGCAATTTTTCACAAAACAAGAATCCCTGGTGTCTAGTGGGCTTTCTGCCCCCCCCCACCCCCCATGGGGGGGCAAATCAGGGGTGATAACCCCCATCTGCCTCCCGAGGGGGGCAGAAAGACTGCCTTTTGTGCTGTGAGTGGGGGCATTGGCATGCCCTTTGTGGGCAGCCACCACTCCTCTTTTATATATATAAAAAAAATCCCTGGTGCCTAGTGGGCTTTGTGCTTCCCCCCCCCCCCCCGGGGGGCATAACAACTTGATAATTTTTGGGAGGGGTGGGGGCATTATAGTGCCCATTTATGGCAGTCCCCACCCCTCAGCATTAAAAAAAAGAATCCCTGGTGTCTAGTGTGTTTTCTGCCACCCGGGGGAAGGGAGGGTCAGAAAGACTCGCTATGCCCAAATTATTATGAGGGAGCAAAAGCCCTTGCCAAAGGGGCTGCTCCCCCCTCCCTGGTGTCTAGTAGGTGGATCCCTGCTTGGGGATCGCCCTCCTGCAGTGATCCCCAATCAGGGATCCACTAGAAAGGGGTACCATCAGAAAGGGGAGATTCTCCCCTTTCCAACAATAACTCTCCCGTGTGATTCGGTGCTCGGGGGGCTGAGATAGCCCCTCGAGCCCCAACGCACTGAAACGAGCCGATCGGCTCATTTCAGTTTCATATGTAATGACGTCAGCGCGCCATGCACGCTATCGTCATTATATATGAAAAACAAAATGCCTTGGGAGGTTGGGGAAAAAAGAAAGGAAATCCCTCTGCTGAAAACAGCAGAGGGATTATGCAGTGGTGTGCCGAGGACGTAACAGTTATGTTCATGGCACACCAGCGCTGCAGCCATGGACATAACCGTTACGTCCATGGCACAGAACTGGTTTAGAGGGTGATTCCACAAAGGTCAACGGGGAACAAACTTTTTTTTGAGAATGAGGTGATTCCATTGAAGTCAATGGAGGCATTTTATTTGTCAGGTGGGTAAATAGAACTAACAAGCATTGGCAAATCCAATAGGTCTCGCCTATTGTATTGTACTGTATTGCAGCATTTATATAGCGCTTACTAACCCTATGTGGGGCGCTGAAGCGCTTTCCTACATGAGAAGCATGCAACACCATGTACAGTGTGTAGTTGGAAGGATGTTTTTGTTTTGATCCTATGTGGGAAGGGTTTCCATGTAGTGCATGATGGCCACCTAGGTGCAGTTATCGTGTTATAGGACGTAGCACGTAGAAGAGTGTTGGTTGATTAAGTGTACAAGACCGATGCGCAATTTGATGGTTTTCTGTATGCTGTTCACTTTGAACAGCTCTGCAGGTTCCTTTATGGTATTTCATTTGATATAGTCTGCTTACTTGGGTACTGCTAGGGGTTGTCCAATCTGAGAATTTGTATACACTTGTGATCCTCTATGGGAGAGCTATTGGCTTTGACAATTTCTTTTAGCCATATTGTACAGCAGCACGTCTGGAAGTCAGGAAAAAAAAGCGCTAGGACAAGGCCAGCGCTGACCGCAAGGTACAGCGGTCCGTTTTCTAATATGGGATTATTCGCTGCCTTCACAAAAAATAAACATTTCATTATCTTACATTCGAGCTGAAGTTCTTCGTTTCGGCCCGCATGCAGACAGCCCCAAAAAGGCCATGCAGAGCAGGAAGAACAGCGCAGTTTGCATCTTTGTAGCATCTTGACACCAGTTGGCGTGACTTTTGAATGTTTATTTTTTTCTGGTGGGACAGGAGTGTCAAGCAACGATGACGGTGGGAGTGGGGGTGGACGGGGACGGTGACAACGGGGGAGAGGCTGACTGCACAGGCAACAATGCAGGAGTAGGGGGTAGGCAGGATACAATGCGGGAGTGATGTAGGAGGAAAGGGGTGCAAGGATAAGGTACGGGTAACTTGAGGGTTCGTGGTGGGTAGAGATAAGGGGAGGGTGACTTGAGGGTTCAGGGGTGGGTAAAGATAAAGAGAGGTGAGGGTGACTTGAGGGTTCAGGGACGAGTAGAGGTAAATGAAGGTGAGGGTGACTGCAGGGCTCAGGAAAGAGTGGAGGTAAAGGGAACAGAGGGTGACTTGATGGCTTAGGGGAAGTAAACGTAAAGAGATGTGAGGGTGGTGAGGATTATGGGTGTGTACAGGGAGATGCAGGTGATTTGAGGGTTCAGGGGTGGGCAGAGGTCAAAGGAGGTGAGGGTGACTTGATTGGATAGTATGACATGGTACTGCCTGTCATTGTACAGTATGGTATGGTTATCATATGGTATGTTATGGTATGGACTGTCATCGTATGGTATGCAATGTTAGGATATGGTATGGTTTGCTATTGTATAATATGGTCTGTTATTGTATGGCATGGTATGTCATGGCCTGGATTGTATAGTGTATTATGTTATGAGTATGGTAATGCATGTTATTGATGCACACAAGGTATGAACTGCTAACATACACATGCATTTAAACAAAGCAGATATCACCAGTTGGTACAATTTAAAAACATGTAACTTACGTTGGGTTTCCCAAATTGGGTAGGAATGCAGAATTACACGGAATGCGCCGAAAATGAGGATGTGTCATAAACAAACCCATCCTTAATGAATGCTGTACCATGTAATTTGATTAAAATGTAATAAAATATGTTGTTATGCGACTCGGAAAAGACTGCCCAGGGAAAAGTGGCTCATTTGAAAGTGACATTTTGAAAAATCTGGAAAACAAACAATGAGTGAGGAGAGCGGCCGGTTCAAGATAAAAAAGCAAAAACAAAGGGGCATAAAAGCAGCTAAAACGAGAGAGCAGCATAGGAGCCTGTAAAAAAAACAACAACAAAAAACAGTCCGTACACACTCACAAAAAAAGTAACACAATCTGAGCAGAAGAACACAAAATTAAGAAATCAATCGGTACTTGGTCCATGCTCCAGGGCAGAAAACAAAAACACAGACAAAGTGAAGCTAGCATACACAGACAACCGCTCACCAATAAAAAGGAGGAAAATAAGAGTGACAACAAAGTCAACCAATGGTGAGTGTTAGGGATAGCTAAAAGCCGTTTTTAGAGTTTATTTATTTTAGAAACAGACTGTAGCAAGCAACAGCGCATGGTCTCAGGCGAAACCTAAAAAGCAGGTAAGGTCAAGAGAGGGATTTAAGGGTTGCAGGTTCTTACCATTCCAGAGTGTCAAGGAAGAGTTCTTTACTTTGCACAAGCGATACTGGAGGGCAGGACTCGGAAAGTTCACCGAGCCTGGATGAAATATTTTCAGACCCGTATGTACGACAAACTGTACAAGGCTTCCAGTTAGAGTTTTCTCAGCTCTTATTCAAACAGCACCCCAACACTATATAATGTTTTTGCGCTTGGAGTGAAAATATGTGAGTAGAGAAGTAGGAGAGCCGATTAAGAAAGGGGCTGCCATGGACACCATGTTCTGGCACAGTAGATTTATCAGCAATACCTTTATAGTGCAGAAGAAAGATCAGTGGTTCAGTTTCATGATAAATCTGAGTGAACTGAATTTCCTTCTACTATTCAAGCACTTAAAAATGGAGGGAATTGACCTACTGAGGAGCATACTGAGGCAAAATGACTAGATGCCTACCTCACTATCCCATTCTTCGAGCCCCACCACAGACTCCTGCAGTTTTGTTAGGACGTACAGAAGTAAAAATGTTATACCCTGCCCATTGGTCTCTCCTGCATGTCTTGGTGCTTTACCAATGGTAGAGTAGCTCAGACCATGGAGAGTTCAAATAATAGTTTATTTAGAACTACAATGTAGCGTCTACCTTAGCCTGGGTACCCGCCAATAACTACGCCACACACGGAGCTCAGTATTACACGTCTTCATTCTTCTGTGTGTAACTGCAAACTCAACATTCTAAACCAAGCTTTCATTGAGTTCTGCTCTAACACTGATGTCACAGCTCTATGGAGTCCGGTAGGAACCACAAGGGTTCCATCATAAAACTCGCAAGACACTACATCTCCCCCTCTGTTACATAAAAACGTACATTTTTTTACAGATCAGCACATTATATATATATAAATAATTGACGGCATTTCCTTTACGAAGTCGAAGGTTCTATCAGCTTTGAATGGAGAGAACAAGGTGAGCGCTGCTGTGTGACGTTGTGTATTATTGGAATCAAAGAAGGTTTTAATTTGTTACTTTAAGACTAAGTGGCTGACAGCAGTCAGTTTGAAAGACATTGAATTGGTATTTACCTTCACATTTGCAAAACGAAAAAGACTATACAAACGGCTGTCAGTACACGGATGCAGCCATGCGTGAAGGGCTAAATGGACTGTGATATCAGTGATAGTCTTTCAAGTTATGGAAAGCACAGCGTTCACTTTATTTAAAACGAAACTGCAGACAATGACCTTTCCACTTTGGTATTTATATAGTGCAAGAACGGTTCGTGACGTGCTGATGATTTTACTTATTTTCTTTTCAATTTGTGATTGCCAATCGGAAGCATGGTGACAAATTAATCTAAAGAAGTACTATGAAAGCGAGAGAAACTTGTTCATGTAATTGGTATCACCTGTGGAGAGTATTAAAAAATGTGGCAAAAAAGACGCACTTTGAGGTTGACAAAGGCTGCGTGATCAGCCGAAACGAGTTTCTGTTGGAAAGTGCAGTCTGCCAATATAATGGAAATTAACCACGAATTCGAGTGAGGGCTTTCTCTTGATGGGGAGAAATAGTGATTTGATGTTAATGGGCGTCTGTGGTATTGCCCTTTTTCCTGCACCATGGGCGATCAGGAAGCACGCCAGCAAACCACAAATGCAGGGTGAGAGACCGAGACCACCACCACCACCACCACCGAGACCACCACCACCACCACCACCGAGACCACCACCACCACCGAGACCACCACCGAGACCACCACCACCACCGAGACCACCACCACCGAGACCACCACCACCACCACCAACACCACCACCCCCCCCCCCATCCTTGTGGGGACTATGTGTGAATACCTGCCTTGTGGGGACTAACCTTTCCCAATGTTTTTAAAATACACTAATAACAGAAAAATGTTAAGAAAAAATTCATGATACAGGATCCTGCTTCAAATTTGCAAATATATTGTTATTTAATCGTGCGCACAGCACCATCCTTGTGGGGACTTGAACACGTGCTACCATCCTTGTGGGGACCTTGTCCGTAACATTATTTGTGACTGAATACAGTCGAAGGCACATGGCTAAATGTTTATTTTATCAACAATATACACAAACATTATAATCTAGTCATATATGAATTGCTGCATATATACTAGGGGTATACACTAAAGACAGATTATGTTAATGTGCCAGAAAATATCATATCACGCTTAAAGAAAGACACTTAAAGCTGTATTTAACCTATTTATTAGTGCTTAAAATTTTAGGAGATAAGGGAACTAACACATAAAGAAATTAACATATGGAACTAAGGAATATGGTCAAGTGGAACCCAGAGCTTGATTAGCTGCTAACATTTTTGCCAAAATAGATGTTCAAGTCCCCACAGAGATAGTGGGTGAAGATCATTGTGTTTAAGTCTCCATAGAAATAGTGTGTACATTCAAAGCTTAAATCCCATTATAAAGAGTGTGAGGCTAATGAGGTTCAAGTCCACACAGAGGTTGGGTGTAATTATAGGAATGCTCAAGTCCCCACAGAGATGGTATGTTATTATAGCGATGTTTAAGTCCCCACAGAGATAGTGTGTTATCATAGAGATGTTCAAGTCCCCACAGAGATGGTGTGTTATTATAGTGATGTTCATGTCCCCACAAAGATAGTGTGTTATTACAGTGTTGTTCAAGTCCCCACAAAGATAGTGTGTTATTATAGCGATGTTTAAGTCCCCACAGAGATAGTGTGTTATCATAGAGATGTTCAAGTCCCCACAGAGATGGTGTGTTATTATAGTGATGTTCATGTCCCCACAAAGATAGTGTGTTATTACAGTGTTGTTCAAGTCCCCACAGAGATAGTGTGTTATCATAGAGATGTTCAAGTCCCCACAGAGATGGTGTGTTATTATAGTGATGTTCAAGTCCCCACAAAGATAGTGTGTTATTACAGTGTTGTTCAAGTCCCCACAAAGATAGTGTGTTATTATAGCGATGTTTAAGTCCCAACAGAGATAGTGCTTGAAGGTGATTTTGTTTAAGTCCTCATTAAAATGGGGCACAATTCACAAAGGTAAACTTAGACCAAAAGTCTAACTTTACTACTTTTCAATATTCACAAAGCCCCATACAGAGAATGTGAAGCTGATGATGTTCAAGTCGAAGCAAACACAAGGAGATGATGGACGGAGCGCTGAAACCTTTCAGTCACTCACCCCCAGTCACAGATCTGGGTTAAATCCATCATCGTTCTTTAGCTCACTTCGCCACCCCAGTTCAGACCCAGCTAAATGCAAATCAGTCTTGACCCTGTGCCTCATGGCACCCCCTGGTGCTGCAAGTCGAAACAGAGCCTGTGTTTAAATACAGGAATGCTCAAGTTCCCACAGAGATGGTATGTTTTTATAGTGATATTCAAATCCCCACAAAGATAGTGTTTTATTATAGTTTTTTCAAGCCCCCACAAAGATAGTGTGTTATTATAGCGATGTTTAAGTCCCCACAGAGATAGTGCATGAAGTTGATTCTGTTTAAGTCCTCATTAAAATAGGGCCCAATTCATAAAGGTAAACTTAGACAAAAAATCTAACTTTTCTACTTTTCAGTTTCACAAATGTAAACTTAGACCAAAAGTCTAACTTTACTACTTTTCTGTATTCACAAAGCCCCATACAGAGAATGCGAAGCTGATGATGCTCAAGCCAAAACAGAGCTTGCGTGTAATTACAGGAATACTCAAGTCCACACAGAGATGGTGTGTGACTATAGTATTACCACGGTCGCCAAAGAGAATGTGTGTGATTATAGACATGCCCAGGTCCCCACAGAGATAGTGTGTTATTATAGACATGCCCAGGTCCCCACAGAGATAGTGTGTGATTATAGAGATGTCGAGGTCCCCACAGAGATAGTGTGTGATTATACACATGCCCAGGTCCCCACAGAGATAGTGTGTGATTATAGAGATGTCGAGGTCCCCACAGAGATAGTGTGTGATTATAGAGATGTTGAGGTCCCCACAGAGATAGTGTGTGATTACAGAGATGTCCAGGTCCCCACAGAGATGGTGTGTGACTATAGAGATGTCCAGGTCCCCACAAAGATGGTGTGTGACTATAGTATTACCAAGGTTGCCAAAGAGAATGTGTGTGATCCTAGACATTTTGAGAAATATATATTCATGCTGAATCATTGAAAATTAGGTGGAAGAGTTGTGTAATGTTGGGCCATGGAATTTAAGACAGAGGCAGGTTCAGATTAATGCTTTGTCAAAGACAAATGTACCATTATCTTTGTCCCAAATACTCAAAGTCCGTTTTTACCCTTTTAAGATGTACTCCACTCATGGATATTCTCCCGGTATGATTTTTGCAGATTGATGGTTATATAATCTGTTTTGGAGGAGTTCCCCAGTCTACTCTCTATGCAGATCAGAAAAAAGTATTCAATTAAAAGTTGTAACCCTCTGAGGGTTTTTGAGGCAATGTATTGGAGATGCATTAGCATGAACTATGCAACTAGATCATATAAATAAAAGGAAAAGAATGGAGTAAGCATGTATCCCTGCCGCACCCCTTTATACATGGTGATGCATTCTGCCAGTTAACCCTGACTAGCCCTCCACACCTGGGCATAACTGTCATTGAGTAAGCAGATTAATGTTGATAATATGTTACTAGGGACCCCCATCCTCTCCAAAACTGACCAGAGTTTTGTTCGTGGGACTAGCTCAAATGCAGGTTTTAGGTTCACAAACTCTACACCACCCTATTATACTCTGCAACACATCACTCCACTCTACAACACTCTTCTCTACACTATGACATTCTACACTTGTCCACTATACAACACTCTACTCCACTGCACTCACACACTCTACTCCACTCTATGCCACTATACAAAACTATACTCCAGTCTACAACACACTATACAACTCCAGCTAGGCCACTCCACACCACTTTACTTCACTGTACTCAATGAGCCACTATTGCACTCTACTCCATTGTACTTCACTACTCCACTCTACGCCACTATATGTCACTCCACTCAACGACACTCTATGCCACTTTACTCTACCACAATGTATGACACTCTACTCCACTGTAGCCACTCCACTCTACAGCACTCTCCTCCAATGTATGCCACTCCACTCTACTCCACACTACCACACTATACAACACTCCACTCTACAGCACCACACTTTGTCACACCACTCTGACAGTCCACTGTATGACACTCTCCTGCACTCTACTCAACACTACTCTACTCTACACCACTCTACTCTATGCCACTTCACTTTATGCCCCTACACCGTATGCCATGCCACTCTATAACACGCCACTCTGCTCTACTATATGGCAGACCACTCTACACAGCTCCACTCTACTCTGACACACCAATGCACTCTACTCCACTTCTCTCTACTCTACAACACACCCCTCCACTCAATCTACTCCACTCTGTCACTCCACTCTATGCCACCTCACTGTACACTATTCCACTCTACGCCACTCCACTCTAGTCCACACTACCACACTGTACGACACTTCATTCTACAGCACTCTACAACAGTCCACTGTATGACACTCTCCTCCGGTCTACTCTACGCCACTACACTGTACGACACGCAGCTCTATGGCGCAACACTCCACTCTAATGTATGACATGCCACTCCACTCTTCTCTACGGCATGCCGCTCTACGCCACTCCACTCTAAACCTCCGTTACACGCCACTCTACGCCACTCCACTGTTCACCACTCCACTGTACGCTATTCCACTCTATGCCACTCTACTCTACCCCATTCCACTCTATGCCACACCAATGTATGCCACTCCACTCTAACACTACTCCACTGCATGCCACTCCACTCTACAACGCCCCACTCTAGGACACTCCATTGTACGATAGTCCACTGTATAACACTCTCCTCCAATCTACTCTATGCCACAGTGGCACCAGAGATGAAGGAGGTGAAAATCTCCCTGCAGTGTAGTCCAAGTCCAAGCATGGAGCATAAGGAAGCAGCTATAATTAGTGCTGCAGGTACAGTGGCACTGGGCAGAAGCACGGTGAAGAGCCAACAAAAGCCTGATCTTGACATTAGGAATTAGGGCGCTGCTACTGTATTGTTTTGTTCAGTGATTCATGTGGGGTGCCTAAGCACATTTTTGGACAGGTGCATGATACCCCATGAGGGAGTGTGAGGCTGGCAGAGGATGTATTTATTATCATTCTATGTGTTTTGATTTCATGGATGAGTGACCAGAGAGGTGCTCTTTTCTTGTCTTGGGGCATAGTGCATATGAACGGAGCAGGATCCGTGAGAGATCGTCACGCAAATTATAATATAGTTAGAACTAAAATAAATAGGCAGCACTCGCCAAGTCAGATGGACAGCAGGGTGATGTGTGCAAATACACTATAGGGATAACCAGAGAAGGCCTAGTAATCGTTTTGGCAACGTCTGCAAGGCAGAGATCCTGTCAAGTGTGTAAAATGATAGCGTGTACACAATTTGCTTAGTTTGTTTTTGTTTAATTATGCAAAAGTTCAGGAAAATTATGCGAAATCACATAAAATTACGCAAATGCAAAATACATTATTTAGTGCTATATTTGAGCACGAAATGAGTTTTGCAATTTTGCAGTAAAAACATAGCACGAAAAAACATAAGTGGCATAAGGAAAAGGCTCTCATGTTCTGGACATTTGTATTAGTCCCATGCATTTGCGATAAACTTTTGCCACAAATGCCACATAGTTATGTGAGGTGGCACTGGAATTTGTATAACAAGTGTAGCATGAAATTCTAGAAATTACATGACTCAAGCAGCTTAATTTAAATTTCAACCGGGTCTCAATAATATGCCAAATGGTAATGATGGGAGTTGGTGCTATGAGAAGTAGCCATTCACCTTTTTTTTTTTAAAAGGCAGAGATACTGCCTACTTATGTACAATTATATGTCATTAACGATAGAGAAGAACACCATGAGATGTGAAAAAAACAGTCCATTAAAAGACTTTTAACTAAAATAAATGCTGCTGACGCGGGGATCTTACGTCGGGTATGTTAAGAAAAAGAAGATAATTAGACTTTAAGGATCTGCTTATAAAAAACACACAAACATTAGCAGGCAGGCAGTCGCTAGTTCAAGTCAAAGCTATAGGTTTTCCTTTTGCTTCTGTAAAAAAGTTATGACATCAAAGCGCAACATAAATGTGTTTTTTTTAGCCATTTGCCTATTCACATAAGTTATAGAATGATAATAATCGACTAAAGACTTCAGGAGCCCACTTCCGCTCTATTAGTTGGGCGGTCACACTTGAGCGGCCAGATTGTAACTCCTAAAAATAATATTATAGCCATTGTACGATGTTGTGCAGTATGTGTAACAGAAATGTGGAACTATTTTTCAAAACCACTGCTGATTTTTATGAGTTTAATTGATAAAGTAGGATAAAAAATTTTTTTTAAACGGTTGCAGCTTTGAAAATGTTTATTTTTCACTGCAAAATATGCAATGCTTTTAAGCTTGTGTGCTGTGGGAATGTAAGAGTTTGATAAGTGAGTGCAGTTCATAGAAATCTACAGACACAGGTGTCAGGAGGTCAAAGCAGCTCGGCTGGAGCTGGGAGTGTCAAGGTTAGGCCCTTTGTCATTCAGTGCTTATTCGCTGTAATGACAATGAAAGCCCTCACCTGCATATCAACAGGAGGGGGAAGGGACTGTCTCAGAGGATGGGAGTGGGAATAGCGCTTTTTTTTCTCTTTGAAAGTGTAATGTCTTGGGTATGGAGTAACAGGAAAGGGGGCTCCTATTCTTAAGCTAGGGCGAAGGTGCATTTCAGCACATTGAAAGATTTATGTGGAAATTGCTTTTAAAGATGTCTGTAAACCATTTTTGAGGAGAATAATTAAGAGCGCATCTCTAGCAAAACAAAAGATGTCATTTTAAATCTGAAAATATTTTATACAATCTCAACTCTCATTACGTCGAAAGGGTATGTCTGAAAAACACACGTTGAACAGTTTTGGATGTGCTTGTGCTTTTAATATTATTGAGCCACATTACATGTAATTGTTTGCCTATCATCCCATAATTTGGTCAAGTCGGTTTCTGTTTAGAAATATCGATTTACATGGGGTCTAAATCTTGGGCTATTAAGTCACATACAAATATGTGCAATATACTTAGCCCACGAACTAATACTGCACAATTTGCGCAAAATATATAGCCCGTAATCATATATGTACCTTTTTCTCAGTGTGAAATTCTGACAGCTATTGCCTCATTTTCAGGGCCTCTGTAGTTTTCATTCAGTCTCAAACAGGTGTTTGCGCTTGAATCAGCATTATAAAATTGAATGTACAGTTCGCACTGGCTATTGACTTCTCTGTACATATTTCACTGGCTTAAACATGGTGAAAGTGTTAAAAGCTCAGAATGAGAGAAAACGTACTATTACCATGCTATTCTCTTTTCCAACCAGCGGATCTCGCAATAGGGAGGTAATACTACACTGTGAACCCAGTGTAGTCTTTATTTGCCCGGATATTATTCGCTACCAGATTTACTGCAGGCCTCAAAATGAGGGCCTAATGGACATAGTAAAAGAAGCATTGACAAAGCCAATATGATCAGAGTTACTTTTACAGAAATTATTGTGCTTAATTGGCAAGTTAAGTTTGTGCATGATTGTGAAGCTACTACAAAGTACTGCGGGGGTGCATACTCTTGTTGCAGTTCTAACAGGGGGTGGATGATGCGGGTGCACAGACTCAAAAGAAAGAGCAGGCTTGGAGCATAAGTTCTAAGAATTGCTCATGACCTTCTGTAGCCGGCTGACTTTTCTTTGTAAAGTAACCACAAAAGATACAAGTTAAGCACAGACAAAGCCGATAGTTTTGACTTTTCTAAAGGAACTTCTATTGAGTTGCTCATACTATGGGGCATGTAAGCGAGGAAAACATGCATGCTGGGTCATTAATATATTGGCACAGTTACTTAGGCTTGTAACCAACAGTCTATAGAGATTCCTTATACATTCGGTAAGCAAAGGTTACCTAAAAATTTGCTTACAAGCTGTACAGAGACCCACAATGTGTGCAGTCCATCAGCACAGGCCACAGACCCCACGGTGAGTACGGACCACTGAAAATGACAACTGTGAGACCCCTGATATGTACACCTCAACTGCAAAGTCACGAAGAAAGAGAGGCACCCACAGCAATGTATAATTTGTAGTAGTGCTTCTTTACGCACTGGTGGTATATAAAAAGGCAATATTACCTATAGAAGTGACAGTATTATGGTTCCTATATTATGAGCTTATATTACAGAGAAATATAAACATTCCTATTGTGTGTCTGTTTCCTTTAAAAGGGCTGTCAAATTGCCAACTGTTTTTACTGATCATATATGACTTTCTCTAAAATATCAAAAGAGGGGGCAACATAATCGGAGTAAGAGAAGCAAGGGGCACATGGTGTTATTAAGAGCTCAGTTTGTTGCCTGTCTTGTATTTGAGGACACTATGCAGAGTTGAAAGGGTCTTATTTCTAGTATGGCTGATATGACAGATGCAGCGCAGCAGATGGGTGTGAAGAGCTCAATGCAACCTACTTCCAGGACTCAGAAGGCTAAGGATCAAAGTGCAAACTGGTTAGGAAAGAGCACTGGGGCAAATCTATTGTTATTGCAGCAGGCACAGTGGCACCAGGGCTGAAGGAGGTAAAGAGCTGAGTGAAGCCTGCTCGATGACCATGCACGGAGCATAAGCAGGGCCACTGGAATTATGTGGCAGGGTTGAGTAAATTATGTGGCAAGAAAAGACAACTTATGCGGCAATATGCGTCACATTTTCGGATATTACTTCATTATTTTGTCATTCTTAAAATTGTTAAGACTGTCTGGGCAAGTGTCAAGAGAATTTTTAGGGTTCAGGGTGGGTATGGATTTTTGGGTGGTAAGGTATTTTTTTAGGGTTTAGCGTGGGTGTATGTTTTTGAGTAGTTAGGGGTTTTTTAAGGTTTAGGGTGGGTATGGGTTTTATGGGTGGCAAGGGAATTTTTAAGGTTTTGGGTGGGTGTGGGTATTTGTGGGGCAAGGGAAATGTTATGGTTTAGGGTGGGAATGGATTTTTGGGTGGCAAGGAATTTTTTAGGGTTTAGCATTTGTATGGGTTTTTGGGTTTCAGGAGAATTTTTAGGGTTTTGGTGGGAATGGGTTTTTGAGTGGTAAGAGATTTTTTAGGGATTAGGGTGGGTATGGGTTTTTGGATGGCAACTGAATTTTTTAGATTTAGTGTGGGTATGGGTATTTGGGTGGAAAGGGATTTTTTAGGGTTTAGGGTGGTCCTGGGTTTTGGGTGGCAAGGGAACCTTTAGTGTTTATGGTAGGTATGGGTTTTTGGGTGGTAATGAATCTTTTAAGGTTTAGTGTTTGTATGTGTTTTTTGTGGCAGGGGATTTTTTAGGGTTTATAGGAGTATGGGTTTTTGTGTGGCAAGGGATGTTTTAGGGTCAAGGGTTGGTATAGGTTTTTGGGTGGTAAGTGGATTTTTAGGGGTTAGGGTAGGTGTATATTTTTGAGTGGTAAGGGATTTTTTAGAGTTTAGGGTTTTATGGGTGGCAAGGGAATTTTTAGCGTTTAGAGTGGGTGTAGGATTTTTGGTGGCAAGGGATTTTGTAGGGTTTAGGTTGGGTATGGGGTTTTTAGGTGATATGGGCTTTTTTAGGTTTTAGGGTGCGTATGGGATTTTGGGTGGTAGGGGATTTTTTAGGTTTAGGGTGGGTATGGGCTTTGGGTGGCAAGGGAACCTTTAGGGTTTAGGGTGGGTATTGGTATTTGGGTGTTAACTCATTTTTAGGGTTTAGCATTTGTACGTGTTTATGGGTGGCAAAGGATTTTTTGGGTTTAGGTGGGTAAGGTATTTTGGGTGGGAATGGGTTTTTGGGTGGCAATGGAATTTTTTGAATTTAGGATGGGTATGGGTATTTGGGTGGTGAGGGATTTTTTAGGGATTAGCATTTGTATTGGTTTTTGGGTGGCAAGGGATTTTTAGGGTTTAGGGTGTGTATGTGTTTTTGGGTGGCATTGTATTTTTTAGGGTTTAGGGTGGGTATGGGTTTTTGGGTGGCAAGGGAATATTTAGAGCTTGGGGTGGGTATTTGGGTGGTAAGGGATGTTTTAGGGTAGGTATGAGTTTTTGGTTGGCAAGGGCATTTTTAGGGTTTAGGGTGGGTATAGGTTTTTGGGTGGTAAGGGCTTTTTTAGGGTTTAGGACGGGTGTGGGTTTTTGGATGGCAAGGAAATTTTTAAGGTTTATGGTGGGTGTGGATTTTTGGGGGGCAAGGGAAGTTTTATGGTTTTGGGTGGGTATGGGTTTTTGGGTGATATGGGAATTTTTAGGGATTAGGGGTGGGTGCGTGTTTTTGGGTGGTAAGGTATTTTTTTGGGTTGAGGTTGGGTATGGGTTTTTGGGTGGCTTGTGAGTTTTTATGGGGTTAGGGTGGGTATGGGTTTTTGGGTGGCAAGGGATTTTTAAGGTTCTGGTGGGTATGGGTTTTGGGTAGTAAGGGATTTTGTTTTAGGGTGGCAAGGAATTTTTAGGGTTTCGGATGGGTATCATTTTTTGAGTGGCAAGGGAATTTTTAGGGTTTTGGGTGGGTATGGGTCTTTGGGTGGCAAGGGAATTTTTAAGGTTTTGGGTGGGTGTGGGTATTTGTGGGGCAAGGGAACTTTTATGGTTTAGGGTGGGAATGGGTTTTTGATTAGCATGGGAATTTTTAGGGTTTAGGGCGGGTGTATGTTTTTGAGTGGTATGGGGTTTTTTAGGGTTTAGGGTGGGTATGGGTTTTATGGGTGGCAAGGGAATTTTTAAGGTTTTGGGTGGGTGTGGGTATTTGTGGGGCAAGGGAAATTTTATGGTTTAGGGTGGGAATGGGTTTTTGGGTGGCAAGGAATTTTTTAGGGTTTAGCATTTGTATGGGTTTTTGGGTTTCAGGAGAATTTTTAGGGTTTCGGTGGGTATGGGTCTTTGAGTGGTAACAGATTTTTAGGGTGGGTATGGGTTTTTAGGTGGCAGGGGACCTCTTAGGGATTTGGGTGGGTATGGGTTTTTGGATGGCAACTGAATTTTTTTAGATTTAGTGTGGGTATGGGTATTTGGGTGGAAAGGGATTTTTAGGGTTTAGGGTGGGCCTGGGTTTTGGGTGGCAAGGGAACCTTTAGTGTTTATGGTAGGTATGGGTTTTTGGGTGGTAATGAATCTTTTAAGGTTTAGTGTTTGTATGTGTTTTTTGTGGCAGGGGATCTTTTAGGGTTTATGGGAGTATGGGTTTTTTGTGTGGCAAGGGATGTTTTAGGGTCAAGGGTTGGTATAGGTTTTTGGGTGGTAAGTGGATTTTTAGGGGTTAGGGTAGGTGTATGTTTTTGAGTGGTAAGGGATTTTTTTTTAGAGTTTAGGGTTTTATGGGTGGCAAGGGAATTTTTAGCGTTTAGAGTGGGTGTAGGATTTTTGGTGGCAAGGGATTTTGTAGGGTTTACTGTGTGTATGGGTTTTTGGCTGGCAAGGGATTTTTTAGGTTTTAGGTTGGGTATGGGGTTTTAGGTGATATGGGCATTTTTAGGCTTTAGGGTGCGTATGGGTTTTTGGGTGGTAGGGGATTTTTAGGTTTAGGGTGGGTATGGGCTTAGGGTGGCAAGGGAACCTTTAGGGTTTAGGGTGGGTATTGGTATTTGGGTGTTAACTCATTTTTTAGGGTTTAGCATTTGTACGTGTTTATGGGTGGCAAAGGATTTTTTTGGGTTTAGGGTGGGTAAGGTATTTTGGGTGGGAATGGGTTTTTGGGTGGCAATGGAATTTTTTGAATTTAGGATGGGTATGGGTATTTTTGTGGTGAGGGATTTTTTAGGGTTTAGCATTTGTATTGGTTTTTGGGTGGCAAGGGATTTTTAGGGTTTAGGGTGTGTATGTGTTTTTGGGTGGCATTGTATTTTTTAGGGTGGGTATGGGTTTTTCGGTGGCAAGGGAATATTTAGAGCTTGGGGTGGGTATTTGGGTGGTAAGGGATGTTTTAGGGTAGGTATGAATTTTTGGGTGGCAAGGGCATTTTTAGGGTTTAGGGTGGGTATAGGTTCTTGGGTGGTAAGGGCTTTTTTAGGGTTTATGGTGGGTGTGGATTTTTGGGGGGCAAGGGAAGTTTTATGGTTTTGGGTGGGTATTGGTTTTTGGGCGATATGGGAATTTTTAGGGATTAGGGTGGGTGCGTGTTTTTGGGTGGTAAGGTATTTTTTGGGTTGAGGTTGGGTATGGGTTTTTGGGTGGCGTGTGGGTTTTTATGGGGTTAGGGTGGGTATGGGTTTTTTGGGTGGCAAGGGATTTTTTAAGGTTCTGGTGAGTATGGGTTTTTGGGTAGTAAGGGATTTTTTGTTTTAGGGTGGCAAGGAATTTTTAGGGTTTCGGATGGGTATCATTGTTTAAGTGGCATGGGAATTTTTAGTGTTTTGGGTGGGTATGGGTATTTGGGTGGAAAGGGGTTTGTTAGGGTTTAGGGTGGCAATGGAACTTTCAGGGTTTAGGGTGGGTATGGGTTTTTGATTAGCATGGGAATTTTTAGGGTTTAGGGCGGGTATGGGTTTTTGGCTGGAAAGGGAATTTTTATGGTTTAGGGTGGGTGTTGATTTTTTGGGGGCAAGGGAAATTTTATGGTTTTGGGTAAGTATCGGTTTTAGATGATAAGGGAATTTTCAGGGTTTAGGGTCGGTGTGTGTTTTTGAGTAGTAAGGTATTTTTCGGGTTTAGGTTGGGTATGGGTTTTTGGGTGGAAATTGAGTTTTTCAGGTTTTTGGTGGTTATGGGTTTTTGGGTGGAAAGGTATTTTTTAGGGTGAAGGGTGGGTATGGGTTTTTGGGTGGCATGTGAATTTTTAGTGTTTAGCATGGGTTTTGGTTTTTGGGTGGCAAGGAATTTCTTTAAGTTTAAGGTGGGTATGGGTTTTAGGTGGTAAGGGATTTGTTTGGGGTTAGGGCGGCAAAGGAATTTTTAAGGTTTAGCGTGGGTATGGGTTTTTGAGTGGCAAGGGACTTTTTAGGGTTTAGGGTGGGTATTGTTTTTTGATTGGCAAGGGAATTTTTAGGAGTTAGGGTGGGTATGGGTTATTGGATGGCAACAGAATTTTTAGTGTTCTATATCTTTTGCGCCGGTTGACGAATCTTCACAAAATGTTCCCAAAAAAGTGTGCCGGTGATTCTAGTTGGGCATGGTAAGTTTCGGGGGCATAGAAAAAGGCAGAGGTCAAAAAAAGTGCATTTCCCATGTTAATTACCTAGAGTCTTTACACACTCCTGCAGTCCAAACCGCCGGACAAAATTATAAAAAACAAAATCAGGAGAAAAGTAGATTCTGTTCTGGAGATCATGCCTGTTATTATTTGGTGTAAATCGTTCAGTAGTTATTGAGATATTATAGGAAACAAAATTTGTATATCTGGGCATATGTGGTACTTTTGTAGTGCCTTTGTATTTATGTTTAAAACTCATAAACTTTTAGAAAACACTAACAATCACTGGATGATGTCATCAGTGATGTCATTTAAGATGTCATCAGTGGTGTCATGAGTAATGTCACTGACCATGTCATAAGTGATCTAATATGTGAGGTCATAATCAGTGCATTGTGGGGGCATAAATTATAGTTAGCTCAGGTAATTATACCTGCTGAATTTCACTGGTTTTGTACGAGTAACAAACATTCCTGTAACCTTTGGCTTTTTTAGGGAATTTTTAAGGGTTTTTTTAATTCTGTTTTCTAAGTATAATGACCCTGTAACCTTTGTTTTTTTCAGTGAATTTCTATGGGGTTTTTTACCGTTAAGTAAGATGCCCATCACAATGTACAGTGGGGGTTAAACACAAGGTCTGGCCTGGCATTGTGCTGCCCCCACCCAAGCTTGCTGCTCCTGCCCACCCCCTCCTTGCTATCCATTGTCCAAGTCCATGACCCTGCTCCCTCATTACAGCCATTTGTGGCTATTGTTCTGCCACTGCCCTTCCTGCCCCATCACCCTCCTCCCTACCCTCTTTTGTCTGAGTCTGTGCATGAGCCCCCTCGCTCCTGCCCTGCATGGTCTGATGTGCTGCCACTGCTCTCCATCAAGCTTGATGTCCCTGCCCACTCCTCCTGCCCTCTGTTGCCAAATTCTATGCCTCATCATTGCCCTCCTGCTTAGCCTCTGTGCTTAGCTTGCTGCCCCTACTCTCTTTCCACTTTCCGTCTGATGTCTGTGTGCATGCCCCTGCTCCCCTCTGTCTGCTCACCATATTCCATGGACCTGCCACACTCCTATCTACTCTAAGTATTCTGTTGAGCTGCCACTGCCCCCTTCACCTGCCTGGCATCGTCAGATGGCTGCCGCCTGTCCCTGCTACCTCCACCCTGCCTGTCAAGTTCCATGCCCCATCCCTCTCTCCTGTCCTCCAAGATCCATTTTGTTGCTACTCCCTTCTGCCTCCATGCTCTGATTTGCTGCAACTGTTCCTCCTGCCTCCCCTGCATGGTCTGTTGTGAAGCCCTTCCCCTGCCCTCTTTTGTGTGTGTCCAGCCCATACCCCTGCCTTTGGTCCTCCATGGTCCTTTGTGCATGCCCCTGTCCCCTCCCTCTTGCCCACCATGGCCGTTGTGCTGCCATTAACCCTCCTGCTTGCCATGCATAGTCTTCTGTGCTGCCACATCCCCTCCCACCTGCCCTGTGTAGTCAGTTTGCTGTCCCTGACCGCCCCCACCTTTCCTCCAACGTCTGTGTGTATAGCATTATAGTCTCACTGTTGCCCTCCATGGTGTGTTGTGCTTCTGGTGCCCATCCCTTCTGCCCTCCATTGTCAGATTGCTGCTCCTGCCTCCTTGCCCCCTGACTCCGTTTTCCATGTTCAGACCTCTATCCCCTCCTTCCTGCCTTATCTGGTCCTTTGTCATGCCCCTTCCTCCTCCCTCCTGCCCTTCATGGTCCGTTAGGCTGCAACTGTCCCTCCTGTCTGTCCAGTATGGTCAGCTTGCTGCCGTTGCATCTTTCCTCTCTGAGTGTTAAAAATATATAGTAAGATAGTATAAATTGTAAATTAGTAAACATTATGTACTACTGAGTGATGCTATTTGTAACACATTATGTGAGTGTCTGTGTGTATCCATGTGTGAGTTGCTGTTGAGTGGCTCTATGGGTGTGTGAGTAGTTTTATGGGTGTGTGAGTAGTTTTATGGGTGTGTGAGTGGTTGTATGGGAGAGTGAGTGGTTGTACTGGTGTGTGAGTGGATATGTGAGTTGCTGTTTGGGTGAGTGAATGACTGTGTATGTGGCTCTGTCAGTGGTGTATGAGTGGGTGAATGGGTATGTGAGAGGCTATATAGGTGAGTGATGCAGTGTGTGAGTGGCTGTATGGGTGAGTGAGTAAGTGCAAGTGGCTGTATGGGTGAGTGTGTGCTTGTGTTAGTGACTGTATAGGTGAGTGAGTACCTGTGCTAGTATATGTATGAGTAAGTGAATGGGTGTGTGAGTAACTGTATGGGTGAGTGAGTTGCTGTGCGAGTGACTGTATGGGTGAGTGAATGGGTGAGTGAATAGGTGTGTGAGCAGCTGTATGGGTGACTGGCTCAGTGTGTGAGTTATGTTATGTTATATAATTTGTAAAGCGCATGGCTGTCCCGGCAAAGGGATGTCCCAACGCCTGTATGTGTGGCTGTATGGGTGATTGAGTGGGTGCATGAGTTGCTGTATGGGTGAGATAGTGGTTGTGTGAGTGGGTGTATGGGTGAGTGGATGTGTGAGTGGCTCTGTGGATCAGTGAGTGGATGTGTGAGTGCTTGTATGGGTCTGTGAATGGGTATGTGAGTGGTTTTGTGGGAGTGGGTGTATGAGGCTTTCTATGGGGGTGTGCGTGGGTGTGTGAGTGTTTCTGTGGATGATGTCATCAGTACTATATATATATATATATATATATATATATATATATATCTATATATATATCACCGTATCGGAAGTTCCTCGTGTCTCTGCGTACTTATTTCTTAGCGCGCAGCAAAGCACCAAAGAGGCACGAACCACTGCAATGTAGGCAATTCAAAATTTCTTTATTCCTCAATAATAATGACGCGTTTCGGGCACCACCTGCCCTTGATCACATACTCAAGAAAGTGGTTAGCCTTCACTTTAAATCCACTGTGCAATGAAAACATACACCACGTGACCACACATATAAACATAGAAAACACACTTAGCACTATATTTTGCACAGAAACCCGAGTCTGTTTTCACCACTGATTACAAACAGTTTCTACTAATTTGAACTCGGTTACAACACATATTCGATTTACAATGTTAAAAAATATCTAATATTAACATTATAAAACCCTCATAAGTGTTTGCAATAAAACCATCATTCATTATTTTACAAATCACCTTAAAAAAGGATATTAAATAATGTGGTTAAAAATTGCAATAAGAATTAACATGTGCAAAACATCGCATCTCCTAAAATCCTTCGATTTAAATGGGAACCAGAAATATTGGAAGACATATATTCCTTATTTGAAAAATACCTGCATGAATGCAGACACCCATGGGCCACTCAATTAACGTTTTTTCATTGATTGAACACCTCGATCAATACAACTTATAAGCCCATCGAATACACAAAAGTGCTGTGTGCTAACGTGCTATGTACTAAAATGTCACCCTGCAATATTTGCAGTCAAATCTAATACAGTGCTGGTGCTAAAAAATACCAAAATTCATCTTACATATAATATACACACCACAAATTAAAACCATGCGAGCCTAAAATTACAGAACTAATTCTTCAGGCCGCAGATAACTATAACTGGTGAATTTCAGTGGTTTAGTTAGTTTCAAATGGTATGTTTTACGTGACTTTTCACCTAACTATAACATCCCTTTAACCTTTGTTTTTTTCAGTGGTCATGTGATCAAGGCTCCTCGGAGCCGAAACGTTATGGCGACAGAGCAATAAAATATTGAAGAATCGACTAACCTGGGTCCGTGTCCGTAAATTCAGCGAATGCTTGGAGAAGGCGGAGCAAAGTCATATATATATATATATATTCACTGAAAAAACCATAGGTTTTAGGGACAGTTATAGTTAGTTGGACATTTCACTCGTACAAAACCATAGAAATTCCCCCGTTATAGTTAGTTCAGCTAACTATAACTCGCGCCCCCGCAATGCACTGCTGATGACGTCACATATTACATCACTCATGACATGGTCAGTGACATCACTGATGACATCACTGATGACATCACTGATGACATCACTGATGACATCATCCAGTGACTGTGTTTCTGTAAAGTTTAAATATGTTTAATATATTTAGGGAAAGGCGTATTTAAGAATGAGTGGGTGTATAAGTGTCTGAATGGATGATTTAGTACGTGAGTGACTGACTCTACAAGTGAGTGATTAAATGTATCTTACTGAATGCATGGGTTAGTGACTAAACTGTGTGAATGTCTGTATCCGTCTGTCTGTTGGTTTGTAAGCGGCTGCATGGCTTTCTGAATAGCTACATGAGTGTCTACATGGGTTATTGATTGATTGTCTGAGTATCTGTATGGGTGCCTGAGTTTGTGTGGGTGGGGTGTGTGTGACTGTGCATAGATGTGTGAGTTGGT
Source organism: Calotriton arnoldi (assembly GCA_963921515.1). Taxonomy (NCBI): domain Eukaryota; kingdom Metazoa; phylum Chordata; class Amphibia; order Caudata; family Salamandridae; genus Calotriton; species Calotriton arnoldi. Next base: position 173,627 of record CAWUFW010001443.1, on the reverse strand, counting down.
GATTCACTGGGTGCATGGTTTCAAGAGTGCATCTGTGATGGACTGTATGGGTGGGTGAGTGTGTGTATGTGTGTGTTAGTGATTGAATGTATATCTCAGTGGTACATGTGTGAGTAACTACATATGTGAAAGGCAGTATATATGTGTGTTGGAGTATATAAATGGCTATAAGTGAGAGTGTGTGATTGTGAGAGTGGCTGTATGGATGAGTGTGTACTTGTATCAGTGATTGTATAAGAGCGTAAGAATGTGCTAGTATTTGTATGAGTAAGTGAGCTGGTGTGTGTATAACTGTATAGGTGAGTAAATGGGTGTGTGATTAAGTTTTTTGCATGACTGACTAGGTGTGTGAGTACCTCTATGGATGAGTGGCGGTGTGTGAGTGTTTATATAGGTGTATGAGTGCATATGATAGTCCTGTACTGAGTGACTAAGTATGAGTGACTGTACGGGTGAGTGAGTGGATGTGTGTGTAGACCTAAGAATCAGTGAGTGGGTATGTAGTTTTTGGTGTTGGAGTGTCTATGGTTTTGAGAATGGCAGTCTGTAATTTAGAGTGGGTGTATCAAAAGTTATATTAGGGTGTGAGAAGATGCATGAAATTATCACATGGATGATGTCATCAGTGATGTCATTTGAGATGTCATCAGTGATGTCATCAGTGATGTCACTGACCATGTCATGAGTGATGTAATATGTGACGTCATCAGCAGTGCATTGCGGGGGCGCGAGTTATAGTTAGCTGAACTAACTATAACGGGGGAATTTCTATGGTTTTGTACGAGTGAAATGTCCAACTAACTATAACTGTCCCTAAAACCTATGGTTTTTTCAGTGAATTTCAAAGGTTTTTTAAATGCTAATTTCTAACTATAACGTGTCTGAAACCTATGGTTTTTTCAGTGAATTTCAAAGGTTTTTTAAATGCTAATTTCTAACTATAACGTGCCTGAAACCTATGATTTTTTAAGTGAATTTCAAAGGTTTTTTAAATGCTAGTTTCTAACTATGCCTACAGAGGTAGGACATGTGAAGAAAGAAGAAAAACGCACAGAAAGAAGCAAAAGATGTGCAGAAAGAACCAACAGAGGAGCAGAAAGAGGCCTTGTTGCAAAATCATCCTGTGCCCACAACTTTTTCAGACGGGTACTGGTGGTAACTGACTCTGACTAACCAGAGCCAGTGCTATGCTAAAAGACACTTAGAATACAGTGAAAACACCTACATACACTAGGGAACACTATGCGTTGGGGTACCCCTGTGATTAGCATGACCTCCTCTGCAAGTCCCTAGTACATAATAGGGCAGGGGATTAAAACCACAGTGGTGAAGGGAGGGGGGCCTGAGGTGACATGTGTGCAAACGCACCCCGTGGCGCGCTTTTAAGTTGCGGGATTAAGTCCCCTTGAATTCTGAGGGTCCCTGGGGCCCAACTAGCCCCCCAGGTACCTACAGTTAGGACCACAGAGCTGAGTTGCAGAGAGGCGTTCCGAGGCCACGCACCTTTTTCACCTCTCTGCAACGCAACTCTGTTGTGCTTACTGAAGGTACCTGGTGGGTTAGTTGGCCCCCAGGGTCCCTCAGGATTCAAAGGAATTAATTCCCAACTTAAAACGCACCACAGGGCGTGTTTGCGCACATGTCACCTGAGGCCCCGCCCCCTCCCTTCACCACTGTGCAAACGCGCCCCGTGGTGCGTTTTAAGTTGGGGGATTAGGTCACCTTGAATCCTGAGGGTCCCTGGGGCCCAACTAGCCCACTAGGTACTTCCAGTAAGCACCACAGGCCTGCGTTGCAACGCCTGTAACAAATTGTGAAGTTGTGTTTAGGTAGTGTAGGGGGTCATGCTGGGGGTAGATTTAGGGTTTAGGGTAGTGCAGTGGTGTTTGGGTAGTGTAAGGAGTCGTGCTGGGGGAGTGTTTTAGGGTTTAGGGTAGTGCAGTGGTGTTTGGGTAGTGTAGGGGGTCGTGCTGGGGGTAGTGTTTTAGGGTTTAGGGTAGTGCAGTGGTGTTTGGGTACTGTAGGGGGTCGTGCTGGGGGTAGTGATTTAGGGTAGTGCAGTGGTGTTTGGGTAGTGTAGGGGGTACTGCTGGGGGTAGTGTTTTAGGGTTTAGGTTAGTGCAGTGGTGTTTGGGTAGTGTAGGGGTACTGCTGGGGGTAGTGTTTTAGGGTTTAGGGTAGTGCAGTGGTGTTTGTGTAGTGTAGGGGGTAGTGTTTTAGGGTTTAGGGTAGTGCAGTGGTGTTTGTGTAGTGTAGGAGGTCGTGTTTTAGGGTTTAGGGTAGTGCTGTGGTCTTTGGGTAGTGTAGGGAGTCGTGCGGGGGTAGTGTTTTAGGGTTTAGGGCAGTGCATTGGTGTTTGGGTAGTGTAGGGGGTCATGCGGGGGGTAGTGTTTTAGGGTTTAGGGCAGTGCAGTGGTGTTTGGGTAGTGTAGGGGGTCGTGCTGGGGGAGTGTTTTAGGGTTTAGGGCAGTGCAGTGGTGTTCGGGTAGTGTAGGGGTCGTGCTGGGGGGAGTGTTTTAGGGTTTAGAGCAGTGCAGTGGTGTTCGGGTAGTGTAGGGGGTCGTGCTGGGGGAGTGTTTGAGGGTTTAGGGCAGTGCAGTCGTGTTCGGGTAGTGTAGGGGGTTGTGCTGGGGGTATTTTAGGGTTGAGGGTAGTGCAGTGGTATTCGGGTAGTGTAGGGGGTCGTGCTGGGGGTAGTGTTCTAGGGTTTAGGGCAGTGCAGTGGTGTTTGGGCAGTGTAGGGGGTAATGCTGGGGGTGGTGTTTTAGGGTTTAGTGCAGTGGTGTTTGGGCAGTGTAGGGGGTCGTGCTGGGGGTGGTGTTTCAGGGTTTAGGGCAGTGCAGTGGTGTTCGGGCAGTGTAGGGGGTGGTGTTTCAGGGTTTAGGGCAGTGCAGTGGTGTTCGGGCAGTGTAGGGGGTGGTGTAGTGGTGTTCGGGCAGTGTAGGGGGTCGTGCTGGGGGTGGTGTTTCAGGGTTTGGGGCAGTGCAGTGGTGTTCGAGCAGTAAAGGGGGTCGTGCTGGGGGTGGTGTTTCAGGGTTTAGGGCAGTGCAGTGGTGTTCGGGCAGTGTAGGGGGCGGTGCAGGGGGTGGTGTTTCAGGGTTTAGGGCAGTGCAGTGGTGTTCGGGCAGTGTAGGGGGTGCTGCAGGGGGTGGTGTTTCAGGGTTTAGGGCAGTGCAGTCGTGTTCGGGCAGTGTAGGGGGTCGTGCTGGGACTGGTGTTTCAGGGATTAGGGCAGTACAGTGGTGTTCGGGCAGTGTAGGGGGTCGTGCTGGGGCTGGTGTTTCAGGGTTTAGGGCAGTGCAGTGGTGTTCGGGCAGTGTAGGGGGTTGTGCTGGGGCTGGTGTTTCAGGGTTTAGGGCAGTGCAGTGGTGTTCGGGCAGTGTAGGTGGTCGTGCTGGGGCTGGTGTTTCAGGGTTTAGGGCAGTGCAGTGGTGTTCGGGCAGTGTAGGGGTCATGCTGGGGCTGGTGTTTCAGGGTTTAGGGCAGTGCAGTGGTGTTCGGGCAGTGTAGGGGGTCGTGCTGGGGGTGGTGTTTCAGGGTTTAGGGCAGTGCAGTGGTGTTTGGGCAGTGTAGGGGGTCATGCTGGGGCTAGTGTTTCAGGATTTAGGGCAGAGCAATAGTGTTCAGGCAGTGTAGGGGTTTTGCTGGAGGTGGTGTTTCAGGGTTTAGGGCAGTGCAGTGGTGTTCGTGCAGTGTAGGGGGTGGTGTTTCAGGGTTTAGGGCAGTGGTGTTCAGGCAGTGTAGGGGGTCTTGCTGGGGTTGATGTTTCAGGGTTTAGGGCAGTGGTGTTCGGGCAGTGTAGGAGGTCGTGCAGGGGGTGGTGTTTCAGGGTTTAGGGCAGTGCAGTGGTGTTCGGGCAGTGTAGGGGGTCGTGCTGGGGGTGGTGTTTCAGGGTTTAGGGCAGTGCAGTGGTGTTCGGGCAGTGTAGGGTGTCATGCTGAGGGGTGGTGTTTCAGGGTTTAGGGCAGTGCAGTGGTGTTCGGGCAGTGTAGGGGGTCGTGCAGGGGGTGGCGTTTCAGGGATTAGGGCAGTGCAGTGGTGTTTGGGCAGTGTAGGGGGTCGTGCAGGGGGTGGTGTTTCAGGGTTTAGGGCAGTGCAGTGGTGTTCGGCCAGTGTAGGTGGTCTTGCTGGGGGTGGTGTTTCAGGCTTTAGTGCAGTGGTGTTCGGGCAGTGTAGGGGGTCTTGCTGGGGGTGGTGTTTCAGGGTTTAGGGCAGTGCAGTGGTGTTCGGGCAGTGTAGGGGGTCTTGCTGGGGCTGGTGTTTCAGGGTTTAGGGCAGTGCAGTGGTGTTCGGGCAGTGTAGGGGGTCGTGCTGGGGCTGGTGTTTGAGGGTTTAGGGTAGTGCAGTGGTGTTCGGGCAGTGTAGGGGGTCATGCTGGGGGTGGTGTTTCAGGGTTTAGGGCAGTGCAGTGGTGTTCGGGCAGTGTAGGGGGTCGTGCAGGGGTGGTGTTTCAGGGTTTAGGGCAGTGTAGTGGTGTTCGGGCAGTGTAGGGGTCGTGCTGGGGCTGGTGTTTCAGGGTTTAGGGCAGTGCAGTGGTGTTCGGGCAGTGTAGGGGGTCTTGCTGGGGGTGGTGTTTCAGGGTTTAGGGCAGTGGTGTTCGGGCAGTGTAGGGGGTCTTGCTGGGGGTGGTGTTTCAGGGTTTAGGGCAGTGCAGTGGTGTTCGGGCAGTGTAGGGGGTCTTGCTGGGGGTAGTGTTTCAGGGTTTAGGGCAGTGCAGTGGTGTTCATGCAGTGTAGGGGGTCGTGCTGGGGATGGTGTTTCAGGGTTTAGGGCAGTGCATTGGTGTTCGGGCAGTGTAGGGGGTCATGCAGGGGTTGGTGTTTCAGGGTTTAGGGCAGTGCAGTGGTGTTTGGGCAGTGTAGGGGGTCATGCTGGGGCTAGTGTTTCAGGATTTAGGGCAGAGCAATGGTGTTCAGGCAGTGTATGGGGTTTTGCTGGAGGTGGTGTTTCAGGGTTTAAGGCAGTGGTGTTCGGGCAGTGTAGGGGGTCGTGAAGGGGGTGGTGTTTCAGGGTTTAGGGCAGTGCAGTGGTGTTCTGGCAGTGTAAGGGGTCGTGCTAGGGTATGTGTTTCAGGGTTTAGGGCAGTGCAGTGGTGTTCGGGCAGTGTAGTGGGTCGTGCAGGGGCTGGTGTTTCAGGGTTTAGGGCAGTGCAGTGGTGTTCGGGCAGTGTAGGGGGTCATGCTGGGGATAGTGTTTTAGGGTTTAGGGTAGTGCAGTGGTGCTTGGGTTGTGTAGGGGGTCGTGCTGGGGGTAGTGTTTTAGGGTTTAGGGTAGTGCAGTGGTGTTTGTGTAGTGTAGGGGGTCATGTTTTAGGGTAGTGCAGTGGTGTTTGGGTAGTGTAGGGGGTCGTGCTGGGGGTAGTGTTTTAGGATTTAGGTTAGTGCAGTGGTGTTTGGGTAGTGTAGGGGGTCGTGCTGGGGGTAGTGTTTTAGGGTTTAAGGTAGTGCAGTGGTGTTTGGGTAGTGTAGGGGGCAGTGTTTTAGGGTTTAGGGTAGTGCAGTGGTGCTTGTGTAGTGGGTCGTGCTGGGGGTAGTGTTTTAGGGTAGTGCAGTGGTGTTTGTGTAGTGTAGGGGGTCATGTTTTAGGGTAGTGCAGTGGTGTTTGGGTAGTGTAGGGGGTCGTGCTGGGGGTAGTGTTTTAGGATTTAGGTTAGTGCAGTGGTGTTGGGGTAGTGTTTTAGGGTTTAGGGTAGTGCAGTGGTGTTTGTGTAGTGTAGGGGGTCATGCTGGGGGTAGTGTTTTAGGGTTTAGGATAGTGCAGTGGTGCTTGTGTAGTGTAGGGGGTCGTGCTGGGGTAGTGTTTTAGGGTTTAGGGTAGTGCAGTGGTGTTTTTGTAGTGTAGGGGGGTCATGTTTTAAGATGCAACGCTCCAATACCTGACCAGTCTGCTCTACATAAAACTGCAAAAAACTAAAAATAAAAAGTGTTTTGCACACTTTTGTCATTGGGCTATATGTGGGCTACATCTGGGTAATATTTGTGGTACATTTGGGCTCTTTTTTCACTGGTGGCCATCTTGGAAGACTTCTTTGTTATGAAGTTTCCTAATTTCCTCATTTACTGCAGTCTCCTCAGTAGGAAATGCTTTCAGTTTTTTACTTTGATTCCATCAAGAAGGCATTCAGATGTGTCACACATTTGCCATAAATTCAGAATGTTATTACTCTAGTTGTTCATTAGATCACTGTAGTAAAGCTACTGCTCACCAAGAAGTTAACTGGAAGTCTACTGCTGGTATTGAAAGTGATTGTTTCAGTCTGCATGTCAGAATTTTCTAATGAAATAGAAGAGGATTTGAGATCTCACTTAAAACATGCACTAAATTTTCTTTTTGCAGCACTAACCATAATTTCTATGGCAAAATGAACCCCCTCATTTTGTTCCTTTTTAAATTAAACGTTTTAAGTGTTACCAGTTTATTCCAATCAAGATGGCTTCAGGTGTGCCATACTTTTGTCATAAGTAAGACTGTTAGCGCTCTAGTTGTTCTTTAGAACACTCTGGGAAGCTGCAGTAGAACACAAAGGCATCAACTGACAGGCTGCTCCTGTTGAAATATAACAGGAAGATATTTGAGATCACACTTGAAACATGTCCTAATTTTTCTTTCCAGAGCACTAACCATAATTTCTATGACAAGATGAACCCCATCATTTTGTTCCTTTTTAAATTAAATGTTTTAAGTGTTACCAGTTTATTCCAATCAAGATGGCTTCAGGTGTGCCATACTTTTGTCATAAGTAAGGCTGTTAGCACTCTAGTTGTTCTTTAGAACACTCTGGGAAGCTGCAGTAGAACACAAAGGAATCAACTGACAGTCTCTGCCCTTGTTGGATGTACATGTTTTACTGAGAATGTCAGACTTCATTCTCACATGACTGAGAAAGATAATGTGAATTTACAGAAAATATGCTCTCATTTTAGCTTCTGGGGCACCTTCCAAAACTGTATGGGATGATGGAGCAGTAAAAATAAAAAATTTTTAACCCCTAACAAATTATATAATTAATTAATTAAAAATGTTCGTTTAAATGTATTAATCAACATTGTATATGTGGGAATGGTAATATGCCAATGTATGTGCTAAATAATCTATTAATGAATGTCCGTGTGTCTAATCATAACGTAAGAATAAAAAGCGTACTAAATAAAATAAATGCATGTGTGTGCTTCATAGAAATAAAATGTGTCGTTGCAAAAACAATAGTGATGGTAAGTAAGGAGCAGCTTAAATGTCGCTTTTTGCTAGGTAACAACTAATTGGGGTACGTAGACGGGAGGGAAACGAAAGGGATATTTTTCTCTATTTTAATTATGTTTTATTTGCCTCAAATTAGTGCTTCTAAAGTAGAACCGAGTGGCGAGATAAAATGGCCGCCAGTGGGAAGATGTGCGCAGGCGCAAGGGGACACGTGGTACGGGATGAGATTGAAGAAATCTGGAGCCGCGTGATGTCTCTGAGAGGCTAGGATGCAAGAAATGGTCAAGGCTGGTGTGACCTAATTGAACTGATAGTGTGCCGTGATGATCAGGAGAGAGTCCGTGGGAAAGGAGCCCAAGAGAAAGGACAATGACTGCGGAGTTCTTGAATGTGTCAAAAGAAGATACAAATGAACTGATCGAATCGGATGGAAATGTTTAAGCGTATGGGAAAGGAAATGATCCAAGGACCCTTGAATCCAAGAGAACTTGATTAAAGAATGAATAAGCTGACATGCATGGACCAATGAAAGAAAAGCGTGATATTAATGTTGCAACAGTTAGTTAGCAAAGTTAGAATTAGGGTATAAGAGGGCCTACTCTTAGTGGGAGGGGGTCAGTTGCGTAGTTGCAGAGTTCCAGGGAAGTTCCAGAGAGTTGCAGTTCGAGAGTCGTGGTTGCAGTAGAGGAGACGGGTTGCAGGTAGCTGATGCTGACGAGCTGAAGTTGCTGTTGCGGTCTTAACTTTACAGTTGAGTATGAGAATCAGGCTATTTCTAATCCCAAAGTTAGGTTAGAAATCATTAGGCTAAATTAGGAAGCTAGGCAGGTAACTAAGGTTTTTGGCTTCATGACAAAATTTCCTTTCTGCAATAAATTGATTATGCTTAATAAAATTGTGAATTTAAAATGAATAATTGAATAAAGTATTAAATCTTTTCATGCTTTTAAAATTATATAAAATTTAAGATTCTTTAAAAACCAAAATGACTCAGTGGTTATTTTCCTAAATGATTGTGACATGAGTAATTGGTTGATTGTGATTCAGCTGGTCTTAATCACTATGAACTAATTTCTTAAATGAATGATTCATCGACAAAACAATGAGCAGGAATATCTTAAGAAATAATTAAAAGAAAGTGATAAATTAAGGTAAATAGATATCCTTGCTCTTCCAGCGGTACACAAAATGGTGTTCTCCATTTAGTTCTCATGCTTCTCCTAGGAGTACGGAATTTCATAAAGGTGTAAAAGGAAATCCAGGAGTGTATGTGTGTGTGTTTAGGCGATGTTTATGGGCCCCATCGTCATGTGGATATGAGAAATATAGTTTGCCCCTGGATGACCTATAAGTAACCTGGGAGGAGGATAGTTTTTATTGTACGCGCTGCATCAGATTTCTTGGTAGCAGAGTTATGGTTTTCTATAGATTAGTTTAGTGATTATTGTTTATTGATTATTGATTATTTGATGACTAACACTATATGTTGAGTCGCGTTATGTTATATGTAAGTTTTCACGCTTCTGGGATGTAGGAAGTGGAACACGTGTGGCAAGAGAAGTCACATGGAATTTGGTACATGGTCTGAATTCATTTTTTGGTTATAACGCAGGTTGTGTTATGTTAGGGATTTCGGTGTGAAAAGTGTGTAAATGAAATAGCAAATCACGTTTACTTGTGAAACTTTGGCCTTAATTCTCAGGAGCCTAGTCTCCACATGTGTCTTATCCCCAGAGAAACGAGTAAATTGTTTGTTTGAAAGAAGGGTAAGGTAGAGGGAAGTGCTACTTTATCGGCAAAAGCAAATAATTCTGTGGTAGGGTAGAGGTAAGCGCTGCCTACTGGAAAAACAGGATTCTTGTGTAAAAGGACAAAGCTGTCACTTTGTTTAGCGAATCAGACTATGGAATTGTTTATTTGTTGTAACTAACGAAGAAAACTGTAAAAAGAAAAATTGCCGATAAATTTTGTAAAGGAGGGGTAAAGAGTAGAAGTGACGTGAAAAAGTGCCGCGCTAGGATTGGTCAGTGCACTAGTCACGTGAATACAGAGCAGGAGTGACGTAGAAAAGTGCCGCGCTAGGATTGGTTGGTTCGCGGACGGTGGAAATTGTTCTGATTGGTACGTTAGTGTGAATCGCGCTGTAATTGGACGAAGTTCCGTACACAGAAACAGCGTTAGAGTAAAGAGAAAACAAATAGAAAACATGCCATATTACGAGTATGAAAGGGAGAGAACGTCATGGACGACGAAATTGAAGAATTTCTTTAAGAAAGACAAAAAGGTTGTGACTAGAGAGGGACAAGTAATTCCTCCGCCGAAATCAGCAGCTTCACATATGATGCTGAAATATGGATATCATACGTGCATATGGTTGGATAATTGGGTAAAATATACAAAGAATGATGGAGCATTGGCTTTTCCTGAAAATGGTTCTTTTAATGTAGCGATTTTACGGAATTTAAAAGAAAAGATGCTTAAATTGGAACCTAGACCTAGACCGACACAGTTTGAGGCTTTAACAGAATGGGAAGATGAGATGTACGAGAAAGAAAGATTCAGAGGTATGAAAGGTTATGAGTTCGTGCCCGGAAGAATGTGGGGAATGAATCATGAGGACAGAATAAAACGATGGAGATGTGCTAACATGACAGGAGGTTTGTTTCCAGCTTTTACAGTTGAGGAAGGGACTAAGAAAAAACGGACTGAGAAAAAGAAACATTTAGAGAGAGAAAAGTATATGCATGAGAGCGAAACGGATGACGAGTTGCTGGAAGATATATTAAATAAAAATCCACCTCCGTATCAGCAGAATTCTACAGTGGTGACACCAAATGCGCCACCAATAGAAGCTATGCGAAATGAAAGCCCAGGAAAAAGACAAGAAATAAATAGGTCACAAGAACAAATAAGAACTTCCCAAATTGAGGGAATAGAAAATGATAGTGCAAGAGAATTGGCAAGGACAACAAAAGAACTAACTGAGAAAATTAGAGAATTAACAAAGAATATGGAAGCAGTTACCGTACCCGTAACAATAGGTCCAGTAATACCAGTTTTCGAGAATCAGAAAATTGATGAACGATCTTTGGTGATTCCCTTGAGTTCGCAATTCCAAAGAGAAAAGGAAAGAATAGAAACAAGTCCAGGTACGAGCAATTTGACTAGTGTTTACAGACCAAGTCCACCTGAAAATTTGACAGTGAATGAGTGTAGCGGTAGGAAAATGCCTATGGTAACTGAATCTGCAACAGTGACACCTGAAAAGAGTGGAAATTGGACAGAAATAAATAGTACTCCTATAGGTCCGACTCCTGATGAGTTAAATGAGTGGATAAAAGCTTTTAAAATAAAAGAAACGGAAGAAAAACCATTAGATGTGATCAGATTGAAGATTGACATGGAAGAATTAATTCTAGGAACGATTGGTACAGAAAAGATAAAGAATTATCAGGATGATGAAATAATGTTTCTGTGCAAAAGTATAACATGGAGGGCAAAGAATTTACATGACAAACTAGAAGAAGTGGCCGGTGAGATTGGAATAGATTTTGCAAAAGTAAAAACGTTGCAGAAACCATACAGAGTAGATTTTTGTGAAAAAGATATTGAAAATTTGAATACAGCAGGAAGGCTGACACAGATAAAAGAGTTGATTGTTTTGTTGAGAAAATGGGGTGATGTGGACAGATGGAAGGTTAGATGGACAAAGAAGAATGAGAAAAGTGTAGACAAAGGTTCATTGGCTTTTATGATAACAGAAAAGGAACATGTTGTTAAAGAGTACCCTATGAGAGAAACTCCAGGTGGTAGTTATGTGCATGTTCCCTGGACTAGGCAGGACATCCTGTCATTTACAAATGACTTTCCAAAGTTAAGAGAAAAGCCAGTTGAGTGGTACCGACAGGTAGAAAGGTTTGTAAAGGTCTCGAAAGTGTTGTGGATAGATTTGGATGGATTGTTTGACATAGTAGTACCAACGGATCTGTGGTCAGAATGTAAGATTACAGTTGACTGGCCAACTACAGAATATCCAAGAGATCCTAAGACAGGAGCTCCAGGACCAGATGTGATGAAGAAATATGATAAGGTGATTACCTTTTTGAAAAATAAGATTCCTCCAAAAGAGACAGATTGGGTTAAGATTGATAGAACTACACAGGAAAGCAAGGAGAGTGTACATGCATATTATGAGCGATTGTTATTGGTTTTCAAACAGTATAGTGGTTATGAGGAATTAAGTGAGAAGGATATGAGTCATTTTGTATACCGATTTGTATTTGGCTTAAAACAAGAAATAAGTGATATGATTAAGCAACATATGATAAACTGGCAGAATGCAAGTGTAGATGAGGTGCTGAGGTATGCTAAGTATTGTAGTGATGAAATAGAGAGTAAACAGCGTAAGTTGAAAGAAAAAGCAATGTGGGCACAAGTGAAAGTGGCAGAAAAACAAGAAGCTCAATTGGATAATAATAATGGAAACGAATCAGGACAAAATAAGATGCGACCAAATATAGGTAAAGGAAAAGGACAAGTGAGTCTAGAAGAGGCAAAGAAGAAATGGCCATGTCATAATTGCGGAAAATTAGGGCATTGGAGAAATGAGTGTAAGTTCCCACCTAAACCTAATCCGGAACATCAATCATTAACTCCACAGGTGCAGAATGAGGTAGTTGTTCAACAAAGTCAGGTGCCACAACCACCACTTCCCAACACTGTTAACCAGCAAAGATACAGTACAGAAACAGGATTCTACGGAGGAGAGCAGGTAACACAGTTGCCGAGAGCAGCTAACATTTCCCAGTATTGGTTGCATCAGAGTGAGGATGACCCGGATGAAAGTTTCTGACGGTGCGCAAGAGAGGGGAAAGAGTGCGTGCTTGGCGCAACTCTAGAGGTAGATCAGTCTGGTCCCTTTGTGGATGGAGAAGTGAATGGAGCAAACGTAACATTCCTTGTCGATACTGGAGCTACCCGTTCTACTGTTAGGTCAGTGGAAATTCCGAACCTTCCTCTCTCAGGTGAATGCATCCAAGTGGTAGGAGTTGCCAATCAGCAGATTAAAACCCCACTTACTGAATTGGTAGAAGTAAAAATTGGTTCTTTTAGGAAAATGCATAAATTTGTAGTGTGCGATTGTAGTCCTGTAAATCTTCTAGGTCGTGACCTCTTGTGTAAAATGAATTGCACAATTTATTGTACACCAGATGGAATTGGTTTTCAGACTTCAGACGAAGATGCTTTGTATAAAGTAACTTTGATGAATCAGGAACCTGAAATGAATGGGTTATTTCCTGCATTTGATGCAGGAAAACTTCCAGAAGAATTAAAAAGTGCAGTGAAAGAAAGTGTGTGGGATTTTACAGGAGAAGACATTGGATTAATGAGAGAAGTTGATCCCGTAAAAGTGACAGTGAAAGAAGGGATAAGTTATCCAAACACGCCACAGTACAAATTAACTCCAGAAATAATTGAAGGAATAACTCCTGTGATAAATAAGATGATTGAACAGGGAATTCTGAAAGAAATCATGAGCAGTCCATGTAATTCACCTATTATGGGACTGAAAAAGCCAAATGGAACATACAGAATAGTACAGGATTTGAGAAAGATCAACAAAATAGTTGTACCATGCTGTCCAATAGTGCCAAACCCTGCAGTGATTCTATATCAAATTCCGCATGAAGCTGAGTGGTACACTGTGATAGATTTGTGTCATGCATTTTTCTCTATTCCTTTGCATCCAGATAGCCAGCCATTATTTGCATTCCGTTTTGGAGAGCGTATTTTGGCATGGTGCCGAATTCCTCAGGGGTATACAGAGAGCCCCTCAATTTTTAATCAGATTCTAAAGAAATCTCTGGAAGATTTAAAAATGCCAGAAAAATCAGTGATGGTGCAGTATATCGATGACCTATTGGTGGCATCGAAAACCAAAGAGGCATGTGTAAGTGACACAATTGCTTTACTGAACCATTTGGAGAAAAGAGGACATAAGGTGTCCCCTTCAAAATTACAGTTTTGTCAGAAAGAAGTCCAGTATTTAGGACATAAAATTGAGAAAGGAGTGCGGAAAATAGCGACAGAAAGAGTAAGAATGATTCAAGGAATGAGAGCACCAATGACTCAAAGAGAGGTAAGAATGTTTTTGGGAATGGTTGGATATTGTCGACAATGGATAAGTGGATTTTCTTTGATTGCAAAACCATTACAAAAATTGACAAAGAAAGATGTAAAAGACCCTTTTGAGTTAAACAAGGAAGAAATGAAATCTTTCAAAGAATTGAAAAAGAAACTGTGTGAGGCCCCTGCATTAGGCATGCCTGATTATGAGAAAGATTTTGAGTTATACTGCAGTGAAAGAGATGGATGTGCATTTTCAGTACTGGTACAAAAACATGGCACCATGAAGAGGCCTATAGCTTACTTTTCAGCTGTTTTAGATCCTATAGCAAAAGCATTGCCTGGATGTTTGAAAGCAGTTGCTGCTACTTGTGTAAGTCTGGAACAAAGTGAAGGTATAGTGATGGGGTATCCACTGAGAGTATATGTTCCCCATTCAGTAGAAATTCTTTTGACAAGAACAAAAACACAGTACATGACACATAGTCGGCTGACTAAGTACGAAAAAGTCATCTTGAGCGCAGAAAATGTGACCATAGATAGATGCATAAATGTAAATCCTTCGACTTCATTGCCAGATGAAGAGAGTATAATTGAACAAGATGAAGTAGATCATGATTGTCTGAATGTGCTGGAATATTGCACAAAACCAAGAGCTGACATAAAAGATGAACCGTTAAAGGAATCCGATTATGTCATGTTTGTAGATGGTTCATGTTTACGCACAAAGGAAGGAGTGTTAAGCGCAGCTTATGCAGTATGCACAGTGGCAACTGTAATGGAAGCGTCTTGTCTGAAAGGAGTTAGGTCTGCCCAAGTTGCGGAACTAATTGCTTTGATTCAAGCATGTAAATTGGGGAAAAATGTACGAATCACGATTGTGACCGATAGCCAATATGGTTTCGGCATCGTACATGATTTTGGCCAGATTTGGTCACAAAGAGGATTTTTGACATCTGCAGGAACACCTATCAGAAATGGAGATTATGTTAAAAAACTGCTTGAGGCGATACAGCTGCCTAAACAAATAGCTGTAGTGAAGTGCAAGGCGCATAAGAAAAACGAAGATTACATAGCGGTTGGCAATAATTATGCTGACGAGATCGCTAGATATTGTGCGGAAAACATGGCGTCCCTGAACAGAAATAGAGAAAGGGAGCATGTCTCTTGTCCTTTGCTTTTCACTAATGCAGTCGAAACATGGGATGAAGTAAGGCAGTTACAAGAAACAGCAAGAGATGAGGAAAAGGATTACTGGATTAAAGCAGGATGTAGAAGACAGGAAGATAATGGAGTGTGGGTATATAGAGATGAAAGACCAGTTATGCCTGATAGCATGATTGCAGACATGGCACGGATGTACCATGGACAAGCTCATATTGGGAGAGATGCAATGATCAGACTTTTTAGACAAACTTGGTATAATCCAAAATTCAGAGCCATTGCTGAAAGTCTTTGTCAAAGATGTCTTATTTGTCAACAATTTAACCCAGGAAGAAAGACAGTAGTGAGTCTAGGAACAATAGGACGAGAAGGAGGTCCATTCACAAGGATACAGATGGATTTTATTGAGATGCCCCCTAGTAACAGATTAAGATATGTTCTGGTGGTCGTCTGTTTGTTCTCTCGTTGGGTGGAGGCATACCCCACAAGAAGGAATGATGGAACAACAGTGGCAAAACTTATGCTACGAGAGTTCATTCCGAGGTATGGTTTTCCAGTCACAGTTGAGACAGATAGAGGAACACATTTTCAAAATGAGTTGATCCAATTGATTTGTGAAGCATTGAGTATTAAACAAAAACTACATTGTGCTTACAGACCCGAAGCTTCTGGGGTAGTAGAGCAGATAAATGGAACAATTAAAAACAGATTAGGAAAAATGTGTCAAGCTACAGGACTCAAATGGCCAGATGCACTGCCTCTTGTTCTGATGACCATCAGAAGCATCCCTGAAAAGAAAACGGGACTCAGTCCTCATGAAATGATCATGGGACGAGCAATGAGACAAGCCCACGTACCAGTCAACAAGTTATTGACAATAACTGATGATCTAATACTGGATTATTGCAAAGGACTGGCTGATGTGGTGCGTTCTGTGTTTCATCAGGTTGGACCGGATGCGACCACTCTTGAAAGAAAACCAGCCCACGACTTGAATCCAGGAGACTGGGTCCGTATTAAAGTCCACAGGAGAAGAAACTGTCTAGTTCCGCGTTGGGATGAGCCAAGACAGGTAATCCTAGTAACAACGACTGCTGTCAAGTGTGCAGGAGTAAAGAACTGGGTTCATGCCAGCCACACAATCAGAATTCCAGAACCTACAGATCGACATGTGAGTCGGCGTCTGGAAGTGTGGGATAAAAGTTTAACGGCGGGAACAACCAAGATAAAAGAAAGGGTGCCAGAACTTGAAGATCGACCTGAAAGTCGACATCTGGAGACCCCAACGGAAAACACCTCTAGAGAAGAAGAGGAACAAGAAGAAGAAGAAGAAAGAAATTCAGAAGTTCCAGAACTTGAAGATCGACCTGTAAGTCGACATCTGGAAATATCTGACACAACTTCAGGATCTGATGATTCAGCTGCAAATTGGGAAGAATTCCGAAAGAGAACTTGGGGTTATAAACCAATTAGAGAAGAAACTGAGCAAGAAATTGAGTTAGATGAACAACCAAGTACAAGTTATGGTGGAAATCATTCAGAAACAATATTAATAGATGAAGTAGGGAAAGAAGTACACAAAAAGTTAGAAAATCGAGAAGAACCCCGAGGAGCAATAGGGATAGATAGAAAAACAGGAGAACAGGGAAATTCAGAAGCAGGTAAGGAGGAAAACACCAAATCGGAAGAACCCCGAGGAGGGACAGTGATAAGGGAAAACGAAAAGGAGAAGATAGATCCACCAGTAGGAGATGACGAGATTATAAGTTTCAAAATAAGAGACAATAGAGAGACAGTTGAAACAGAAACAGAAGAAAGTGGAGGAGAGGAAAAAGCAAAGACTGAATCAAGAAAAAGAAATTGGAGGTCGGAAAGAGAAGAAAGAGAGGGTGAGGTAAAAAGGCCAAGAAAAGGAGATAATTGGCCCAACAGCTATGTAAGAAAATTGAGATATAGAATAATAAGAGCAGAAGATGAAGATGCTGAACAAGTAAATGAAGTAACAAGTCAAAAGGGACAAGAAAAACCCAGTGGAAAAAGATTACAAAAGTCCAAAAGGACAAGGAAAATAAATTCAAAATTTAAGTCACCTGAGTGGCTGTATATTGCACTAACAGATTACAAAGGAGAAGAAGAAAACACTCACGGAAACCAGAGACTGAGAAGTCGAATGGGAAAAGGTGAGATGCAACAAAAGGACTGAAGTGAAGACTTAAAGTGCTTCTGCCGGACGTGACAATTTTACTGGATGTGACAAATCACCGGATGTGACAACGAAAGAATTCTGGAGAGAATTAAAGAAAGTACCAAGCAAAGACTTTTTGAAAGCAGAGTGGCGTCTAAGTCATTTTGAGGTGTAGTGACACAATTTTCTGAAAATTTAACAAATAGAAAAAGAAAAATGGAGAATAATGAGAATAGAAGAAATAAATGTGAATTTGTAAAGAGATGGTGCAAAATGTGCTGCTTTTGTACAGGGTTATTAATGACCATATGGATAGTTTTAGCAATCACAATTCCAATTAGCGTGGCTGTGATAGAAGCAAAGAATGATACTAAACAAGAAAAAGAAACTAATATTAAAGAACAAGTTGTTTTAAGAAGTAGTGCAGAGTTGCATAAGGATAGGTCAGTAACAGATTTCTCAAAGAATGTTTTTACAAAGTTGTTGTATGAGTACGTAAAAACAATGGAAGTAAGAGATTGTTATGTTTGTATGCAATTGCCTGCATCAGTATCTGAAGGTGTGACTTATCATCACTTACCTTTGACTTATGGAATAACATGTAGTGTAATAGCAAGTTTATTTTATAAAACAGGTAGATTAGAATCGTATTATACTGATATAGATAAGATATTTGCAAACATTCCTGTAGTGCCAGAGCTTAACAAAGTGAAACCAGCAAAGGTTTTAGGAGAATTCTTTTTAGAACATAGAAAATTAACGTTAGAAGAAATAGTTAGTGACAACCTTACCTGTGAGTTAAAGAAAGAAGAAAAAGTATTTCTAGACATGGTTGAGGAAAGAAGAATGAAATTTCAAAAAGAAGCAATAAAAGAGGAAGGAAAACGTTTATGGACGTTTGAGGAAGGAAATCATGAAGGGAAAAAGATAAATGCAGCAATGACATTAGACTGGCCGCAAACAGGAAAGTTGTGCATTAGGAGAAATAAGACAGTCTATGACAATTACTTTGTAGGTTCCAGTGTCTGCCATGACAATTATCAAATTCTGGGAGGTTGGGGATTCAAAGGTGGAAAAGATCCAATATTTCCAGGTATCTATTATATTTGTGGGAATAGAGCTTATTACAGGTTACCGGACCATTGGTATGGAACTTGCTATGTAGGCCTGGTCTTTCCAAAAATCTTTCACATGGACAGAGAAGAAAAGGGAACATACAAAATGATTAATGGATTTAAACGTAGAAAGAGGGAAAGTTTTTCAGAAGTTGTAGGAGATATTTTTGGAGCATTGATACCAGCAGTGGGAATATCTTTGAATGCATTTAAAATTCGGAAGTTATCCACAGTAGTAGATCGTTTGTCTACAGATACTGCGGGAGGGTTCTTAATGGTAAATACCGAAATGGTTGCCATGAGAGCTATGGTGATGCAAAATCGGCTTGCCCTTGATATTCTTTTGGCAAAAGAGGGTGGAGTCTGTGGAATGTTGAAAGTTCAACATTGTTGTACTTACATTCCGGATAACAGTGAAAATATACAGAAGTATATTACAAATATTACAAGTCTGCACAAAGAATTAGTCCCACTGGAGGTTGAAAGTGTTTTGGGAAAACTTGGTAGAGGGTTTTCCTCAGTAGCAAATTGGTTAACTAGGATGAGTAAACTAGTAATAGGGAAAGTTATAATAGTAGCAACTATAGTGATATTGTTAGCCATGACATTGAAAATAGTAATAACATGTATAAAGAGAAAAGTAAGACAGAATAAGATAAGAAGAAATAACAGAATAATGAGAGAAAGAGAGAGAGAAATGGGTGAAATTGAGTTGGAGAAAATGAAAGAAAGCATGTATAAAGAGACTAAAAGGCAAGATGAAGAAGAGACAGAGATATGAATAACAGAAAGTAAAGGATGAAAGACATGCTGCCTGAAAAGAAGTATGACTTGGGTTTTATGTGGTGATTTAAAAATCACCAAAGGGGGGATTGATGGAGCAGTAAAAATAAAAAAAATTTAACCCCTAACAAATTATATAATTAATTAATTAAAAATGTTCGTTTAAATGTATTAATCAACATTGTATATGTGGGAATGGTAATATGCCAATGTATGTGCTAAATAATCTATTAATGAATGTCCGTGTGTCTAATCATAACGTAAGAATAAAAAGCGTACTAAATAAAATAAATGCATGTGTGTGCTTCATAGAAATAAAATGTGTCGTTGCAAAAACAATAGTGATGGTAAGTAAGGAGCAGCTTAAATGTCGCTTTTTGCTAGGTAACAACTAATTGGGGTACGTAGACGGGAGGGAAACGAAAGGGATATTTTTCTCTATTTTAATTATGTTTTATTTGCCTCAAATTAGTGCTTCTAAAGTAGAACCGAGTGGCGAGATAAAATGGCCGCCAGTGGGAAGATGTGCGCAGGCGCAAGGGGACACGTGGTACGGGATGAGATTGAAGAAATCTGGAGCCGCGTGATGTCTCTGAGAGGCTAGGATGCAAGAAATGGTCAAGGCTGGTGTGACCTAATTGAACTGATAGTGTGCCGTGATGATCAGGAGAGAGTCCGTGGGAAAGGAGCCCAAGAGAAAGGACAATGACTGCGGAGTTCTTGAATGTGTCAAAAGAAGATACAAATGAACTGATCGAATCGGATGGAAATGTTTAAGCGTATGGGAAAGGAAATGATCCAAGGACCCTTGAATCCAAGAGAACTTGATTAAAGAATGAATAAGCTGACATGCATGGACCAATGAAAGAAAAGCGTGATATTAATGTTGCAACAGTTAGTTAGCAAAGTTAGAATTAGGGTATAAGAGGGCCTACTCTTAGTGGGAGGGGGTCAGTTGCGTAGTTGCAGAGTTCCAGGGAAGTTCCAGAGAGTTGCAGTTCGAGAGTCGTGGTTGCAGTAGAGGAGACGGGTTGCAGGTAGCTGATGCTGACGAGCTGAAGTTGCTGTTGCGGTCTTAACTTTACAGTTGAGTATGAGAATCAGGCTATTTCTAATCCCAAAGTTAGGTTAGAAATCATTAGGCTAAATTAGGAAGCTAGGCAGGTAACTAAGGTTTTTGGCTTCATGACAAAATTTCCTTTCTGCAATAAATTGATTATGCTTAATAAAATTGTGAATTTAAAATGAATAATTGAATAAAGTATTAAATCTTTTCATGCTTTTAAAATTATATAAAATTTAAGATTCTTTAAAAACCAAAATGACTCAGTGGTTATTTTCCTAAATGATTGTGACATGAGTAATTGGTTGATTGTGATTCAGCTGGTCTTAATCACTATGAACTAATTTCTTAAATGAATGATTCATCGACAAAACAATGAGCAGGAATATCTTAAGAAATAATTAAAAGAAAGTGATAAATTAAGGTAAATAGATATCCTTGCTCTTCCAGCGGTACACAAAATGGTGTTCTCCATTTAGTTCTCATGCTTCTCCTAGGAGTACGGAATTTCATAAAGGTGTAAAAGGAAATCCAGGAGTGTATGTGTGTGTGTTTAGGCGATGTTTATGGGCCCCATCGTCATGTGGATATGAGAAATATAGTTTGCCCCTGGATGACCTATAAGTAACCTGGGAGGAGGATAGTTTTTATTGTACGCGCTGCATCAGGGACAAGCATGTGAAAATAGTTTTCTCTCAAACATGATTCATGATATCCCAGCAGAAGGTTTTTCACAGGGTAAAATCACCTTAGAACACACCACAATTCCTGAAATTAGTATGGTACCATCAACAAATGAATTCTAATGTAACTAAAGTCTGTTATCACCCTTTATAGTTCTCCTTTTGGTAACCCTCAAAATCTTCGATTCACTACAATGCATTTCAATGGGGTACTATCATTTATATTGGTCCCAAGATGGCTGCCAGCAATTCCAGGATGAAGTGCTGACAGCCAATCAGATCTCACGATGACATGTGTGGTTAGGCTCCGCCCAGATATATATGTGTTTTTACTTTTGATTTTCTCAGCAACTACTGAACGGATTTACACCATTTAACAAAAAGGGTTCTTTTTGAACCAAGAACTACCTCTTTGCCAAATTTGGTGTAATTCCGTTCAGCAGTTCGGGCTGTAGCCGTGTCTAAAGTTTCCTATGGGAAAATGAATGGGAAAACACGCTTTGGGACCCCCTTTTTTCTCGGCCCCCGCTTGACGAATCACCCTGAGACTTTTAGGGTAGGAGCGGACCGGAGCGGGCCATAAAGTTTGAAAATTTCGCGAAGATTCGTCAACCGACGCAAGAGTTATTTCAAATAGGACCTATTTTCCATAGGAAATCCGCGACATTCTAACTATAACTATCTACTGGCGACCGCCAGTATGTATATGTATATGTATATATATATATATATATATATATATATATATATATATATATATATATATATATATATATATATATATATATATATATATATATATTAGTTAGGACCTATTATCCATAGGAAATCCGTAACATTCTATTCCCAATAACTTTGGCGTCGTTTGACGAATCATCGCGAAATTTTCAAAACTAGTGGGGCGCTCCGGTCCGCTCCTGTCTTGAAAGTTTCGGGGTGATTCATCAATCGGGGGCCGAGAAAAAAGGGGGGTCCCAAAACGTGTTTTCTCCATGTTAATTCCCATAGGAAATTTTAGCCACGGCTACAGCCCGAACTGCTGAACGGAATTACACCAAATTTTGCAAAAAGGTAGCGCTTGGTTCAGAAAGCGACCTTTTTTTTTAATGGTGTAAATCCGTTCAGTAGTTGCGGAGAAATTCAAAAAATAAGAGTGAAAAAATCAATTTCCCATAGGAAACTTTATGCAAGGCTACAGCAAAAACTCCTGAACGGAATTACACCAAATTTGGCAAAAAGGTAGTGCTTGGTTCAGAAAGCACCCTTTTTAAAAATGGTGTAAATCCGTTCAGTAGTTGCTGAGAAAATCTCAAATAAAAGTTTCGATATCTATGGCCGCGGTGGATCCGCGCACCCTCCCGATCACGAGCTGCATGCTAATTGGCTGTCAACACTCCAAACCAGGAAGTGTTGGCAGCCATCTTGTTCCTCGGTAGAACCGAGGAACAACAAACCAGTAAAACAACTGCGTAAAACGCAAAAAGGGGGCAGGGTAGAAACACCCTGACCCCCTAGGCCTGCTCAGGGGGTCCTATAAGGACCCCCGGGGACAAAAAAAAATGTTTTTTTTTAAAAATCGGCGGGATGCGCTCAGGGTGCGCAGATCCCGCCGAGGAAAAAAAAAAAAAGAAGCGCGTCTCCCGCGCTTTGTGGTTAATTGGCCCCCGGGTGGGCCAAGTCCCGGGGGGTTTATTTAATAATATGGGGGGCCTCTAAGGCCCCCCAAGCCCTGGGGACCGCCACCCCCCGGGGCTTTAAAAAAATAATGGTGTGGGAGGGCTCTCGGCCCTCCCGCAGCCCCGGGGACCGCCACCCCCCGGGGCTTCTTTTAAAAAAAATAATATACCTGTGTGGGGGGGCTCGAGCCACCCCCCACACGCCCCGGGGACCGCCACCTCCCCGGGGCACTAAACAAAAATGCTAATTTGGGGGTCCGGAACGGATTCCCGAGCCCCCAGGACCACCACCTCCCCGGGGCTTTCAAAATGTAGGGAGGGGGGCAGCGCGGCCCCCCTCCTGGAGCCTGTGGTGGCCCTGAGGACCGCCACCCCCCAGGGCCAGCTCCTGCAGTGTCCCGGGGTGCCTACCCCCGGGACACTGTAGTTTGCTATGGCAGGACGGGAGCCTCGCGGCTCCCGTCCTGTCATAGCAAACTGCTTTGGTTTTTGGAAGAGAGAGCAGGAAACCTGCTCTCTCTTCCAAAATTCAAAGCAGATTGCTTTTCCACACGTGGAGCTGCATCTTAGCAGCTCCCCATGTGGAAAGCACATGCCGGCTCGCGCAGGACGCGGGGAGCCGGCGGGACCGTGGGGGCATTGGGGACCCCCCACGGTCCCCAACGGAGAGGGCCAGCCCCGGGGGATGGGGTCCCCGGGGATAGTAGTGGCCCGGGAGGGGGGCCACGCGGCCCCCCTCCCCAAAATTAATTTTTTTTAAAAATAAATAAAGGCCGCCCCGGGGGATGGGGTCCCCGGGGCCAGTAGAGGCCTCAGGAGGGGGGCCACGCAGCCCCCTCCATAAACAAAAATATATATTTGGCCATGCCCCGGGGGATGGGGTCCCCGGGGCCGGAATTGGCCACGGGAGGGGGGCCCACGCGGCCCCCTTCCCGTTAATTTTTTTTTTTTATAAATTAAAAAAGGGGTCAGGCCCTTGGGGATGGGGTCCCCAGGGCCCAAAAAAAGTAAAAAGAAGAGGGGCTACACAGCCCCCTTTCCAAAAAACAAAAAAACACGCAATCGTGCCGAGGCTCCGCCCCCTCCCAGCAACACTCTGCAAACGCGCCCTGTGGCGCGTTTTAAGTTGGGAAATGAATTCGCCTTCAATACTGGGGGTCCCTGGGGGCCAACTAGCCCACCGGGAACCTCCAGTATGCGCCAGGGGGCTGCAGTGCAGAGAGGTGGTCCAGGCCACGCCCCTTTTTACACCTCTCTGCAACGCAGCTCTGTGGTGCTTACTGGAGGTACCTGGTGGGCTAGTTGGACCCCAGGGACCCTCAGGATTCAAGGGGACTTAATCTCCCAATTTAAAACGCACCACGGGGCGCATTTGCACAGTGGTGAAGGGAGGGGGCGGGGCTTCAGGTGACATGTGTGCAAACAGGTCCCGTGGCGCGTTTTAAGATGGGGAATTAAATCCCCTTCAATTCTGAGGGTCCCTGGGGGCCAACTAGCCCACCAGGTACCTCCAGTAAGCGCCACGGAGCTGCGTTGCAGAGTGTTGTAAAAAGGGGCGTGGCCTCTGAACACCTCTCTACAACGCAGCTCTCTGGCGCATACTGGAGGTATCTGGTGGGCTAGTTGGCCCCTAGGGTCCCTCGGGATTGAGGAGGAATTAATTCTCCAACTTAAAACGCGCCACAGGGCGTGTTTGCAGACATGTCACCTCAGGCCCCACCCCCTCCCTTCACCATTGTGCAAATATTCCTCTAAAATCAGCCGAACAACGAATTCTGATTTACTCACCTGTTATCAGGAGAGACCTCAGTGCTGCATCTTTGAGCCCAGTACTGATCCTGAAAAGTAATTCTAACCGTACTTACCAGTAACTTGAATTTCCTTCCATAGGCTAACATTGACCGGTTTCACTTGGAAATTCTTCTAAGTGTGGAGTTTTGGAACTTTATAATATTCCTCTAAAATCAGCTGAACTACGAATTCCGATTTACTCACCTGTTATCAGGAGAGAACCCAGTGCTGCATCTTTTAGCCTAGCACTGACCCTGAAAAGTAATTCTAACCGTACTTACCAGTAACTTGTATTTCCTTCCATAGGAATCCATTGTCTGGTTTCACTTGGAAATTCTTCTAAGTGTGGAGTTTTGGAACTTTATAATATTCCTCTAAAATCAGCCGAACTACGAATTCCGATTTACTCACCTGTTATCAGGAGAGACCTCAGTGCTGCATCTTTGAGCCCAGTACAGATCCTGAAAAGTAATTCTAACCGTACTTACCAGTAACTTGAATTTCCTTCCATAGGCTAACATTGACTGGTTTCACTTGGAAATTCTTCTAAGTGTGGAGTTTTGGAACTTTATAATATTCCTCTAAAATCAGCCGAAATACGAATTCCGATTTACTCACCTGTTATCAGGAGAGAACCCAGTGCTGCATCTTTCAGCCCAGCACTGACCCTGAAAAGTAATTCTAACAGTACTTACCAGTAACTTGTATTTCCTTCCATAGGAATCCATTGTCTGGTTTTCAGCAGAAAAGTTTCAAAGTGTCGATTTTCATAAACTACAAATATTCCTTAAAAATCGCCTGTATGACTTAAACGCATTCTTTCAACTGTTTACAGGAGATGCACCAGTGCTGGATCCAGGATCCACCACTGAGTAAGAAAAAGTAACAATAACACTACTTACCTGCTAAGTGAATTTCCTCCCATAGGATAACATTGGTGATTCTATGTGAAAAAGTTTCTAAGTGTCAACTTTTAAAATACAATAATATTCCTTAAAAATCACTACTGTAACCAAAACGCTTTTACTCAACTGTTTACAGGAGATGTCCCAGGACTGAATCTAGGATCCAGTCCTGTGGTTAGAAAAAGTAATCCATAAAGTAACTAATTGCATTTAACTAGAAATTCACATTGAGCTCAATGTTGCATTGTGTTTGAAATTGTGTTGCCCATTGCAACAACTGTAACTACTGTACTTAAAAGTCTATTGCCTATTTGCAAAGTATTTAAACTAAAGTAATTCATTCTGAGAAAGTATATTTTGTAATGTAATGTATAATGTAATTACAATGTAATTTAAAAAATAAAATATCTAAAAATAAATAGTTTAAAAAAATGTAGTAAATCATTATCAAAAAAATAAATATAACAATTAATACATTTAAAAATTGTCATTTACAAAACCTTTGAAATTTACTGAAAAAACCCATAGGTTTCAGACATGTTATAGTTAGGAATTAGCATTTAAAAAACCTTTGAAATTCACTGAAAAAACCATAGGTTTCAGGCACGTTATAGTTAGAAATTAGCATTTAAAAAACCTTACAAATTCACTGAAAAAACCATAGGTTTTAGGGACAGTTATAGTTAGTTGGACATTGCACTCGTACAAAACCCATGAAATTCCCCCGTTATAGTTAGTTCAGCTAACTATAACTCGCACCCTCGCAATGCACTGCTGATGACGTCACATATTACATCACTCATGACATGGTCAGTGACATCACTGATGACATCACTGATTACATCATCCACGTGATAATCTGATGCACCTCCTCACACCCTAATATAACCTTTGATACACCCACTCTAAATTACAGACTGCCATTCGCAAAACCATAGACACTCCAACACCAATAACTACATACCCACTCACTGATTCTTAGGTCTACACACACATCCACTCACTCATCCGTACAGTCACTCATACTTACGGTCACTCAGTACAGGACTATCATATGCACTCATACACCTACATAGACACTCACACACCGCCACTCATCCATAGAGGTACTCATACACCTAGTCAGTCATGCAAATAATTAATCACACTGCCATTTACTCACCTATTCAGTTATACACACACCAGCTCACTTACTCATACAAATACTAGCACATTCTTACGCTCTTATACAATCACTGATACAAGTACACACTCATCCATACAGCCACTCTCACAATCACACACTCTCACTTATAGCCATTTATATACTCCAACACACATATATACTGCCTTTCACATATGTAGTTACTCACACATGTACCACTGAGATATACATTCACTCACTAACACACCCATACAGTCCATCACAGATGCACTCTTGAAACCATGCACCCAGTGAATCACCCACTCACACATCTATGCACAGAGTCACACAGACCCCACCCCCACAAACACTCAGGCACCCATACAGATACTCAGACAACCAATCAATAACTCATATAAACACTCATGTAGCTATTCACAAACCCATGCAGCCACTTACACAGCAACAGACAGACGGATACAGACATTCACCCAGTTTAGTCACTAACCCATGCATTCAGTAAGATACGTTTAATCACTCACTTATAGAGTTAGTCACGCACCTACTAAATCATCCATTCAGACACTTATACACCCACTCATTCTTCAATACGCCTTTACCTCTATATATTAAACATATTTAAACTTTACAGAAACACACAGTCACTGGATGATGTCATCAGTGATGTCATTTGAGATGTCATCAGTGATGTCACTGACCATGTCATGAGTGATGTAATATGTGACGTCATCAGCAGTGCATTGCGGGCGCGAGTTATAGTTAGCTGAACTAACTATAACGGGGGAATTTCACGGGTTTTGTACGAGTGCAATGTCCAACTAACTATAACTGTCCCTAAAACCTATGGTTTTTTCAGTGAATTTGTAAGGTTTTTTAAATGCTAATTTCTAACTATAACGTGCCTGAAACCTATGGTTTTTTCAGTGAATATATATATATATATATATATATATATTCACTGAAAAAAGCAAAGGTTACAGGGACGTTATAGTTAGGCTGACATTTCACTCATACAAAACCAGAGAAATTAATCAGTTATAATTAGCTGAGACAACTATAACTTGCACCCCCGCAATGCACTGCTTATGACCACAAATATTACATCACTCATGACATGGTCAGTAACCTCACTGATGACATCTAAAATGACATCATCTAGTGACTGTGAGTGTTTTTGAAATGTTTATGAGTGTTAAATATATATACACCAAGGTGCACTGATGAATCAGTGGGTGTGTGAGTCCCTGTATCGATGATTCAGTGGATGCGTGACTGACTGTATAAGCAAGTGATTAGGTATCTCAGTGAATGTATGGTTCACTGACTAGCCTGTCTGAATTTCTGTATTAGTCTGTCAGTTGGAGTCTAAGTGGCTGTATGGGGGATTGATTGGTTATATGAACACCTGTATGGGTGTCCGACTGCCTGTGTGGGTGGGTGAGGTGGTGTGTGACTGCCTGTATGGAAGAGTGTGTGGGTGATTCGGTGACTGTTTGGTTTACTGAGTGTGTATGTGAGGGGCTGTATGGGTGAGTGAGTATGTTTATGGCTATGTGGGTGAGTGGATTTGTCAGTGGTGTATGGGTGAGTAACTGGGTATGTGAAAGACATCATGGGTGAGTGATGGGGTATATGAGTGACTGAATGTGAGAGTTGCTATATGGGTGAGTGTGTGCTTGTGTCAGTGACTGTATAGGTGAGTGAGTACGTGTTAGTATCTGTATGAGTAAGTATGTGGGTATGTGTGTGTGTGACTGTATGGGTGAGTAAGTGGCTGTGTGATTGACTATGGGTGAGTGAGTAGGTGTGTGAGTAGCTCTATGGGTGACTGACAGTGTGTGAATGGGTATATAAGTGGATATGTCAGTGGCTGTATTAGTGAGTGAGTGGGTGTATGAGTGGCTGTATGGGTGAGTGGATTTGTGTGTAGAGCTATGAATCAGTGAGTGGGGTGTAAGCACTGGTATGGGTCAGTGAATGGGTTTGTGAATGGTTGTGTGGGAGTAGGTGTATGAAAGGTTCTATGCGGGTGTGAGTGGGTGCATTAGTAGTGTAGATGATGTCAACAGTGTTGTCATTTGAGATGTCATAAGTGATATCATCAGTGATGTCACTAGCCATGTCAAGAGTGATGTAATATGTGAGGTCATAAGTAGTGCATTGTGGGGGCATGAGTTATAGTTATCTCAGGTAACTATAACTGCTGAATTTCTATAGTTTTGTACGAGTGAAATGTCAGCCTAACTATAACGTCCCTGTATCCTTTGTTTTTTAGTGAATTTCTAAGGTTTTTTAAATGCTAATTCCTAACTGTAACGTCCCTGTAACCTTTAGTCTTTGCACTACACATATTACTATATACATACTTCTTTCAAAGCATGTTTGAACACGTATTTTTGTACTAAGTATCTTTAAAAACCATCTTTCAGACCTATTTTCTGTTACTGTGGTTATTCGGGATGTCGCGATGACGTCGTTAACCGCGACAATCGCGCCTTTTCCATAAAGTCTAAAACACATATATCCACACATATTACAGTAATTAGTTCACTAGGGGTTTTTCTTATCTGAGTGAATATGTGAATAGGTACATAAGTGTGTGACAGTCACTGGCTAGTATGTAAAAATATATATATGTATATTTTTATATTTTCACCAATATTTGACAATGACGTCGGTAGTCGCGATGTCCCCGCGACGGTATACGGGGGGGATGTACTGGCGGTCACGTCGTCGTCGCGAATATCGTGCGTGATTGAAAATATCTATTTTGGACACATAACTTGTGTCACTAACACCCCCATTTCTCAAACATGGGGTGAGACTACCTCCACTCTGACCCCTTTTGTTAGCTTTTTCAGAAATTTTCAGCCCCGAGAACCATTCCGATCAACAAAATGGCAGCCACAACTTTCTGTTCAGGTTACGTCCAGAGGAACTGTTGCGAAATATCCATGCCCAGAAATATCACAATTTTCTGCCTAAATTTCAAAAACTACTGAACAGATTTACACCAAATAGGCAAAAGGCACTTCCTTGAACCAACATCTACCTCCCTGCCAAATTTGGTGTAAGTTTGGCTGCAGCTGTGGCTAAAGGTTCCTATGGGAATTAACATTACAAACCCACCCTTATTTCACACCCCAAATTCTCAATCCCCACTGTACAGATCATCCCAAACTTTCCACGACAACCAGAACCTACCTTGACACTATTTTTTGAAAATTTTCATGAAGATTGGTCAAACAACGCCAAAGTTATATGCAAGTCAAAAAATGCTTTTCCTATTGAAACTTTGGTCCTAACTATAACTACCTACTGGCGGACCTCCCCCGCCTTGTAGCCACAGGGGCCGCCACCTCCCCAAGGCTTTAATTGTAATTGATGCAGGGGCGCGCAGATCCCCCGCAGCCCGAGAGACTGCCACCTCCCTTGGGCTAAATCAAACAATGGAAGGGGGACGCGTTGCTCCCCTCCTGGAGCTAATAATGACCCTGGGGACCAGCACCACCCCAGGGCCGGCTCCTGCAATGTTCGAGTGCTCACCCCGGGACATTGCAGTTTTCTATGGCTTGGCGGGAGCACCGTATCCGCCAAGCCATAGCATTTCTGCTCCGCTTCGTACAAGCGAGAGCATTAAAATGCTGCCGCTTGCACGAAGCGGAGCAGAATTGCTTTTGGACAGAGGGAGCTGCATGTTCAGCAGCACCCTCCGTCCAAAAGTAATGCAGCTCCCGCAGGACGTGGGTAGCCAGAAAGGAAAAATGTATTTAAAAAAGGGCAGGCCCCAGAGGATGGGGTCCCAAGGGCCAAAATCCGCCCAGGGAAGGGGGGCCGTGTGGCCGCCCTTTCTTTATTAAAAAAATGTTTAAAAAAGAAAAAGCCGGGCCCCAGGGATGGGGTCCCTGGGGAGTGGGTCCAGGTAGCCCCGTCCCCATTCTAAAAATACCTAGCCCCGGGGAATGGGGTCCCCCAGGGCCAAAAATCAGCCAGTCAACCAGGAATGCGCCAGGAGTCGCATCTGCAAAGTGGTGGAAAAAGGGAGCGTGGCCTCCAAAGACCTCTCAGCAATCCTGCTGTGTGGGACTTACTGGAGGTAACAGGGGAACACCATGGTGCAAGGGTGCCTGCGTTGGTGCTAAGCTGCCAAAAAGGCACCAGCCCTGGAGAAAGGACAGGATTGTGCTGTATTCTTTTAAATACAGCGCATTCCTGCCCTTTCCCTGTCAATCAGTGCAGTGCAGCAAGGTGACTTGCTGCGCTGCACTGCATCACTTCTTCATATACGAGTCCCCAAGTCCATAGAGGCAAGGCAGTTTCGGGAAAATGCATGATATGCGTCTGTCATAACTTATGAAAAAGCCCGCCCTTTTAGTTTATTTCAACACACCCTTTTTCTTGTTTTATCCCAACTCTGAAACACAAACATATACACTGTTCACAAACCATGGTGACCCTCCATTCTTTTAACTGAAAGAATGTTTTTAGGTCGAGCATTCGAGACCTTGTACATACTTTAGTATATACTTCTCTTGGGCTTAAAGTCATTCCCCTGCTTTTCATTTGTTTGTTTCAGTGTCCTTTAAAAATCCTTGCTTGTTAGTGGTCAGTTCTGCCTCTTTGTCCCTCCTCTTTCTTTTTCATTCCTCCCATGGAGCAGGGACTAAGTACTGTATGCTTATGCTCTGGTTCTTTATCTGTTCTTTGAGGGACTATTTACTTATTTTTTTCCTGCTTGTCTTACACTGTGGGTGCATGTTCAGCTTCTATGCCCATAGCTGCTTGCATCTTAATGGAACATTCATCCCTCCCACCTCCTCACTTGCCCATGCATACCCACCCCCACCTACCCCAGCGTCAGTACAACGCAGCATTTCCCTAAATCAGGCAGTGTTTCCTTTGTTCTGACTATCAAAAAGAAGAGCACCGTAATCAGATGGCGCCTGCTGTGTTTAAGCAAGGCGGCCGGGTGACTTTCTTTTATCATCACGGCGATAAAAGAAAGACATACAGCAGCTTCCTTCGACTTCAAAACAGGCTGAATGTGTGCAGACCAACTGTGCACCGAGGCCCGTGAGGCTGCTCTTCACTGCGCACAGCCTGCCCCCTGCTTGGACCCTCCCAGCACCTGGCTTGGTCTCAACCCCCCTGGAACAGTTTCTTTTTGTGGCTGCTTCTGGCCTCAGTGCCTGAACAATATGGCGGCCACCGAGATCACACTGCAGATATTGAGCCGTGCATGTCGGGGCCACGGGGTTGGTCTGGATTGCAAAATGCGATGCAGCGCGCGTAACGAAATTCGTTTTATTTATTTATATGTTTACTTACCTCTAATCGGCCGTAATCCGTAGTTTACTACCCCCCACCCTGCCCCTCCCCTGCCCCACGTCAGCGCCCGGCAGCACTCCCACCACGGGCCGCAACTGCCGGCTCTCGGCGCACAGGGCTTCATGCCGTTCGCTGGTGCAGGAGCATTCTCTATCCTCATTTAGGGGGTCATTACAATGGCGGAAGGCCCGCCACCGCCAGCAGTGCGGTGGCGGGCCTTCCACCATCGGAAAGCAATTTCCCCCCGCCACATTACGATGGCGGGGGAATCGCTTTGCGACCGCGGCGGTCGCAATACCGCCCGCCACGCTTCTGCCACAGGCAATCGTTACAATTGCCTAGTGGAGCGGTCAGCATGTGTAAAATGGTGGCGGTGCCTAGCAGGCACCGTCCTCCATATTACGATGCTGGCCGCAGCCAGCCTTTCCGTGGCGGGTAAACCGCCATTGAAAGGCTGGCGGGGATTTGTTTTTCGGGGCCCGTTGTGCTGGGGGGAGGTGGTTGTGCACTGGGGCATTGCCCAAAAGGCACTACATGCATTTTTACTATTGCGGCGGGTGCTGCAGCCAGCAGCACCCGCCGTAATGGTAAACATGCAAGATGCGACCGCCACGGTGGTGGTCGCATCATAATTTCATGTGCAGGACCGCCGCGTTGCAGGTGGGCGGTTCCAGGCGCCGCTACGGTGGCGGGCTGACTCGAGTCCGCCTGCCATCATAATGACCCCCTAAGCCTTTTTGTGTTTGCGCGCCCCCAACAAAAAAAGCTATAACAAACAAGCATTAGAGGAGGCAGGAAAAAATTGGCAGCATTCCAAAGACAAGAAAACTAGACGTTTTTTATGTTAGTTCTTTTTTTAATATGGTTGTTCAGTTGTACATAATGTCTTCTTGGTTATATATAAGGTAACAAAAATGCTTATAACACCATTTATAATAACTTTTAAATGCTTATAACACTTTTTTATAATAACTTTTCAACATGCTGCACAGCAGCTATGCTGCTCTAAAACATAGCTTAAAGACATTGGGAAAGCCAAAAGCTCTGGCTAAACACTTATAAGGTCCCAAGGGTGGGGCCTATTGGCTATGCCAATGCTTGTTTGAAATAGCAGAGACTTTTTGCAAGTAGTAGTTTGATTAATTTCAAAAATGCATCCCCCTTCAAAAAGACTCAAAAAAGAAGATGGTGAGGATTTAAAAATGATCAAGGAAAAGTAATGGCTAGAAGCTGAAATATGAATTTAAAACGAAATAAAGCATTGGTGCTTTCTAATAAAACAAAACAAGCATTGGTGTTAAACTTTCTGCACGCCTGTGAATGTGAAGTCACTGTGCTGTTCCGTTCAATAAATGCAGTTGTACAAGGTGCTTAGCACTTTTTAGATCACAAGGGTGCCTTAGTTACTGGCATTTTTATTTTCTAGCGCGAACTTGACCCAAGGGCATTGCATGGCTCGGCTGTGTTTTTTCCCCTAAGACACCAGGAGAATAAATGATTTTCCCATAATCACTTGAGGTTTAGCAAACGCTGGGACTCGAACCAGGATTCCAAGGTCCAAAGTAGGCTGCTGTAGCCTTTATAGGAATGCTACTGCTGACCATTTACTGCACTTGAAAACAATACTTTTTACACGTTTTTCGTGAGCTTGGACAAACGTGTTTGCTATAATTACAGACACGCATCTATTCTGTGAACAGAGACAAAAAAACGCTTTGAGCAGATCTTCAGCCTTTCAGCGAGTTGCACCTATTGCTACTTGCTCCTGGCCTCATGCTCTGTCTGCTCACATAGCCAAGGTGTGTGTATTAGGCTGCAGGAGCGCCCATCCCCCAATCTCTGACAGTCACGGCCAGCAGGTATCAGCAAAGTTCTTTACTTGCGCTTTGTTATGCAGATATGTGCATTTGCACATCTTTGGCTGACCATGGAAACGTCCTGGCGCCCTTTCTTTTTTCCTTGCACAGGAAGGCTGGGCAGAGCCTTTGGAATTCTTTTAACAAGAATCTAAAGAACCATGTAATTTTAAACTAAATGTCAGCACATCCGAATATCAGGATATATTTAGAGGCACAGGTCAATCATTTGCGGGGAATAATAAAAACGCTGCACAGGAAGGGTCTGATATTTTTAAGCCCTTCTCAGTTTGTAAATTTACAGTACTTTGATATGTTGGTTATTTTTTCAATAGCTTTTTATCTTTAACTATGATTTTGTACAGGTTGTTTCTTAAATTGCTACAGTTACATTGCACGATAGAAATTCAAATAAACGAAAACTCTGTTTAAATGGTGATTTTTCTCTGTTAGAGGCCAGTGTATCGTCGCTATCACTACATTCGTTTTTTGTCTGCACTTTTAACAAGTGGTTTGCTCATCTTTTGTGTTGCAAGGACACTTAGGGATAGATTTTCAAACATTTTGTGCTGGGCTAGCATCACAAAAGTGACGCTAACCAGCACATGTTTTTTTTCAAATGTACTTTCTAGCATAAAAGTTGTTTTGCGCTGGAAAATACCCTAAATGTAGCGCAAAGCAGCGCGAAACACTGCTTCACGTTACTTAGCGCCAAGGGGGCGTTACATGGGTGGTACATGGGCATTCCTGTGCAACCATCCATGTCTTTAGACGCAAAATCCTATCTACAAAGAATTGTAGACAGGATTTTCGCCAAAAGTTAACACCACTTTAAGAGAGGCGCTAACAAGAGAAATGTTTTTATTTCTCCTTTCTTTTCTGACTTTGCATGCGTGCAGCACAAATACAAAGTGGGAAAAGCTTTTAAACTTGTCTAGGCCTGGTATTTTGTATAGGAAGGGTACCCTTCGTATACAAAACCTATGCTAGACTCACGCACACACCCTAGAACTATGGCGCTAAAGTGTGTGCGTGGCACTCAGCAGCTGAAATCAGCTCTGGCACTATGGAAAGGGGAGGATCAGCCACATCTCTAAAGATATTGTCCTCTCCTTCTCCCTCCCTGTCACGCAATGCAGTGCAGCCTCTTTGGGTGCTGCATTGCTTGTATTTTTTGAAAATCTCCCTATAGGGATAGATTTTCAAACATTTTGCACTGGTTCAGCATCACAAAAGTGACACTAACCAGCACAAAATGTTTTTTGGGAAAGTTACTTTCCAGCGCAAAATTTGTTTTGCGGTGGAAAGTACACTAAAAGTAGCGAAAGAAGCGCAAAGCACTGCTTTGCATTACTTAGCGCCAAGGGAGCCTTACATGGGTGGTACATGGGCATTCCCATGTAACCATCCATTGCTTTTGACGCAAAGCCCTATCTACAAAGAATTGTAGACAGAGGTTTGCACCAAAAGCTAACGCCACTTCAAAGGAGGCGCTAACAGGAGAATTAATTTTATTTCTCCTTTCTTTTCCGACTTTGCCTGCGTGCGGTACTGTGCAGCACACCTACAAAGTGGGAAAAGCCTTTAAACTTGTCTATGCATGGTATTTTGTACAGGAAGGGTACCTTTCCTATACAAAACCTATGCTACACACACGCGCACACCCTAGCACTATGACGCTAAGGTATGTGCATGGCGCTCGGCAGCTGAAATCAGCACCAGTCCTAGGGAGAGGGTGGAGAGAGCCATATCTCTGAAGATATGGTGCTCTCCTGCTTCCTCCCTGTCACGCAACGCAGCACAGCCTGTTTGGGTGCTGCGTTGCATATTTATTTTTTAATTTGCTGCATTGGGCTAAATTTTCAAACATTTTGGGCTTGATTACCATCACAAAGGTGATGCTAACCAGCACAAAAGTTTTGAGGGAATTTACTTTCCTCCGCAAAACTTGGTATGCGCTGGAAAGTACCCTAAAAGTGGCGCAAATCAGCGAGAAGCACTACTTTGCTTTACTTAGCACCAACGGGGCGTTACATGGGTGGTACAGGGGCATTCCCATACAACCACCCATGCCTTTTGATGCAAAACCCTATCTACCAATAATTGTAGACAGGGTTTTGTGCTAAAGTTAACACCACCTCAAAGGAGGCGCTAACAAGAGAAATGTTTTTATTTCTTATTTCTTTTCCGACTTTGCATACGTACTGCACTGTGCAGCACACATACAAAGTGGGAAAAACTTTTAACTTGTCTACGCATGGTATTTTGTACAGGAAGGGTACCCTTCGTGCATAAAACGTATGCTTGACTCATGCACACACCCTAGCGCTACGGCGCTAAAGTGTGTGCTTGGCACTCTGCAGCTAAAATCAGCACCAGCGCTAAGGAGAGGGGAGGAAAGAGCCATATAAAAGATATGGCACTCTCCTGCTCCCTCCCTGTCATGCAACGTAGTAAAGCCTCTTTGGGTGCTGCGCTGCATAGCATGTATTTTTTTTAAATCTGCCCCATAGGGTATATTTTCTTCTGGACCAGTTCATATGTACTTTGGGGATTGGCTGCCAGTAGAGAATCTTCAAGCGGAAATAAGTCCACCACAGGAATGGTATGGCATGGTAATTCTGCTGCTGCATCAGGCCCAGCTCCAGGATTCTACATCTAGGAAGACTATGAAGAAGCCTGGGTGGGCCATGAAGGTACATGGGGGAAGCTGGAAAAATTAATAATTTTTTTTTTTTTTTGTTTAAATCTGTTTTGATTTGTTTGACATGAATAACATAGGTATGACAGACGACATACATTCGGTTTTCTGTTGTGTACACAGTTCTCTGTTGTGTGTTGGCATACAGGTCACAAGACTATATTATTTTAAAACATTTCACAGTTTCAATATCTATGTCGTTTTTAGCCCGTCGACCCAGTAGATCCATCTACTCAGTGTCATCTAATTGATCAGAGGTCGTACATTAGTTCAGATATTTTTGCCGACGTATCGTTGTGTATAGTTCTTATAGTTCATACCGTATGAGCTGTGAAACAGTTGTTAAAGTTGATACAACGTTAAAACAATATTGCAACATTAACAGCAGCCATATTGTGGACCGACACAGTCCCCTCGCTTCTATTAAGTGTTTCCCCCTCTCGAGCACCTCAATTGGAAATATCCCTCCAGTTATATTTCTTCGCATTTTTAGCCATCTCATCTTTGTCCCCTGTTATGTGGGTATATGTGGAACCCTACGGTATGGTCTGCACAGGGTATCGATCTCCGGTCATTATTCCTGTCTCTCCTGTTCGGATTGACTCTCCATATTGTCCCCATCCCCATTTTGTAAGCTGTGGTATAGTCCCTCCCATCTATCTGCTATGGGTTCCCTTCGTAGTCCCAGTGTTTCTTCCCTCCGGATTGCAATTCCCTCTGCCTTGGCCCATGCTAGTAGGGAGTATCGCCAGGCCTGTATGTGCGGTGCGTCCCTTGCTTTCCAGCGTTTATTCAAAAGCCGTTTAGCTACAACGAGTCCCAGATCGAGGAACCGGGATGTAACTTTTGTGGCTGGGGTTCTCCTGAAGTGGTGGAGCAGGGCTACAGTCCATTCAGGGGGTAAGTCGCGGCCTGTACATTGTTGTAGGGTGTCCCTGATTTCGCGCCAATATGTGTGTATGTTGGGGCAGCTCCACAGCATATGTATCAATCCTGCCCCCAGTGCATCGCATCTAGGGCACGCTGCATCATTTCGGTTGAAGTATTTATTTATCAGCTCAGGTGTGAGGTACGCTCTAGGGACAATGAATAGTTGTATTTGTCTGAATCTCATATTCCTGGGTATGCACACTGGGCTTCTGAGGATCTTCTCCCATTCCTTATCTGCTAGTTGTCGCCCCAAATCCAGTTCCCACTTTCGGCGGAGCGGATCTAGGCTGATCGCTACGTGTATTCGGAGTGACGATGCAAACCATCGAACCAGGTGTCTTCCCCGCCCCATAACATGAAGATATTGTATTGTGAGGTGCTGCTGCGGTTCCTCGGTTATGTCCCCCAGCTAGCTACCAACGTCGCCAGTAATGAGCGGTGCATGAGGAACTGCCCTGGTGGCAACCCTTCCTCCGTCACCAAAGATTCATATGGTATTAGCGCCCCGTCTCTGTACAAGTCCCCCAAGGTCTGTACCTCCGCTGCCCCCCACTCCGCTAGGGCATTGGCGGAGAGCGCCCCCAGCCCGCTAGGGGAGCCCTCCAAGGGTATTGCAGGCGCATACGGGATAGTGTGCCTAGTAAGATATAAACACCTGCGGTAGCACCTGTATGCCACTGCCAACAGCAGCGGCTTCGGCCTTGTTTGTCGGGCAGCAGGGTGGAAGAGGTTACTTATTTGTTCCAATGTGTGCGGCGGTAGTGTGGTCGCCGTGTCATCTCTGTCCCTGTCAGCGAGCCATCTGGCAATCCACTGTAGTTGAGCAGCGAGATAGTAGTGCTCGAAACAGGGCACCGCCAGGCCTCCCTTGTCGGTCGGTAGGCACAGCTTTGCCAGTGCTACTCTGTGTCGCGCAGCCCCCCATATAAAATCTCTGAGCGTTTTAGTGAAAGCAGTGAAGAAGGCAGCCGGCACATAGAGGGGCAGATTTACAAAATAGTACAAAAGTCTGGGAAGGATCACCATCTTGGTCAGGGCTACTCTGCCTGTTACCGTCAATGGGAGCGTCCCCCAGAACTTCATTTGCGACCGGACCGCCGTCACTGCTCTCCCCAAATTACCATCTAGCAGGTCTTGTGATTGGCGATATACCTGGATCCCCAGGTAGCGGAAGGTGTCCTCTTGCCACTTTACCCTCACGCCGCCTAGCTCGTAATCTGGATCGTGTAATCCTTCCCGGAACGCGTAGAGACAGGATTTATCTACATTGACGCGGAGCCCCGAAATGTCTGCAAATTCCTGTAGGATGTCCGCCAGTTGCGGCGGTATGTTATATACGTCTCGTATATAAACCAGTAGGTCGTCCGCATAGAGGGATACATGGTGCACCGCATCTCCCAGAGGTATACCCTCCCCCACCATGGCTCGCAGTCTCATCGCCAACGGTTCCATGGCCAGCGCAAACAGTAAGGGCGACAGGGGGCAACCCTGTCTGGTACCCCTGCACACTGGCACAGCATCGGAGACATACGGCCCCAGTCGTACACGGACCACAGGAGATCTGTAGAGCAGGTCGACCATCCGGAAGTCAGGGCCCAGTTCGTATTGGAGGAGAACCCCCGCCAGGTATCCCCATTCGAGGCTATCAAATGCCTTTTCCAGGTCCAGCACTAGGCATCCGGCCCTGGGCCAGTTCCGCTCGCTATCTGTGGCCACTCTGAAGAACCGTCTAAGGTTTAGCGACGTGGACCGGTTGGGGACAAAACCATTTTGATCAGGGTGCACCAATGTCGGGACCACTGGTGCCAAGCGTTCCGCCAGGATTTTGGCGAGGATTTTACAATCCACGTTAAGCAGCGCCAGGGGTCTATACGATCCTAGGGATGTGGGGTCACGGCCCGGTTTTAACAGGGACACCAGATACGCTTCTCGCATTGAGGGAGGCAGCGCGCATTCCTCCAACGCTTGGGTGTACAATTTATGCAGGGGCTGCACCAAGGACTCGCGGTAGGCTTTGTAGTATTCGGCCGGTAGTCCGTCTGGGCCTGGTGTTTTCCCGGATGCCATCTTTCCTATCGCGTCTCCAATCTCCTCTAGTGTAAGAGGGTCATTAAGTGCGCCCTGTTCGGTAGCTGTGACCACGGGCAGCTGGGTCGATTCTAGGAACCTCTCCAGGTCGGTACCGGAGCACTGTCCTCGGGAGCGGTACAATCGCGTATAGTGGGCCGTCATTGCCTTGTGTATTTCGCTTTGTGTGTGTACTAAGGTGTCATCCGGCAGTCGTATGGCGCTAATTGGTATCCGCTTCCCCTCCTGGGCTAACAGCCAAGCAAGCAAGCGACCCGCCCGGTCCGCCGAGGAGTGAGTGCGTGCGAGCCGTATAATTGTGACATCGCAGCCGTTCCAACAGTTCCGCATGTTGGGTGCGTATCTCCGCTAGTTGAGGTGGGCACTCACCCCCTTCCACCGTCCCGCCCTCGCACTGCAGCAGCTGTGTTTCTAGACGGGCAAGAGAGAGCGACAGCTGTCTGCGTATATTCCATGTGGCCCCTAGGCAGTGTCCGCGAACTATTACCTTAAGAGCATCCCATTCCACGAGAGGACTGCTCGCCGTATCTTCGTTGAGTTCTAGATATGCGAGTATAGCCGTCCCTAGTGAGGCGCGAAATTCTGGGTCTTCTAGCGCGGCTACTTGAAGCCGCCATGTGGGTATAGGGGGCCGGTCGGCTTTCCAACCTAGTTGGATCCGTAGTGGATTATGATCTGAGTGTGTCCGCCCCATGTATTCTGCCTGCATGACTAGTGGGAGTAAGGACTGGGACCCCACCACCCTGTCCAACCGCACATGAAGATCATGTACCGCCGAGTAGTGAGAGTATATGCGCGTGTCAGGGTGTAAAACGCGCCATATATCCAACAGTGCCCAGTGTGCTAGCCAGTCGGTGAGTGTTTGCGCATTGGAGGTAGCAGGCGTCTTGTGGAGGGGAGGGTAAGACCTATCTAGGTTCACGTTGAGTACCGAATTAAAGTCTCCTCCCAATAGCCATGGGATCCCAGTATATGGAGTCAGGGCCAGTGACAATCTTGTCAAGAAGGATGTCTGATCGACGTTCGGGGCATATATCGACCCTATCAGTATTGGTTGACCATTTAGTGTCCCCCGAACCAGAGTATACCTTCCTTCCTGGTCAATTACTGTGTCGTCGCTGACAAAAGGGACCCCCGCCTTCACCCAGACCAGTGTGCCTCTCGCATGCGCGGAATAGGTTGTGCCATATATCTGCCCTCTCCAGCGTCTACGGAGCCTCTCAAGTTCTGTCTGTGTCATATGTGTTTCTTGCAATAGGGCTATGTGGGAGGAGTGTCTTTGGAGGTATGCATATATGGAGCATCGCCTCGAGGGCGTGTGCATCCCCCGTATGTTCCACGTAACTACGTTAGCTGTTGTCATCGCTAGGGTCGTCGCATCAACCAGCATATGATATTTGTCAGCGTGTCTCGGACTGGGGTATAAAAAAAATGTGTCGGTCAGCTGCAACCAGACCTGTGGGTCAACTTTAAACATTTAACTCGTGGGGCGAACTTCACAAGGAAGTCCGTCCAAACTTAGCACTACTTAACAAGTATGAACTATTACTATATACTGCCTGGTGGGGTCGTGTATTTGAACAGTGTAGCAGTTTGATTACCCCCCTTTGCTGCATATAGTGAGAGCGCCATCCAATTAAGTGCTCGGGGTAACGTGTTGAGTCCGCTCTAGGCGTGGGCCTGGGCCTCCTCCCCCCATGGTCCGATTGTGGCGCTACAGGAGCCTCCGCAGCGCGGTCACACATATTATTTGTTACCTTCTGGGTAGTCATCTATAAATGTCTGCCGACCTCCAGCACTCAGCGGTCTCCCCCCTCCCCCAGCGCCCCACAGAGACAGTTCAGTTCATAAGCCTCATTGTACTTGCGTGGGCACCCCTCAGCGTTTTCCAGCTTCCCATCAGATGATCCCATCAGCGGTCTGTGGGGTTACCACTGGCAGGCCAGCATCGTCTGATATCACGGTGGAGGGCGATGACGCCTCGCTGGCCACCGAGGAGTCTCGTCTGCTTGCTCCCAGATGCTCTTTACCATGTGGCGTTCCGAGTGTCGCAACCGCTTCCAGTACCTCCCGTCTCTCCATTCTGCTTCTCTCAGGGCTTGGGGCCGCCGCTCCCGGTTTAGCGTAGTGTTCCGCGTCGTCCCCGTCATCGCGGCCTTCTGTTTGTGGGTCCTTCGCCGTCTGATCCCGCTGGTCTTTTTCCCGTCCATAGGCCCGACCCTTCGAGCCAATCCCATGCCTCTACGGGGGTGTCAAAGAATCGGGTCTCTCCACGTGCAACCACTCTCAGCCGAGCTGGGAAGAGAAGGGAGTATGGTAGCTCCAGTGCTCGTAGTTGGCGCTTTACTGCCATGTAGTTGCTTCTGCGACGCTGTACCTGGGATGTATAATCGGGGAACATCATGACTCTGGTGCCATTTACTTTGAGATCCTCCAACTTTCTGGTTTCACGTAACACCGCATCCCGGTCTCGGTAGTTGAGAAGTCTAAAGAGGAGTGGGCGAGGCCTAGCGCCCGGCTGTGGTCTCTGTGTTGGCACCCGATGTGCCCTCTCCACAACAAACTGCTGTGACAGTGTTCCTGGGGGCATCAGTCCCCTCAGCCAGGTCTCAACATGCTGCTCCGGGTTCCTCCCTTCCTCGCCCTCCGGCAGGCCCACCACGCGGATATTGTTGCGTCGGGAGCGTCCCTCCGCATCTTCGATTCTATCTTCCAAGGCATGCATGCGATCCATCATGTCTTGCAGCGCCGCAGCATGGCTATGGGTGACTGGTTGGAGTTCTCTGATTGCCTGTTCGTGAGTGGCCACCGTTTCCGTCAGCTTCCGGTGGTCCGCGTGTAGGAGCGTGAAGTCAGATGTCACTTTGTCTATTCGGGATTCCAGGGATGTCCTGGTGTTGTCGTGGGCCGTCCCGATTCTTTCTACTGCGGCGAGCACCGTGTCTAACTTGGCGGCCATCGCCGCGGCCGTTGGCTCCGTCACACCGTCTTCGCGTATCCTGTCGGCTTCCATCCCCCCTGTTCGTAGTGGCCCCTGCTGGATTTTCGCCTGCATTCGGCCCATCACAAGCTGTTGCGCCGTTAGCATCCGCCTTCGGATCAATGCGGTCTAATCTTCTTCCGGGCGGAACCGTTATTCCTTGAGCCCCAGCGGTATATCACCCCACGGTTTACAGAGGTTTACCCAGCCTCGTCGTCAGGCTGCAGTCGCTGTTCTTCGGGTGGCCACCACGCAGTTAGCCGCGATGAGTTTCCACTCCCTTGCAGCCCCCGCGTAGGCGCCCAGTTTCAGTGATTCAACCCAGAAGTGGCATCCTGTGTCAGTTCCTGGGACTGGCTGTCTGTGTCTTCTCTAGGGCACCTCGGATGTCCTCAGATGCTCTCTAGTTCCCCCGCTGGCAATGCTCGACGGAGAGCTGGTCTGCAGGCCTTCCCCTCATCAGGCGCCCGTTTCACTATCTGTGGGGTGACGCGCCCTCTGTCATCCAGTGTGCATTCACTGTATGCTGCACAGTCTCTCACGGTGTCAGCATCCCGGTCTTCTGCCACACTATCTTCTCCCCGCGGCGCAAGAGAGGGGGGGGGGGGGATAACCTGTCCCCGGAGTCCTTATGCTCCTCGCTGCTCGTTTCTCAACAGCGACGCAGTGATCCGTTTTGCGCCTTCCAAGCGTGGCGGGGCTTTGATCAGCGTCCAGGCCCCTCAGTGTTCATATCGGCCCTAGAGCCGCTCCACAACCTGGCCGTCTCCCAGCACCAACAGGGGTCAGCGGGCGGCAGGGCGCCCGGTGGGCCTTACCTCGCGGCTCCCCTCCACGGGTCCAGCGCTAGTCCGGGTAGCCGCAGGTGACTCGCGCAGCAGGCTCGCCTTCCGTGCGAGTTTCCCCAGTCCAGCGCAATCGGAGCTCAGCTAGGCCCAGCCTCCGCCGTCTCCCGGGGGGCCCCCGAGCCGGTCACAACGTAGTCCGCACCGCCGTCTCCTGCCGGGTCGCAGCGCGATCTCACCGTAGGTAGGGCAGTCGCGTAGCAAGCTAGGGTATCGTGTCTGGTGCCAGCTATCTACTCATCACCGCCGTCCCAGTGGTAGGAGGCCTCCTCACGTCCACGCCTGTCGCATCCCGTTGTCGGCCACTTCAGGCAGGGCCCACTAGGCGGCGGACGTCGCGCGATTCCCTGACAGCGGCCCCCGTTTGCAGCTGTACCTGGGGGTATGACAGCAGGGGGTCCGATCTTCGCCTCAATCCGCTAGCGCTGCCGCGATCTCACTCCGCGGGTTTGTTCATGTGCGTGCGACCTCCGTCGCCCGATCGGGTCCTGATTCCGCCCAGGTGCAGCGCGGCAGTAGGCGGGCCGCACTTCGCCTCTCAGCCGTTACGGAAGTCGGAGGCACGAACACGGTGATTATTAATAAAATTATTTTGAGATCTAAATTATTTTGAGATCGCTGTTTAGACTCTGACAAAATCTTTCTGAAATATACATGCCTAAGAAACGAAAGTAACATATGTTTAG
This sequence comes from Calotriton arnoldi, assembly GCA_963921515.1. Classification (NCBI taxonomy): domain Eukaryota; kingdom Metazoa; phylum Chordata; class Amphibia; order Caudata; family Salamandridae; genus Calotriton; species Calotriton arnoldi. Next base: position 130,378 of record CAWUFW010001443.1, on the reverse strand, counting down.
CAATGTTCAATCTAGTGGGTCGCTCTGTGGCCGTGCCCAGAACCCATTTTCCGGTCTTCGACTTAAAACTACCTTCTAATGGGAGCTTGCATTCTTTTTCTTTGGTTGCAGTGGAGTATTGTGGCAAACCGAACTAATAGTTTGTGAATGGGTGCTGATAGCATCAGATTTCCTCCATAGGGGCTTCAAATCTATCCTTATAGAAGACTACTCAGAAGGGTTTGAGGGACCCCGGTGAAAGACTTTTTGTAGGCATCTTTAATGAGGCATTCAGCTCTTCCATCATGAGCCAGGAATCTAACATTTCTCTGTTCATCCATGAGACAAGGACGATTGATTTTGCCTAGATTATCTTAATAATTAATGATTTTTGGGGTGATTGGTGCAAATGCAGTGTCTGAAAAGTCTTGAAAGCCCTGATTATGGGCAGGCGACTGTACCTATAATTTTTTAAATACCATACATTTAGTTGAACTGTAGAGTTAAGTATAATAAACCTATAATTCCCTATATATACTTGCCTTTTGATTTTTTTGTCCATATTTGTGCTTCAATATTAAGGTAGGAGAAAATTTAATTATAATATTTTAGTACCCTACCCTATAACTTTTCATGTCAAAATGTACACTCAGCTCCTCTTGAAGAATTGTTTGGAAGGCTCAATCCCCCAGGGCCTCAACTCAGAGTCATCATCTTGGTACATTAGGCCGAGCTCTCACTAATTCATATATCAAGGTTAAATGGGAATGGTCTGACATAGTCCTGCCCGAATTCTCCATTCCAACACACTAGTCAGGTTTCTCCCTACTAATAAAAAGCCAGTCAATTCTTGTAAATGATCTATGTGGTTCAGAGTAAAAACAGCATGTACCATCTCCTGGGTTTTACAGCCGATAAATATTGACTAGACCACTCTGCACAGGCATGTCTCATTGTTTCATTAACCAAGTTTCAGCATTCTTCATTGGAGAGGTCCGATCCTGAACCTTTCCTATCACGCAGTTAAAGTAACCTGCCCAAATTGCTAGAATAAGTATAGAAGGTTTCACAACATCCATTAACTTGGCGAATCCACCACTGCCGGTGCCTATGGATTCAATAAACACCGTTTTCTTCCATCTTTGAATAGATTGGATAGGAGGCCAAGTAGAGTCTTCTATGATTGTTTTCAGTTTCTTCTGGCTTTAAGTGCATTTCTTGCAGAAAAAATATTTTAACATTCCTATGCTTCTTAAGTGAGCATACTGTATCTTTTGTGCAATTATTCAGTCTATGGACTTTTTCAAGTCGTGTGTTTAAACTTTCCTGTAAAAGTAATTAATACAGAAGGTTTCATCTGGACCCTACAACGAAGTAACATATTTATCTGAATTGCAATCCCTCCCAAGGTCCTAGCATCATCCAGCCTGTTGTCACTTCATGTGTCACACCACAAATACAATCTTCTTTATGCTCACTTGCTGAGATTGTTAATATAGTGTTTGCCTGGATACCAAGGTTGGCAAGACACTCTGCTACAAGGTGAAGGTGCTTCACAATCCATTGCTGAGTAAGGGGACTTAGCATCCATTGGCAAGTAGATCATTTGCTAACCTGTTGCTGTATGAAAGTTTTCGTAGATGCTGGTGATATTGTTTTTGAAGAATGAGGACAGCTGGGTGCCTAGGTCTTGAGAGGAGGATACATTGGTGCAGCTTGCAGCCGAAGTGGTGAAGCATTTTCCTATGGGAAAGATTTCCTTGGACTTGTTGGAGTTGCTTTCGATGAGGTCGGTGACCATGGAGCATTTGGTGGTTCTGATTTGTTGATAGTATATTCTGAGGATGGATTTGCCGGTGCTCTTTTAGGTGTCATCCTGCCTTTATCCCCATCTGCCTTCAAGTTTGTTGCAGTGGCATTTGGTGAGCCTGAGCTCTTCTGTTTTCCAGCTTGCTTGTGGTCTGGTTCTTGTGGGTTTGAGAGGCACCAGGGTATCTGCGCTGGCAGTGATCTAGGTGTTGAAGTTGGAGATAGATTCGGGAAGTTTGTTTTTGCGTCAAGGCTGGTGGTGTAGGAGTTCGTAGAGCAGGATATTTCTGAGATCTTGTGATGCTGTTTCTATGGTGTTATGGCATGGCTATGCTGAAGTTAATGAGGGTGTGGTCAGACCAGGTGATCGGTATGGGCTTGTGTCAGAACCCTGTTCAGAGGGCCATGGGGCAAGCAGGGGTTACCGGGCCCAACCGAGGTGGTTGGGGCATTTACTCCTGCTGTCCTGGGGCCCACCCTACTATGGATCCCACTCAGCTGAGTCATATGCCTCCTTCTTCACCTGACTCTCAATTGGTAACGTAGCCCGAGCAGTCAAGGTTCCCTCAGAGGGAATTGTAGATACAGATTAGTAGACATGACAATTACCTCGATGTGCACGCAGCATCCACGATAAATGAATGTCCAGTCAAATATATATTTTTTATTACAGAAGTATTTTAATTCTAATTCTACACATGCAAAGTTATGATGGTAAAAAGATCTGGTCACTACTTATAATCATCACATGGTATGCTGCCACTACTGCACTTGTGCTGTTTAATTACTGGTGAAGACAGTAGCCTTCCACCACTATGAGGATAGTGCTTTTAGAGCCCCTCCCGGTCCAACATGAGTGCAGTCCATGAGACAGGCCTATGTTATGGCGCACACACATGATCCATGTTTGCCTATGTCAAAAAGTCAGCATTAGGGATCCAGACAATAATAAAGTTGGGTACTTAGGGCAGGGGTACACGTCTTTACCATGCAGAGGACTTATCCTTCCCAACAGCTTGTCTACTGGGAGTTTGCTGAAGGTGGTGAAGATGGGGTCCAGTAGTTGACCGGCAGCATGCACGGGGGTCTACTCACTGAGAGAGTCTGAGGTTGGACAGGCCCTCGAGGATGTTGGCTGTGTTGAGATCAGTGAGGTCCACGAGTTGGTTGTTGACGTCACCAAGTAAAATAAAGGCACTTGAGTCAAGAATCAGGGAGGGGGCAACATTTGCAATGGTGCCACTGAAGTTGGCGCTTGTTTGGGAAGGCGGTAGATAACCGTGCCACCCAGGACGTAGTTCACAATGAGGAGGAGTTTGAAGGTCAAGTGTTCCATGTTGCTGGTGGTGCTTTCCAAGGTGGGTGAGAATTGGATGGATTCTTTGAAGATGACAGTGATTCCGCCGGTCTGTTTGTCTTGTCTTGAGATCTTGTATCCAGGGGAACTGCTGAGGCAATAACGTGAGCAGACGATGAAATCGAACAGATTTCGTCAGGAAGAGAAGGCCTGGTGAGTGGTTGTGTAACATATCCCAAATTTCGGTGGTGTGTTTAGTGAGGGAGTAAATGTTGAAAAGTATGAAGGATATGGAGCGGTGTGGTTTAGTAGGGGGGTCAGGTATGTTTGGGCATGTGTTGAGTATGTTGGGTGTTTGAGGGAGGAGTGAGATGGGTGTGGGAGAGTGTATGTGAAACAGCAGATGGTGCAGCAGAATGCACCTTCAGTGTTGGGTGGTGAAGCTCAGCAGCAGCACTGGCAGATGTGACCGGGGCTTAGGGCGTGAACGGTCATGGTGGGGTGGCGATGGGGGGAGGAGGGTGGGAGGAAGGTTAGGGGTCCTGGAGATGGGCTTGGCTTTTACATGCTTTTGGCACGGCACGTCTGCATTACAGCCTCCATTAGGTGAAGACAGTTTGACAGGAAGCCAGTCATGTCACTTCCTGGGCAGATGGATGATGGGCAATTACTTTCCTTGCTCAGCTTCTTCTTTTAAAGACCGCTTTGGCGGTAAAGCAGTGATGTCACTTCCTTTGCAGAATAATGCTGGGAAATCCAGTGATGTCCCTTCATGTGCAGATAGATGATAGGAAATCCAGTAATATCACTTCCTTGCAGTTGGATGATGGGAAATCCTGTGATGTCACTACCTATGCAGATGACTGAAGGTAAATCATTGATATGTAGGATTGTGAATTGGAATTTCGAAGGGACGCTATAAACACACCCCTTCCAAATTATGATTCGTAATGCATTTCTAAACACATTTTTCAATTCGGTAACCAGTTACCGAATCGCTAAATAAGTTTAGTACATTTGTAAAAACTAATTAGCTGTCACAAACCCTGTGAATTATCAAAAAGCAGGGTTTGTGACCGCTAAATGGCATTGTACATCTAGCCCTAAATCTCTAATTGGAATGTTTTGAAAGGAGCATCACAACTATGTGATAAACAGCATGAAGCTGTAATTTCATAAGCATGCAAAAGTTGCGAATATTGTGCACATACTTTTCATTCAGTTTGCATAACAGTAACATTTATATAAATAATAAGTGACACATGAAAAACTGCATGATGGATTGTCACAAACAACATGACTGTTGGTAATCTCTTAGCAAGATAATCTAACATTTTACGCATGACTGAATCTGTTTGGTCACCTACAGAGTATCATGGAACCAGCCTGTAAAGACCTTCAGCCCCTCATCAGAGATAATAAGAGCTATAGAAATACCCATATCATGCCATACCATCTTCCCTATACCAGACTTCATAGTTAAACTGCTATTCCTAACATAACCCTTTGTTTTAACAATTTTTAATCAGAGTAACTTTGTATTATTAACGTCTGCATCTATATCTAGGAAATCTGCAAATATGGATGCGCAGACAACTACTTTGCATGTCTTAGCTGCAGAATTTAGGCCCTTGTATAGAAAAATAATTTTTGTGTTGTGTGTTTAATGTACACAGAATATTGGAGGAGGTGTAATGTGAAATTATACAAACATCGTTTGTGTTTCACTATTTGACAGAAGTACTAGTGCTTATAAGGTTTGCAGACAGGCAAAATGAAAAAATATACAGCGCAAAAAATACTCTTACACAAAGGGTACAGTTAAGGCTTAGGTTAAATTAAAAACGCTTAAGCGCTATATTATACAGAATGTGGGTGTTAAGTTCCGTTTTCCTCTCAATGTTGTGACGATTTAATGAGAAGAGCTTGAGCGTGATTATAGAAATTAGGGCTAACAACCCTGAGTGGCCATTACTATAATTCCAAATGCGGTGGACTGTAATGTATGTTTTTCAGGGTAATTTGTTCCCTTCTTTTTTGATAGCTCTGTTAATTAAAAATATGTATACAACTACAAACACTTTGCAACATTTTTTGCTGCAGTCACACATGTTTAAAGCTTATATTCTACCAGTATTACTTACTCTAGGGGTAACTATGTTGTGAAATTAGATTTTCACTACACCGTTATTTCACAAAGTTTGAATAACACGATATTAAAGTAGATATATATTTTGTTTTATATTTGCAAACGTAGCCTTATACCAGAGCTCTCACTGCAGCTCTCCGTTTCCTACCAGATGCACCTGTCATACATGTCCCTGAAGCTCACTTTTCTCTGCTCGGAAGGCAAAGACTCGTTGCTCCTAAAAGTTTGTTAACGCTCGGAGGTTCAGAGGTGGCCTGGGGGATGCAAGCCGTTGCTCAGCAACTGTTCATATGTTAATGTGATCAATTAACTGTTTTAAGCTACAGCTGAAAGCAGGGCGTGCCATGCAGCCGAGGCCAGGTGAAGATACATGGCATTTAGCACGTTGTTATATGTAGTTGCTTTCTAGTTGGGCTATCAGTCCTCTTCGTGTAATTTTGAAAACAATTACTAGTTCCACGGAAACCGAATATTTTAAAATCGGCAAACTCTAAAGAAGTCCAGCTGCACGCAGAACCTACATGGAAAGTGTAAAATAATTAAAACATATATTTCTTTCTGGCACATTTGTCACATAAGCGAGTAGGGCATTTCTCCAAATGCAGGTTTATTGACAGAATATGCTTAGAAGGAACTTAAGGAATGGTTAAGAACACTTCATCAATAAATTCTATTTTAGGTGCAAGACTTTAATATTCTATCTTCCTAAAAGCACAAACGGAGGAATTGCAAAATGTGTGCACACAGTTTCTCATATAAAGGACACCTTCCAACTTCAGACTTAATTTCGATTCGGACGTGAAGCTAGAGTTACCGCCTTTATTGGACTTCCAATTATGAAAACACGTCGCATTTCAAATGGCCCAGTGAATGACGCACTTGCTGCTGACAAATGCAGCAATGTGCAGGTCATGTTGTTGAATCCCAGCAAGGCTGACTCGGACATCGATTCTTCTGAGGTTGGTAAATTGAGTTCCATGGAGTTGGACAAAAGTAACCACTATTTTTTTACAATTCTTATAAATAACAGGAGTGAGTTATGAAGCATATGGTATTAATATGCTGTTTCTTTTACTATAGGTTATGGGTGAACAGCATTCATAAGTACGCAGTGTCATTTCGACTCAAGTACAAAAAATGGGCCATGCCACACTTAATATTGGAGCGCTTATTTTGAACATGCTTTTGCAACCTGCTTTTTAGTAGATTGTAACAGCACATGGAAATGGTGAAGTTCAAAAACTAAATGTGTGCATTACTGCCATGTTTTTTAAACAGATTGGTAAATCTAGTGTAAAGATTCACCCACATTTGTGCTGCGGTATTTTTTGCGCCCGCTATTTACAATCAGATCTAAATGATACCTTCAGTGTCATGTTACAGATTTTCTCACTATCGATTTTGCAGAGCAGTCATAATTTAGCTTTGGCTGAAAAGCTTCTCAGGGCATAATAATGCATGGATTAGTTACTTGTAATCTACATGCAATCTTATCCCCCACATTCTGACCTCAGAGAAATTGCTGTGAGGGAACTGTGCTCTAGGAAAAACACTGCGACCCAGATTTACAAAATGATTACGCAGCGCAGTGGAGCAGCCGCAAATGCTGCCCTGCATGAGGAGGAGAGAGAAGGAGAGCGCCATATTTACAGAAATATGGTTCTCTCCTCCCCTCTGCCTAGCACAGGCGCAGAAAAGTGCTGCTGTGCACCACACACACACCTTTGCGCCATAGTGCAAGGGTGCCTCTGTGAGTGTAGCATAGGTTTTGTAGTGGAAGGAAACACTTCTGTACAAAATACTATGCTTAGACTAACTTTGAAACTTTTCCCACCTTGTATGTGTGCTGTGCAGTGCAGCACAAATGCAAAGTAGGAAAAGAAAGAAGAAATGAAAGCATTTCTCCGTGATAGTGCCTGGTTAAAGTGGGAGCTTTTTTATGACGCAAAACCCTGCCTACTTATTTTAGTAAATAGGGTTTTGCATCAGAAACCTTGGGTGGTTGCACGGAATGCCCATGCACCACCCATGGAAGGTCCCCCTTGGTGCTAAGTTATGCTAAGCAGCAATATGTGATGCTCTGCGCCATCTTAAAGTGATTTTCCAGTGCAAAAAATGTTTTGCGCTGGAAAGTTAATTAGTAAAAAAAGATTTTGCGTTGATTTGGGTGACTTTTGTGATGCAATCACGGCGCTACATCTTAGTAAATATACCCCCAATCTTGTGGTTTTGCTTTGGGGCAAAATTGCTGCACAATTCTGAGTGTTTCTGCTCAGAATGAGGGATAATAATATGTGCAATCAGAGCTATCACACTAAATTTCCACACTTTCTTCCTCTTTGCTAGCAGTTTCACCATGTATATATTGGCAGGTAGTACCGGACAAAATTTGAACATGGAAAATACACAGGCATGCTCAATTGGAACATAACTATGAATATCATGAACAGATGCAATGTTTTCCCAAATCTAGTCACTCACTCACCCAGCCATCATCTAAAAGATCATATTCCATAATGTATTTTAATATCTAAACAAAGGCAAACCAACGTAAAGATTCAGGATACCTGGCACAAGCAATAAAGTGTAACAATGTGCATTGATAACTCAGTTATTTGCAAAAAAATCAGATCAGTTGATATCGTATTGCAGTGCAATGCACTACCATTCTTTAAATGCAGATAAGGTCAAACAGCAATAGTGAACTATTCTTGGATTTGAAACGGACCCAAATTGCATTTAAAAATGTTTATCAAATCACTACAAATTTTCAAACACAAAAGTCTTAATTCAATAGTAAATAAAATTTCATTTGTTATAAATAGAGAAAAAGTTAATGTGTATAAAAAATATTTGGATAAATGCATGATTCAGCCGTTTTTCCTTTTAAAGGTCTGTTTTTCTGCTGCTATTGTGCTATTCTGGTGAACAAGGTGTGTTTAAATGCAAAGTGTGTTTAAGGCTGCAGTACCGTCTCCTGTCTACAGGGGCAGTGCTCAGCAAAAATATAAACACAGGTCCCCACAAGGCAATTTTTTAAAAAGTTGTAAAAATCGACACAGATGTCTCTGAAGTCATTTTATATCATTTAGAAGACATTGCCTTGTGGGGACTTGGGTTCAGGTCCCCACAGCGTGAGTGTGTTATCACACCCAAGTCCCCACAAGGACAGACAGACAGACAGACAGACAGACAGACAGACAGACACACACACACACACACACACGCGCTCAAATGAGAGTATATACAATTATGGAGGGTCCATTGGACTTTCTTCTGCTGCTCAAACTCAAATAAGTATTTTCACACTTTCGCACTTTATTGATATAGTCTCTTCTTAGGGGTTTGAAAAACGCACATTTGCACTTTAGGCCCTTGTTTTGGTTATTTTATACAGATAAAACAGACCTACAGGGTATTTTACCAGAATATATTGCAAATTGAACATATTATATTTATTGCATTACATTGATGTATTTATTGAACTATAAATACCTGGGATAGCTGAGAGTTAAATGCATACCATTTAATTGTATATGAGTGTTGCATAGTTACTGGCATCTCTAGACGTGAGTCTGTCATCTGTTTTTATGATATCGACTGCATGCGTCACTTTAAATGGCCTGATCTGAACATCACAGCGTTGTCATGTGATCAAGGCCGTGGGCGGCTGAAACGCGTAATGGCGGACAATCCACAATAAAACGATTATTTTGCACATCAGCTGACGGTCCATGTCTGTTTTGTCTCGACCGGGATTTGGAAAGTTGCAGAGTTTTGGATAGATATATATATATTCACTGAAAAAAACCATAGGTTTCAGGCACGTTATAGTTAGTTGGACATTTCACTCGTACAAAACCATAGAAATTCCACCGTTATAGTTAGTTCAGCTAACTATAACTCGCGCCCCGCAATGCACTGCTGATGACGTCACATATTACATCATTCATGACATGGTCAGTGACATCACTGACGACATCACTGATGCATCTCAATGACATCACTGATGCGACGATACATCCACGTGAAAATCTGATGCACCTCCTCACACTCTAATATAACCTTTGATACACCCACTGTAAAATACAGACTACCATTTTCTAGATCATTGACACACCAATACCAGTTACTACATACGCACTCACGGATTGCTAGGTCTACACACACATCCACTCATTCATCCACACAATAACTCATACATGCAGTCACTCATCAATACAACACTATCATATGCACTCATACACCTATACAGACAATCACACACCTCCACTCATCCATGCAGTTACTCACACCCTACTCAGTCATGCTAAGAATCTATCACACTCCCATTTACTCACTTATACAATTATACACACACCACCTCACTTATTCATACAGATACTAACGCATACTTACTGTGTTATATAATCAGTGATACAAGTACACACTGATCTATACAGCTAGTCTCACAATCACTGACTATCATGTAGAGTCCTTTATATACTTCAACTCTCACATACACTGCCTTTTACATATGTAGTTACTTGGACATGTACCACTCAGACATTCATTCACTCACCAAGACACCGATACACACACTCACGCACCCATACAGCTGTTTCCACATGCACTCTTGAACCCATACACCCAGTGAATCAACCACTCACACATCTATGCACAGAGTCACACACCTCCCACCCACACACTCAATCTCCCCAAAAAATACTCAGACAACCAATCAATAACCTATATAGACACTGATGTAGCTACTGACCAACCCATGCAGCAGCTTACACAACAACAGACAGACTAATACAGGCATTCACACAGTTTAGTCACTAACCCATGCATTCAGTAAGACACATTTAATCACTCACTTATACAGTCAGTCACTCACCTACTAAATCCTCCATCCAGACACTTATACGCCCACTCATTCTTCCATACACCTTGGAATGTATATAAAACATATTAAAAAAATTACAGAAACACACAGTCACTGGATGATGTCAGTGATGTCATCAGTGATGTCATTTGAGATGTCATCAGTGATGTCATCAGTGATGTGACTGACCATGTCATGAATGATGTAATATGGGACATCATCAGCAGTGCATTGCGGGGGCGCGAGTTATAGTTAGCTGAACTAACTATAACGGTGGAATTTCTATGGTTTTGTACGAGTGAAATGTCCAACTAACTATAACGTGCCTGAAACCTATGGATTTTTCAGTGAATTTCTAAGGTTTTTTAAATGCTAATTTCTAACTAGAACGTGCCTGAAACCTATGGTTTTTTCAGTGAATTTCAATGGTTTTTTAAATGCTAATTTGTAACTACAATGTCCTTGAAACCTATATTGTTTTTAAGTAAATTTTAAAAAGACGTGCATACTTTTTGTAGTGAAAAACTAACCGTAACAGTAGTCTGTTATAAGTTATAATTTAACAATGTTTAAAACTTAATTAGCACTAATTAACAAATAAGTGTGGGAAAAGTGTGACGCAGCAGCTATGATACCTGACTTAGAACAACAGCGTTCACAGTTCGATTCCCGGCTCCGGCGGCACGTTAGCCCACCACTATGTCACTGTTGGCAAAACCTTGCTTAATCTTCCCGACGCCCCGAGCGCCGGGACACCTTTCTGGAGGTAGCTGTACGCTTTACAAATGCTGGCATTTTTTTAAATTTAAAACTATAATGATGAGAAATATTAGCACGTATTTTTTTTTCTATTCTGAACGATATTTTTTTTATGTTTTCTATTTAGAATTACAGCAATTAATAGATGTTTTTAGTCACGAGAAAGGAAATGACACGGTTTACCGGGTAACAGTTTTTAAGGTCTCCAACGTATGTACATATTAAGGAGCTTATACGTGTGAGGAGCGAAATCGAAACCTTTACCGCTTCACATTTTGTAACTTTTCCCAACACGTGCACAAGTTAAACAGTGAAAACGTGAGCACGTGTCAACTGTAAAACGTGACATCTAAATGGGCGGAGCCGCATGTTCCTTCTATAGACTACTCAATTACCAAAACCTATATAAACCACACCCGTTGTTCGATTAGTTTCGTTTTTGCGAGTTATTTACGCGTGTCCATTCTGTGATGCAGATTCCGTTTTTTAGCGTCAGATTCTTCTTTTGCGACAACAAAACATATTACGGAGTTTGTAAGTTGTTTGATTATGGCATAGTAGATATTTATAATACGTAGCTATTTGTGAATATTTAAAGATTTGTATTTAGAAAAAAAATGTTATTGGTTGTTTTTGCCATTTATATGTAACGTCAGCAGCTTGTATTCAGAAACAGACAAAATAGAGGAAACACTATTCATTTTCTGCCTCATTTGAGCTCATATAGTGTCACTTTGTATATTATAATATTGACACTATACTTGACCTCAGAGGTGTTGGTGACCCGTGGGCGCGAAGACTAAAGATTTATAAGTAACGTCAGCAGCTTCTGGTTCTTACTCTGTTTCCCCCTTGGGATCATATAGTGTGAACATGTATATTGTAATATTCACAGTCATTATGATCTCAGAGGAGTTTATGACCCGTCGGCGCGAAGATGAAAGATTTCGAAGTCCTGGAGAAAAGAAGCTCTGAACATATTCACCGCTGTAAAGTATTTCGTTATTGATCTTGTTTTGTGTTCATGACTTTATTTTCCTTTTCCTTTTTGTGTGGCATCAGTGTCACTCTCTATATTGTAGTAGAGTGTCATATTTTCACACAACAGGAATTGGAGATTTGTCGCCACCAGGAGTAAACCATCTCAAATACAGCTTACTGACCTTTATAACTTACTTGATGAGATATTTTTACAGTGAGAATATTTTTTGAAATTGCAGTTTAAAAAAAGATTGTTTGCATAGACACTTTTACTGAATGCCTTTGATAAACCCTACATTTTTGAATGATATTTTGGTGTTTCTCTTTTTCTCTCTTGTGGTTCCTATTCTCGTTCTCCCTATAGAATTTATAGGAATAGTAGTGTATATATTACTACTATCCTATATGTTCTTAAAGGAGTACGTGATGTGTTAGCGGAGCAGTGCGCGACCTCTAAGCACTACGACAAAACTTTCCCGACTTCTACAGAATAGAAATTGTAAAAATTTTAATTTTTTTGTTGTGCTCCTTATTCTTCTTCTCCTGTGGAATACCATAAACGCACCCTGTACATTTGAATACTGTGAGTTTATAGTACTTCAAAGGGGTTGGAGATCCATTTGTGCGAGACATTAACAACATATACTACAGTTATTTCCGTTGATAACTTACTACCTCACAGTTTGTAACACTGCTAATATTTTATAAAATAGTAGTCCCTAAAAAAAATTATATACATAGTGCTTCATTTAATGTTTTGATTAAGCGTACATTTCTAGGTAATATGACGTCATTTGTGTTTAACTGTTTTTTACTTGTTATTGTTGTTGTGACCTGAGATGATGTAGTGCGGGAGTGTTTCTTGTAGCACTTCTTTTCTACTTTATCTAAAAGTAACTGATGCCCTCTTATATTAACAAGAATATGGGGCAACACTTTTACAAACTATAGACGACAAAAAAAGGGAGGGTGTGGCCATGCTTAAGGGATATTTTATGAATTGCGTTTTTATTTGTCACCCCTCTGATATATACAGCTACACTTTCCTAAGAAAGTATATTTGTGATTGCTTAATAAAAACTGTTTCAAACCTAGACTGAAATTTTTGCAGCGCAACCACACCTACTATTTTGCTGCAAGGAAGTAGCACTCCCCGCGACAGAAGTAAGCACCGCACTATAACTATACATTATAAGTAAACATTGCTCCCGAGAAGTAGCCTACTCAGAACCTTATTTAAATGAAGACCGCAACAGCGCGCTTTCTTTTGCAACCCCCTCCTCCATATTATAATTTTTCCTCCAAAGATGTAGCACTCCCCGTCAGAAAAGTAAACACCACATTATAAGTAAATACTGCTCCTGGGAAGTATCCCACCCGCTGACTTTATAAAAAGAAGACCGCAACACACTCTGTTATTTTCCCGCCGTGATTTGTAGGCCCCAAGCAAATTATATAAATGGCCCTTAAAGTATATTAAAATATTTTTTACCTTCACAGTCCCTGTCCACCACCTTGTGACCACTGTACAGAGTTAATAGTGTGCCTACCCTCCCCTCTACTACTTTTTTTTTCCTGTACTCCTTTAAAGTGCGTCACAAAATGGCTGACAACAGTGAACCGTTCCCACCCAATAAGGAGCAAACTTGTACTCGGAACCTAATGGCTGCCAACACTTCTACTTTTAATGCTTCACAGCCAATGAACATTAAGCTTCGGAAGGTCCTGCTTGGAACACGTTACCCAATCAGATGTCCCTGATACTCCGCTGAGGGGAGGGAATCGCTGACAACACTTCTACTTTCAATGGTTTACAGCCAATGAACATTAAGCTTGGGAAGGTCCTGCTTGGAACACGTCAGCCAATCAGATGTCCCTGCTACTCCGCGGAGGGGAGGGAATGGCTGGCAACACTTCTACTTTCAATGGTTCGCAGCCAATGAACATTAAGCTCTGGAAGGTCCTGCTTGGAACATGTGAGCCAATCAGATGTCCTTGCTACTCCGCGGAGGGGAGAGAATGGCTGGCAACACTTCTACTTTCAATGGTTCGCAGCCAATGAACATTAAGCTCGTTGTTGGAACACCTCAGCCAATTAAACGTTAATTTTGTTCCGCGCACAGGGAGAGAACACGCCCTCCCACATAATATTAAATTTTCTCTAACAAAGTGACACTATCCGTGATAAAAGTGAACACCGCATTATAAGTAAACATTACTGCGCATTATATTAAAGGAAGGCCGCAATACGGCGCATTGTTGTTTTCCCGATATGATTTCCACAGCCTACTGAACATTGCCGCAATACCGCGCATCGTTGTTTTGCGGACGTAATTTCCACGGCCTACGCAACATTCACACTACCTGTCTGTGCACCGTACAGACTGCTTAAAATAAGTCCACAGTGTTCCTACTATACCCTCTTATACAATTTTTCTCTTTTTTCCCCCTACTCCTTTCAACTGAGTCACAAAATGGCTGCCAACACTTCCTAGTTTCAACAGTTCGCAGCCAATGAGCCGCAAGCTCGTGCTCGTAACGCCTCAGCCAATCAGATGTCCGAATTCTCAAATATCAATATCTGTAAAATTTGATATGTCTCAAAAACTACTGAACGGATTTACCCCATTTAAACAAAAGCGTGCTTTCTGGACCAAGACCTTTCTTCCTGCTAAATTTGGCGTAATTCCGTTCAGCAGTTTGACCTGTAGCCTTGTCTAAAGTTTCCTATGGAAATTGCATGGAGAAAACACGTTTTGGGACCCCCTTTTTCTCAGCCCCCCTTGACGAATCACCCCCAAACTTTCAAGATAGGAGCTGATCTAAAAAGAGAAGTTTTTGGAAAATGTCGTAAACATTCGTCAAACGACGCCAAAGTTATAAGCAAATCAAAAAACGCTTTTCCTATGGAAACGTGGTCCTAACTATAACTATCTACTGGCGACCGCCAGTAGATAATATATACACACCCACATACACACACCCCCACACCCTTACATCTCTTCAATTAGTCTTTTAGGCACTTTAATCATACGACCTGATCTGGTTACTGAAAGCTGTTGTCTTCAGTGACAGACAGACAGACAGACACACACAAGTTTTTCCTACCGACCGAAGAGTCGTAGGTTATTCAAACTTGGGGAAGTTCAGTTATTTATCTGACGCCTACGGGACGAATGTCATGTGCAATCCGGCGGCTGCGGCGAGGGACATGTTTGTGACACAGTGTTGCAAATGGAATGCAGGGCATCATAGACCGAAAAAAACGATCGGACATCTTTGAAGCAGTGGCCGTGAAGTATCTAATTTCCATTGTGTGTCCATCGAGGACTAAATTGACAATTGGGATATTGTTGTCGGATATTAGAATTCATCACAATCGTATGGGTAATGAGGTATGAGAACGGCACACCACAGCCATCCCATTGGCCAAGTATCAACCAATGGCAGAAGTGGACACAGTATATCTGTCCAATCCAACACTGTGTACCTTGATTGAGCCTTACAGCATTGAAAAGGCGATGAACGACGAAACACGTCTGCTGTTAATAAGGAAGCTTTCAATGCTCCCACGAGTGCTCCAACTGTTTTTGAGTTGCTGTGTAGCAAAAGTGAGGTCCCACCCTCACCCCATGGATATAGCATCCGTCCAGAATTCGAGGTGGGAGTTGTGATGGTGATCTATATATATATAAAAATTCACATACATATATCTTCATTTAGTCTTTTAAGCACTTTAATCATACGACCTGATCTGGTTACTGAAAGCTGTTGTCTTCAGTGTCAGGGATCTTCAAAGATAGTGAAGAAACAACAACAGTCATTGGTTTTTCAGACTCAGCCTTTCGTTCACCACTTCGATCAGGAGACAGACGTGTTAAATGCATTAAGTGAGAAGAGTCTTTGGTTACAGACTTCCCAGGACATTCGGCAGTCACCAAACGTCCCTTGGTGGACACCACATGGAAGGGTTCAACGTCATAGGGAGCATCAGACTTCCTTCATCGCATTTGCCAGGCGTTCACAAGATCTCCATCTTGGAATAGGTTTTTTGCCATTGCCTCTTGCCTGCAAAGGCTTTCATTTTCTGCTCGTTAACCAAGTCCTTTATGCGAGTGGTACTTTCACTGCTTTCTCGTTGGTTGGTCCATTGAGGTAACTTGGTTGTCATTGCTCTCGCAAACATCAAAGTCGCAGGACTTTTGCCGGTGGTTGAATGCGGTGTTGAATGATAGGCTCGTAGGGTAGAATTCAGTATCGTTTCCAACTTGAGCTCTTCTAGAGTTGCATGCTGTACTGTTTTCTTTAGTATACTCATAAAATGCTCAACAAGTCAGTTGGCCTGCAGCCACAGAGAGATAATCTTCTGATGCTTTATGTACAAATGCTGTAGGAAATTCTTAAACTCCTGACTATTAAATGCCAGGCCATTATCAGACTTCACAATTGCTGGAATTCCCCAAGTCACAAAGACGTTTCTCAATGATTCGTTTAGGAGTAGTGGGTGAAAGATCTTCTATGACTGGGAAACTAGAATATTCATCCACAATTACTAGCAAATGTTGTCTGTTATCAAGTGGACCAAAGAAATCAAAGCCTATTCTCTCCCATGCACGTTTAGGGAGTTCTGACATATTCAACGTACGTTGAGTCACATTTGTAGAACGACAGTTGCATAGATGACAAGTCTTGAGTTTCGACTCGATCATCTAGGTATGGGAACAAAACTATCTCGAAGAGCTTTCTTTGTGGCAACTACACCATGATGTCCTCCATGAACCACTTCAATCATTCTCTGTCGCAGACTCTCAGGAATCAGGATTCTTGACCCTCGAAGTATGACTCCTTCCTGAGTTATGTCACTATTGAGTTATGGACGGTTACTCTTTAAACTTTATTGTATTTTTTTTTTTTTTAGGAATATTTTTATTGGCATTTTCATATTTACGATATAAAAACATACATCAGCGGCAAAACAATTTAGTCTCTTCGGTTTGACATCAGTATCACATTCAAACAGCAGTGGTGTACAGTCAAGCAGCAGTCTCAAATACCGGCATGGCACCGTGGGCACCTGCCTGTCCCTACACCCTGGCCTCCACCATAAGAGCTCATTGTGAATCAGCAAGTGAGAGTCCATAATGTGTGAGCCATGGTTTCCATATTTTCCAGAACTTTTTAGGACAGCCTCGAGCTTTGTAAGTCGTCTTTTCCCCTAACATGTACATGTCCATGCTCTTTTTCCATTCCGCCAGAGGCGGACTCACCGCAGTCCCCCATGCCTTGGCCAGGTCACGCTTCGCCACCACCATACCCAATTGAAGCAAAATTAATTTTGTTTTGGGGAGGTCAATGTCGGTGGATATTCCCAGCAAGACAAACTGTGAATTAAGCGGAATTGTCTCTCCCAATATGTTTCCCAGTTCCCCCAGCAGGGTGGCCCAGTACCTCTGAATCACCGAGCATCCCCAGACCGTGTGAAAGAATGTACCTACTGACGCTCTGCAGCGCAGACATTCCGGCGTTTCCGCCCTCCCTATGCGATGCAGTCGTGCCCGGTCATAGTATGCTCTGTGTAAATATTTGAATTGGATCAGCCTAAGTCGTGACTTGATGGCCACCTCTCTGGGATGCATCAACGCCATTTCCCAGTCCAAGTCCTCCATCTCTCCCACCTCGGACTCCCATTTTGTCCGCAGTTTCTGCAGTGTGTCCGGTTTGTTATTGATTATTGTTCTATACGTCCATGAAACCGCCTTTTCTTCTAACTCCCCCATCAGGAGTCGGCCCTCTAAGGGTGCGTATTCGGGAATGTCAGTGGTGTCTAGGCGCTTCGCCCGCCAAGCATGGGCCAACTGCAGATATCTGTAATGTTGTGTTACGTTCATGTCGTATACTGCCTGCAGGTGCGGAAAGGTGACCAGCTCTTTACGGTATAATACATCTTTGAGGTGTGAGATGCCTAACCGGTCCCATTGTCTGAAACCACGCAGTTTCGTGATTTCCCTCAGTCGGTTCCCCACCCAAAGCGGGGTTTCTTTAGTAACCCGGCCATCCCATTTCATGTGTCGTTCCGCCTGCTTCCATGCTATTACGACCACCTGTGTTGCTGTTAGGAGTTGTGCTGTGCCCGCCCCCTGTACAGCTAATGTGTGAATGGGCGCTTGGTGAACTGCGTGCGTTCAAGTACGTATGTGGGATGGTCCCTCTCTATATGGTGCCATTCATTCACAACGATTAGATGCGCTGCCCAATAATATGCCCTACGATCTGGCAGGGAAATGCCTCCATTATATTGGTTGCGTTGCAACGTCGCCAGCGCTACCCTCGGAGGTCGTCCGTCCCATATAAATGTCCTTAGTGTGTCATCAATTCTCCTGAATACCTCGGTCGGTATTAGTTGGTATGTATTTTGCAATACATAGAGAAACTTCGGGAGCACAATCATTTTATACAATGCTGCCCTGCCCAGCAGTATCAGCGGCAAGGTCTGCCACCTCTCCGTGTCTGCGCGGAACTCTCTGAGCACCCTGTGGAGGTTGCAATCTAACGCCATTGTCGTATTCGTTGTGACATAGATCCCTAAGTATTTTATACCCTCTTGTGCCAACTGGAGTTGGCTTGGGCCCACTGTATAGCCCCGGTTCTTATCTATCGGGTACAGATATGACTTCCCCCAGTTGATTTTATATCCCGCGTGTGCGCCGTATGTTTCACAGCTGTCCATAATGGCCGGGAGCGTTGCGTCTGGGTTTGTGATATACATTAGGATGTCATCAGCAAACTTTCTTGTATTTTTGATATTCACCATCAAAGGTAAAAGTGTCGAACGTGTTGGTTCCATGACTGATGTGTAATTATCTCTTTCAATTTCAGCATGTCACTATCGTGACTTGTGACAGCAATGATCTGGGCCAACGATATGGCTGCTGGTGTATTTGTTTTGACAATGAAATTGATATAGCAGTCTTGGATGGAGTACCTTGACCTTGTATAGGCACTCTAGAAAAGTAGTCAGCAGGATTCTGATCCTTTCCTGGATGATGCACAATGGTATAATTGTACACTTGCAATCGTAATCCCCATCTTTCAATGCGATGAGGCATCTTGGCTTTTGGATTGACAAATATAGTCAATAAAGCTTGATGATCAGTTACCAGTGTGAAAGGTTTTCCATACAGGAACACATGGAAGTATTCACAAGTCAATACCACAGCCAAACTCTCTTTCTCAGGTTTTGAATAAGCATGTTCTGTCTGGGCAAACTTATACATGCATATGCCATAATATGCCTTTGTGCATTTGGATGTCCACAGTGCTGTGCAAGGATAGTGCCTAACCCAACAGGGCTAGCATCAATAACAACCTCTGTATGAAGCTTTGGGTTGTAGCTAGCTATTTCAGTAGCACTTTCAATGGCTTGTTTAATTTTCTTAAATCTTTTCACGTATTCTTGCGACCATTCAAATAAATTTTTTTTTTTCCATCAACTCTCGTAATGGAGCATTTATAAAGTCTCTTATGCATCGTGAACTGTAACTGGCCATGCCAAGAAATGAACATAGCATAGAAACATCTTGTGGGGGATCCGCATTGGATAGTGCTTGTAATTTTGCAGGATCAGGTGTCATGCCCCCATCTGAACAGATATGGCCAAAGACCTTCAACTTCATGAGAGTTTTATCGTGCTTCTTCTGGGTAGCTCCGAAAACCAATACGTCATCGCTATAATTGAATGCATTCACAACAGGCTGTAGGATACGACAAATGACATCTTGGAAAAGTTCTGCAGACGATGACACACCAATACTGAGTCTCTTGTAAAGAAACAGACCAACATGTGTAGAAAATATTGTAATGTACCTGCAATCTTTGAGTTCCAACTGATAACCTTGGTTTGAATCAAGGCGAGAGTACACTTTTGCACTATTTAACTGTGTTATGTCAGCAATATGTGGACGTGGATGTCCTTCTCTTTCAATTGCCTTGTTTGCCTGACGCACATCAACGCATATGCATAGAGCTCCTTCACTGCCCTTTTTGGGCACTACCACTATGGGAGAAACCCATAGTGTCAGACCAGTAGAACGCTCAATAATGTCATGCTTTAGTAACGATTCATGTTCATTTTCAAAAGCTTGTTGTAAGTGGAAAGCAATTTGTCTAGGTCTCTGAGCAACAGGACGGATATCTTCATTAATATGTAATTTCACTTTCATAGTCTTAAGCTTTCCTAACCCATGAAACAATGAAGGGAATTTTTTTATTTCGTGATGACCATTCATATTGTAATTCACATAAATCAGTCTCATATCAGCAGCTGTGCTGAAGCAGAGTAGACAGGCACTTGACGCTGTACTTTGAAGCACATGGATGGGTGCTTGCACCTTCATTTTCTTGTGTTTCATCGGAGTGACAAACCAACCTTGACTTTTTATAGGAGGTGAGGCAGCCCGTGAATACACTTTTGTTTTCTAAGGCGTGAGTCTCAGTAATGGAGACAGTTTCTTATATTTCTCTTCTGGCATTATGTTTATTGAGGCACCACTGTCGATGATAAAAGATATTGAACATCCATTTATTTTCAATGTAATCTTTGGACAATGTTTATACGACTTTGGTGAACAGTTTGACAATGATTTAGAGGACGATAGACTTCATTCGGTGTCGATTTGCCTCAACTGATTTTGCCGCTTGGCCTTGTGGGCGTGCGGCAAACGTTGCTTCTGGAAGGTTCTGGTGGCCATATTGTCTTCGCGCCATGACACACTTACTTTTTCCTTCGAATTGCAAACTGTCACAAAATGGTTCTCCTTCCTACAGCCTTTACATTTCTGCCCAATGGCAGGACAATTACCTTCGTGTGGAAACCAAAATCCACATCTGAAACAACTTCCTTTTAAGTGTAGACACCACTTTGAGTCCTTCTGTCTTTTGTTTTGGCTTACTTTTTACACTCATGACTGATTGATTCACTCAGAGCCCTTTCGGCCTTCGTGTCAGCAGCTTGTCTTTCAGCATGCTCTTCAGCTCTGGCAGCCATCAATACTCGCCCAGGACTAAGAGTTTCTCTCAGCATTCATCATCTGAATGAATCTGAGAAGCTTCCATCTATAACTCTCGGATGCATAGCTTCTTCATCGTTGAACTTACAGTTTTTGATGAGCGTCTCGAGTCTCTCCGCAAAGTCATCAATGGTTTCACCAACTCAGTCGTTCTTGGCTGAAAATATATCTTTTGTAATCAACATTTTGTGCTGGATTAAACTTGAGATTCAACGTTTCTCTAATCTGATGGTATGCAATTTCTTCATCAGTTTGCAGCATTTTCTTTATAACTTCTTTCACACCATCACCAGCAAGATTTTTGAGATACTTGATAATCTTTTTGTTATCTACTGCTGTACCGCTAATATCATTGTGTCAACGCTGGGAGACAGATTTAGCCAGACCCTGCACTACCAAAGAATGGAATTCCCTTTAAGGAGGCCTTACCTATATTCCTCATAATGCTAGTTTTCGGCTCATGCAGCTTTATATCATACACAGGGCATACCTGACACCCAATAAAATCAATCGCTATTTTCATAGGACAAATGCTGCTTGCCCCTTTTGCGATCAGCCCAATGCTGACCATCTCCATATGTTGTGGTCATTCCTCTCACTGTACCACTACTGGCGCAGTGTGACGCATCACCTATCCACATGCACGGTGCGACCACTTACACACACACATGGGAGACTTACCTGGTAGGCCTTTATCTTAGGGATCGGAAATGCAGGAGACTACACGCTTTTTAGAACTAGGATTATTAGTAGCTAAGCGGCTTATTACCCGGCGGTAGAAGTCCCGCGAGTAACAGTAGGTGGAGACCTGGTCACGATCCGTCATCATTTGGGCTGGGGCAGAAGGAGTATCCCTATGTAGAGAAGACAACTTGGGTCTCCGCAAATATACCATTTCCTCTAACTGGGATGCCATGCTGATTGACCTCCAAACCTCTCTACAGGACACTGCGGGGACGCAGATGGCCACTGATCCATCTCCCACACTTGTGGAGGAACACCCTTACACCACCTGATGTTGAGATTTATGATAAAATACTATGTACTGTACACTGCGTTGATTGCCGCTTTAAAGTGATTGTAGGTTGCTGGATGCGGACTGAGGCTATTTGTTGTTGCGACATACTTCCCTCCTCATGTCCTGTTGTCACTGGTTGCATAGGTTGATATACGTTAAGCCCGTTTGATGCCACTATATTACAACTTTCTGTTCAGGAATAGTGTTTTACACGAGCAGATTGACTGTATTAATGCGATATAGCCATCGAGTCCACGTATGGGTTTGCTTATGGCTAATAACACTCAGTCCCAAGCTGATATGTTACTATACATTTGCTCATTTGTATTATTGTGAAGCCCGGGCTCACCTCTGGACTGCTTATAACTATACTGTGATTGCCTGTATCCAAATCATTGTACTGTCTATGTGTATGAAAGTTAAAAACTTAATAAATAGATCAAACAAAAAAAAATGAAATCAGTCTCTTCAAGCGCATCAATGAAATCATCAAATGTCTCTAACAAAGCAGACCATCTATTGGCAATATTTTGCTTTCTTGGCTGTATCAAAAGGTGGTGGTGGTGGTGGTTAGAGGAACGGAGCAGTGTTGTAGACCAGTGTGAAACTTAATGGCACCGTTGGTGGATTACTGGGACTTGGTGTGGGTAATTCCTCGGTGAGACCATGCGACATGCTGGCCTCTAACTCATCTTTAATGATGGCGGGAAACGTGACTTTCTTCACAGCCATCTGAGAAATTTCACTATTTTTAAAGGCGCTCTCGGCTCTTTATTCTTCAAAGTCCTGTGAAGTTGTTCTGAGCCCCACAGAGCAGTTTTGATAGCTGGCCATTCAGGTATGGACGGCTCCGTTAACACAACCCCTGACACTTCTCCTTGAGCCACTTCACCGCCTGCTGTGATATGGTGACTCTCTTTTAAGAATTTGGCAAGTCATTTACTTCTTTGGAACGTCAGTTTGTATTTCTGCCTCCTGATTGAATCCGCCTTCAGCTTTAAACTCTGTATGTAGGAAAGTAGGATCTGCTTTCATGGTCACCCCCACGTTTTGCTGGTGTCATTATGTTTTACTGACTAGTCTGACTGGGATCCTGCTAATCAGTACCCCAGTCTCTGTGCTTCTTCCCTAAATCGGACATGGTGAGTACTTAGGTACACATCAAATCGGCTACTGGTGTACCCTGATAAGTCCCTACTATATGGTACTAAGGTACCCAGGGCATAGGTACACCAGGGGTCTCCCATGGGCTGAAGCATGTATTATGCCAACCATGACAGACCACTCAAATGTGACTTATGGCCTGCAATTGCAGCCTGTGTAAGCTGGTGCTAGCATCGCTTATGACCGATATAAGTTTCCTTATATCTGAGGTCACAGCACTTAAAAACTATAAGTCACCCCTAAAGCAGGCCTTTCAATCCTGAAGGCAGGGGGCTCGGTTTTTAAGTGTGAGGGTGCCCCAGAATGAGCAGGACACCCCTACAACCTTCGGAGTCCAATCTCCCGGGTTGTAAGTGCATCAGCCATTAAGATGCATAGAGTGGCCATGCGTCATTACGCGATGACCATCTCTAAACTGTCTGTAACGAACTCTGTTGTGTTTGGTGTAAGAAAGTGGCTCTGTATATACTGCACCAAAGTAAGGTTCAGTGTGCACAGAGTCCACAGTCCCCAGAGGTTTGGCAGAGGCTAAAGTTAGATATAAGCTTACTCTCTAAAGTGGTAGCTTGGTCGAGCAGTAAGGCAGTATCAGAGGACAGTGTAAAGCATTTGTTGTACACACTCAGTCAGCAAATGGTCTCACACACTCAAGAACTGAACTCTAGGCCAATTGTTTTGTATATAAAAATATATTGTTGTTTTATTTTAGAACCACATGTAGGTATAAAAAATACTTTCTCAGAATGAGATGCTTTAGTTATATACTTTCAGTACACAATAGACTGTTGAATGCAATAGCTACAGTTGTTGCAATAGGCAACACAATTCAAACACAATTATAACATTGAGCTGAATGGGAGTTTTTAAGTAAAAGCAGTTTCAGTTACTTTACGTATGATTTTCTTACTCTGGGTTGGATCCTGGATTCAACCCTGGTGCATTTCCTGTAAACAGTTGAAAGAAATCGTTTTTTGTTACACAGGCGATTTTTAAGGAATATTTGTTTGTTTCAAAAATCGACACTTAGAAGAATTTCTGGAGAAAACCAGGCAATGTTATCCTATGGAGGAAAATCAAGTTATCGGTAAGTACAGTTGTAATTGCTTTTCAGGGTCAGTGCTGGGCACCTAGACCCAGCACTGGGATCTCTCCTGATAACAGGTGAGTAATTTCGTTTTCGTTGATCGGACGATTTTTAGTGATTATTTTAAAGTTTCAAAACTCGACAGAAGAAATCTCAGTGTGAACCAGTCAATATTACCCTATGGAGAAAATGTAGGTTATCGGTTTTCAGGTAAGTACTCGACTGGCAGAGTTAAGGTTCTGGGCATAGACTCGGGGGGTCTCCCAGGGTCAGGTAGGTACAGTTGGTACACCCTCAGCGGCACAGGGGCGGCCGGGTGCAGAGTGAGTTAGGCCCAATGTTGGCCTATGGCGGGCAGGGGGCCCTTGGTTGGTGGCTGCTAGCAGGCAGGCCACGCGGCTGTGGGAGCTGGGCTCCTGGTCACTTACCCAGGGCAAGTGGGGAAGTAGAGTAGGATAGTTGTTGCACTGCCAGGGGCACTCGGGCGGCTGGGTGCAGGGTGCTTTTGAGCCGTCGGGCGCTCAATGGATTTCAATGGAGAAGCTGGACACTGAACAAAGGCTGCAAGCTCGGGCACGGAGATTCTTCAGGTGCGACCACCACTTCGAGGGGTAAGTTGGGTAGTTGGAGGATAGGTAGGCACCCCGGAGTTGGGCACAGGAGGCCGCAGGGCGCCGGGGTGTCTTTTCGCGTCGGGAAATCTTACCCTCTGCTGGTCGCGGTTGGAGGGGGCCCAGGTTCTGAGGCTTCAGGCGTCGTCAGGGTCGTCGAGGAGGGTCCTTGGGTGCTGGATTCTTGGTCACAGTCGCCGGGGGGACGTCCTCGTGGTCTTTGCCACTCAGGCACAGGCCGGGCTCGGCGGGTGCAGAGTGTGCTGGATTCGCGGTTCCTGGCTGGCACCAGGGGTTTGTTACTTGCTTTGAGCAGAACCACTGCTCGTGGGATTCCCAGTCTTTTAGAGTCACAAGGCAGTCAGGTCCTCCGGGGTTTTCGAGGTTGCTGACCACTGGAGACGCCGGGATTTAGCAGGAGCAGGTTCGACAGGCATGTAGGGCTGGGGCCAAGTCAGTTGGTGTCGTCCTCTTGTGAGCAGCTGCACGGCAGGTCTTCATTCTTCTTGTTCTTCTTGCTTGTTTCGGAATCTAAGGAAGGAAGGTTCAGGGTGCCCCTAAATACTAGATTTAGGGGAGTTACAGGTAGGTAAAGGGCAGGGACCAATGGGTCCCTTCCCTGGGGTGGGTACACCCCCTATCCTGCCACTCTCCAGTGGGAGGGGGGCAGGAGCCTAGTCCTGATTGGGTAGGGCTCCCCATCTTTAAGATGGCGAGAGCCCGGAGATGTGCTTCACCTCACCTCCCCCACCTGAGGGGTGGGGTTGGCAGAGGCTGGCACACCCCCTTTCCTCCCTTGGTGTTTCCCGCCAGAGTGGAGGCTAGAACCAGTGGGGACCAGTTGGTGAGTACAGCAAGTGGTCTGGGGAAGCTCACAAAGGCGGAATGCCTTTGAAGCTTCCCCCTGCCCATCGTGGGGGAGGAGGCCTAGCACCTCGCCCAGGACGTGCATTGTTGCAGGCCCGGGAGAGCGGATGGCTCTCTACCCAGGGGTCCAGCAACATGTCTGCTGGGTGGCAGCCTAGGCAGCCTCTCAAACAGGACGTGGATTGTAGGTTAGGTTCAGGGGGAAACTCTAAGTTGCCCTCTGTCGTGCATCTGACATTAAATCCCACACTGGCATCAGTGTGGGTTTAATGTGCTGAGAAGTTTGATACCAAACTTCTCAGTCTTCAGTGTAGCCATCATGGTGCTGTGGAGTTCGTGATGACGACCTCTCAGCACCATATACTCTTAATGGCAGCACTGCACTTACAGTGCCCAGGAATGGACCCGGGTACTGTAGGGGTACAGGGCTCAGGCACCTGTACCCTCACCACTGGCATAGTGCACCCAGCTAGAGGGGTGACTGAGGTATGCCAGGGCAGTGTGTTTGTGGGCATGGCACACAGGGATGTGTGCCATGTCGACTCTCTGTTTTTGTTCTGCACCAAGACACTCAGCCTGCAAGGGCAGTGTGTGTGTGTCAGGGCACAGGACTTGTAAGGGTGGCACAATAAGTGCTGCAGCCCCTAGAGGCCTTCTCTGGTCACAGTGCCCTGGGTACCTAGGGTACCATTTACCAGGGGCTGACATGTGGCCAGAGATGCCAATTGGGTTTAGGCTACAATGCAGTTTTAGGGAAGGAACACAGGCCCTGGGCACCCGATTGGCAGGAGCCCAGGGCACACTCAGTCAAAGTACATCAACAATTCAGCAAAAAGTGGGGGCATACCATGCAAGAAAGATGGCACTTTCTCACACAACCCTCCCCCCCCCCCCAAACGAAAGGTGATGAGACTAACCTTGCCCTATGGAGTCTTCATTGTCTAAGTGGAAGTACCTGGAAAGTCCATCTGCATTGGCATGGGCAGTCCCAGGTCGGTGTTCCACTTCAAAGTCCATTCCCTGTAGGGTGATGGACCACCTCAAAAGTTTTGGATTTTCCCCTTTCATTTGCATTAGCCATCTGAGAGGTCTGTGGTCAGTTTGAACTAGGAAGTGAGTGCCAAACAAGTATGGTCTCAACTTCTTCAGGGACCAAACCACAGCAAAGGCCTCCCTCTCAATGGCACTCCAACGCTGCTCTCTGGGGAGAAGCCTCCTGCTTATAAAAGCAACAGGTTGGTCTTGGCCTTCATCATTGGTCTGGGATAGGACCGCTCCTATCCCTAGCTCAGAGGCATCAGTCTGCACTATGAACTGCTTGGCATAATATGGAGCTTTTAGAATTGGTGCTGAGCACATTGCTTCTTTCAGGGTGTCAAAAGCCTTTTGGCAACTAACTGTCCAGTTAACCTTCTTGGGCATCTTCTTGGAGGTAAGTTCTGTGAGGGGAGTCACAATGGACCCATACCCCTTCACAAACCTCCTGTAGTACCCACTCCAGCCAAGGAATGCCCTGACTTGAGTCTGGGTTGTGGGAGCTTCCCAGTCCAGGATGGCCTGGATCTTGGGTTGTAAGGGTTGTACCTGGCCTCCACCAACAAGGTGGCCCAAGTACACCACAGTGCCCTGCCCTATCTGGCATTTGGATGCCTTGATAGTTAGGCCTGCAGTTTGCAGGGCCTTTAAAACCTCCCCAAGGTGGACCAGGTGATCCTGCCAGGTGGAGCTAAAGACAGCAATATCATCAAGATAAGCTGCACTAAAGGACTCCAACCCAGCAAGGACTTGATTCACCAACCTCTGGAAGGTGGCAGGGGCATTCTTTAACCCAAAGGGCACAACAATGAACTGATAGTGCCCATCAGGTGTGGAGAATGCGGTCTTTTCTTTTGCTCCTGGGGCCATGCCAATCTGCCAGTACCCTGCAGTCAAGTCAAAGGTACTGAGAAAATTGGCTGCCCCTAGTTTGTCTATCAACTCATCTGCTCTTGGAATGGGGTGAGCATCTGTCTTGGTGACAGAGTTGAGTCCTCTATAGTCCACACAGAACCTCATTTCTCTCTTTCCACCCTGTGGATGAGGTTTGGGGACTAGAACCACTGGGCTGGCCCAGGGGCTCTCAGAGGGTTCAATAACCCCTAACTCCAGCATCTTGCTGACTTCAGCTTTGATGCTTTCCTTGACTTGGTCTGACTGTCGATAGATCTTGTTCTTGACAGGTGCACTGTCACCAGTGTCCACATCATGGGTACACCAGTTTGTCAGACCAGGGGTCAGGGAAAAGAGGCAGGCATACTGCTGCAAGACTTGCTTACAGTCAGCCTGCTGTTGGGCAGAGAGGGTGTCTGAAAAGACCACTCCATCTACTGACCCATCTTTTGGGCTGTAGGAGAGGAGATCAGGGAGAGGTTCACTCTCTGCTTCCTGTTCCTCATCAGTCACCATCAGCATGGTGATGTCAGCCCTGTCATTGTAGAGCTTAAGGCGGTTCACATGGATAACCCTTTTGGGTGTCCTGCTAGTGCCCAGGTCAACTAAGTAAGTGACCTCACTCTTTTTCTCTAGGATAGGGTAAGGGCCAATCCATCCATCTTGGGAGTGCCCTTGGTGCCACTGGCTCCAAAACCCACACCTGTTGCCCAGGTTGAAATTCAACCAGTGCAGCTTTTTGGTCATACCAGTGCTTCTGAAGCTCCTGGCTGGCCTCAAGATTCTTGGATGCCTTTTCCATGTACTCAGCCATTCTGGACCTTAGGCCAAGCACATAGTCCACAATGTCTTGCTTGGGTTCTTGGAGAGGCCTCTCCCAACCCTCTTTCACAAGACAGAGTGGTCCCCTCACAGGATGACCAAACAGAAGTTCAAAGGGGAAAACCCTACTCCCTTCTGTGGCACTTCTCTGTAAGCGAAAAGCAGGCATGGCAACAGGACATCCCATCTCCTTTTGAGTTTTTCAGGGAGTCCCATGATCATGCCTTTTAATGTCTTGTTGAATCTCTCAACAAGGCCATTGGTTTGTGGATGATAGGGTGTAGTAAACTTGTACTGCACCCCACATTCCTTCCACATGTGTTTCAGGTAAGCAGACATAAAGATAGAACCTCTGTCTGAAACCACCTCCTTAGGAAACCCTACCCTGGTGAAGACACCAATGAGGGCCTTGGCTACTGCAGGAGCTGTAGTAGTCCTAAGTGGGATTGCTTCAGGGTACCACTAGTATGAATTTGTTCCCTGAGGCTGTGGGAGGTTCAAGTGGACCCACTATGTCCACACCTTCCCTCTCAAAGGGCACCCCCACCACAGGCAGTGGTATCAGGGGGGCCTTTGGGTGGCCACCTGTCTTGCCACTGGCCTGACAGGTAACACAGGAGCTGACAAACTCCTTCACCTTTTGGTGCATCTGGGGCCAGTAAAAGTGGCTAACTAGCCTTTCCCAAGTCTTGGTTTGGCCCAGATGTCCAGCTAGGGGGATGTCATGAGCTAAAGTTAGGAGGAACTCCCTGTACTTCTGTGGCACTACCAATCTCCTGGTGGCTCCAGGATTGGGGTCTCTTGCCTCAGTGTACAGTAATCCCTCTTCCCAATAGACTCTGTGGGTACCACTGACATCTCCCTTTGCTTCTGAAACAGCTTGCTGCCTCAGGCTTTCAAGAGTGGGACAGTCTTGCTGACCCTGGCACAGCTCTTCCCTAGAGGGTCACCCTGGGCCTAAGAGTTCAACCTGGTAAGGGTCAAGCTCCATGGGCTCAGTTACCTCTGGGGTGTCCAAGTCATCTCCCTGAGGAGAGGGGTCCTGAGTGGTTTGCTGTACAGAAGCTGGTCCCCCAGTCTTCTTACCTTTTCTCTTGGTTGGTTGGGCCATACTTTCAGGCTCCAAACCTACTTTTTCACCCTTCCTCTTGCTCTGTGCTCTAGTTTGCACACACACCAATTCAGGGATACCCAGCATGGCTCTTTAGCTCAACCTCAGCCCAGGCTGAGGTTTCCAGGTCATTTCCTAGCAGACATGCAGCTGGTAACTTTTGAGAGACCACTACCTGTTTCAGGCCAGTAACCCCACCCCAGCCTAATGTCACCATAGCCATTGGATGATTAGTGGTAACACTGTCAGCATTGGTGACTGGGTAGGTTTTCCCAATCAAGTATTGCTCAGGGGAAACCAATGTGTCTCTCACCATAGTGACACTGGCACCTGTATCCCTCAGAGCTTCTATCCTAGTTCCATTAACCCAGGGGTACTGTAAATACTTCTTTAAGTTGGGTGGCCACACAGCTACAGTGGCAAACTCAACTTCCCCTTCTGAAACTAGAACTGCTTCAGTGTGCTTCCTGATTTGCTCTGGGCACACTGTTGATCCCATCTGTAGACTTGCCACTCCAGGTGTAGCTGTACTGGTTGCCTTAGGGGCCTTGTTGTGGGGGCAAGATTTATCTACAGTGAAGTGTCCCAACTTCTTACAGTTGTTACACCAGGCCTTTGTGGGATCAAAGTTCTTCCCCCTATAAGGCTGAGGCACATAGGGAGTAGTTTGGGACCCACCCCCCTGTACAGGTTTTTGGGGCCCTTTAGAAGACTCAGACTTTTTATCTTGGGGATTCTCACCACCTTTCCCCTGGGGAGGTTTTGTAACCACCTTCTTCTGGTCACCCCCAGTGGTTGTCCTGGTCACCCTAGTCTTGACCCAGTGGTCTGCCTTCTTTCCCAATTCTTGGGGAGAAATTAGACCTAGGTATACCAAATGCTGATGCAACTTTTCATTTGTGCAATTACTTAGTATATGTTCCTTCATAAACAAATTGTAAAGTCCAGTAAAATCATGCACATTATGTCCAGCTAACCAACCATCCAGTGTCTTTACTGAGTAGTCTACGAAGTCAATCCAGGACTGGGTCTGGGTTTTGTGAGCCCCCTGAATCTAATTCTATACTCCTCAGTGGTGAGCCCAAATCCCTCAATCAGAGTCTTCTTCATGAGGTCATAGGACCCTGCATCTGGCCCAGAGAGGGTCAGAAGCCTGTCTCTGCAGTTACCAGAGAACAGTTCCCACAGGAGTGCCCCCCAGAGAGGTTTCTTTATTTTTCTCATTTCACAAGCCCTTTCAAAGGCTGTGAACCATTTGGTGAGGTCATCACCTTCCTCAAATTTAGGGACAATCCCTTTGGGGATTTTAGGATCAGAAGTTTCCTCCCTATCCTTATTTTTAGTATTGCTGCCACCGTTGATGGGTGCTAAACCCATCTCATGTCTTTCCTTCTCTAGAGCCAAGAGTCTGGTCTCTAGGTCCAGTCTTTTGGCCAACCTTGCTAAAAGGCTGTCCTCCTCACTGAGGCTATCCTCAGTGTCCCACCTGGGACCTGACCCACCTGTGTGGTTTCTAGGTCCCCAGAGGTTGATTCTTGGGATTAAGGGCATGGGGTCCCTTTCCTCCCTAGGGATGATTGGAGGTGGGTTACCAACCCTGTCATCCTCATCCCTGTCCCACTCTGATTGGTCATCACCATTCTCAGATGGGTGGGCCTTGGCATACTCAGCCAGGAGCTCCTGGAGCCCTTGTTTGGTTGGATGCTGGCCCATTGGTATATTTTTAATTTTACATAAGGACCTTATCTCTTTGAAAGACAAATGAAGATAAGGGGTGAGGTCGAGCTCCTCAACCATGTCCTGTATGTCATTATTATCTTCACTAATAGCTGGGTTCTTTTCTTGAGACATTCTAACAAAAAGTTCTAACCCCTCTACCCTTGACTATAGTGACTTTTTATTTTCTAAAATTCTAAAGGGACTTAAGCAAGGCCCTAACAAGACTTTTAGTAATTTGGAGAAAAAAATGCCAATTTGAAAAAAATCAGAATTCTAAAGGCAATTTAAGAGTTCTGTCGTGTGATCAGATGGTAACCAAGTAGTCCAACAAATGCAAGTTTGTATCCCACCGCTGATCCACCAATGTAAGAAAGTGGCTCCGTATATACTGCACCAAAGTAGGGTTCAGTGTGCACAGAGTCCACAGTCCCCAGAGGTTTGGCAGAGGCTAAAGTTAGATATAACCTTACTCTCTAAAGTGGTAGCTTGGTCGAGCAGTAAGGCAGTATCAGAGGACAGTGTAAAGCATTTGTTGTACACACTCAGTCAGCAAATGGTCTCACACACTCAAGAACTGAACTCTAGGCCAATTGTTTTGTATATAAAAATATATTGTTGTTTTATTTTAGAACCACAGGTAGGTATAAAAAATACTTTCTCAGAATGAGATGGTTTAGTTATATACTTTCAGTACACAATAGACTGTTGAATGCAATAGCTACAGTTGTTGCAATAGGCAACACAATTCAAACACAATTATAACATTGAGCTGAATGGGAGTTTTTAAGTAAAAGCAGTTTCAGTTACTTTACGTATGATTTTCTTACTCCGGGTTGGATCCTGGATTCAACCCTGGTGCATTTCCTGTAAACAGTTGAAAGAAATTGTTTTTTGTTACACAGGCGATTTTTAAGGAATATTTGTTTGTTTCAAAAATCGACACTTAGAAGAATTTCTGGAGAAAACCAGGCAATGTTATCCTATGGAGGAAAATCAAGTTATCGGTAAGTACAGTTGTAATTGCTTTTCAGGGTCAGTGCTGGGCACCTAGATCCAGCACTGGGATCTCTCCTGATAACAGGTGAGTAATTTCGTTTTCGTTGATCGGACGATTTTTAGTGATTATTTTAAAGTTTCAAAACTTGACACTTAGAAGAAATCTCAGTGTGAACCAGTCAATGTTACCCTATGGAGAAAATGTAGGTTATCGGTTTTCAGGCAAGTTCTCGACTGGCAGAGTTAAGGTTCTGGGCATAGACTCAGGGGTCTCCCAGGGTCAGGTAGGTACAGTTGGTACACCCTCAGCGGCACAGGGGCAGCCGGGTGCAGAGTGAGTTAGGCCCAATGTTGGCCTATGGCGGGCAGGGGGCCCTTGGTTGGTGGCTGCTAGCAGGCAGGCCACGCGGCTGTGGGAGCTGGGCTCCTGGTCACTTACCCAGGGCAAGTGGGGAAGTAGAGTAGGATAGTTGTTGCACTGCCAGGGGCACTCGGGCGGCTGGGTGCAGGGTGCTTTTGAGCCATCGGGCGCTCAATGGATTTCAATGGAGAAGCTGGAAACTGAACAAAGGCTGCAAGCTCGGGCACGGAGATTCTTCAGGTGCGACCACCACTTCGAGGGGTAAGTTGGGTAGTTGGAGGATAGGTAGGCACCCCGGAGTTGGGCACAGGAGGCCGCAGGGCGCCGGGTGCAGGGGTGTCTTTTCGCGTCGGGAAATCTTACCCTCTGCTGGTCGCGGTTGGAGGGGGCCCAGGTTCTGAGGCTGCAGGCGTCGTCAGGGTCGTCGAGGAGGGTCCTTGGGTGCTGGATTCTTGGTCACAGTCGCCGGGGGGACGTCCTCGTGGTCTTTGTCCACTCAGGCACCGGCCGGGCTCGGCGGGTGCAGAGTGTGCTGGATTCGCGGTTCCTGGCTGGCACCAGGGGTTTGTTACTTGCTTTGAGCTGAACCACTGCTCGTGGGAGTCCCGGTCTTTTAGAGTCACAAGGCAGTCAGGTCCTCCGGGGTTTTCGAGGTTGCTGACCACTGGAGACGCCGGGGTTTAGCAGGAGCAGGTTCGAGGGTCGACAGGCCTGTAGGGCTGGGGCCAAGTCAGTTGGTGTCGTCCTCTTGTGAGCAGCTGCACGGCAGGTCTTCTTTCTTCTTGTTCTTCTTGTTTCGGATTCGGGATCTAAGGAAGGAAGGTTCAGGGTGCCCCTAAATACTAGATTTAGGGGCGTTACAGGTAGGTAAAGGGCAGGGACCAATGGGTCCCTTCCCTGGGGTGGGTACACACCCTATCCTGCCACTCTCCAGTGGGAGGGGGGCAGGAGCCTAGTCCTGATTGGGTAGGGCTCCCCATCTTCAAGATGGCGAGAGCCCGGAGATGTGCTTCACCTCGCCTCCCCCACCTGAGGGGTGGGGTTGACAGAGGCTGGCACACCCACTTTCCTCCCTTGGTGTTTCCCGCCAGTCTTCCCGCCAGAGTGGGGGCTAGAACCAGTGGGGACCAGTTGCTGAGTACAGCAAGTGGTCTGGGGAAGCTCCCCCTGCCCATCCTGGGGGAGGAGGCCTAGCACCTCGCCCAGGACGTGCATTGTTGCAGGCCCGGGAGAGCGGATGGCTCTCTACCCAGGGATCCAGCAACATGTCTGCTGGGTGGCAGCCTAGGCAGCCTCTCAAACAGGACGTGGATTGTAGGTTAGGTTCAGGGGGAAACTCTAAGTTGCCCTCTGTCGTGCATCTGACATTAAATCCCACACTGGCATCAGTGTGGGTTTAATGTGCTGAGAAGTTTGATACCAAACTTCTCAGTCTTCAGTGTAGCCATCATGGTGCTGTGGAGTTCGTGATGACGACCTCCCAGCACCATATACTCTTAATGGCAGCACTGCACTTACAGTGCCCAGGAATGGACCCGGGTACTTTAGGGGTACAGGGCTCAGGCACCTGTACCCTCACCACTGGCATAGTGCACCCAGCTAGAGGGGTGACTGAGGTATGCCAGGGCAGTGTGTTTGTGGGCATGGCACACAGGGATGTGTGCCATGTCGACTCTCTGTTTTTGTTCTGCACCAAGACACTCAGCCTGCAAGGGCAGTGTGTGTGTGTCAGGGCACAGGGCTTGTAAGGGTGGCACAATAAGTGCTGCAGCCCCTAGAGGCCTTCTCTGGTCACAGTGCCCTGGGTACCTAGGGTACCATTTACCAGGGGCTGACATGTGGCCAGAGATGCCAATTGGGTTTAGGCTACAATGCAGTTTTAGGGAAGGAACACAGGCCCTGGGCACCGGATTGGCAGGAGCCCAGGGCACACTCAGTCAAAGTACATCAGCAATTCAGCAAAAAGTGGGGGCATACCATGCAAGAAAGATGGCACTTTCTCACATTTGGTATCAAACATATTGGAATCATACCCCCACCATGCACTGTAAAGCTCCTCCGGGAGGTCCTCACTGCTCCCAGTACCAGTCTTCTAGACCCGGACAGCAAACTATGGCTGCTGCCGACCAGAGACCAGATTCTGCCCTCCTGCTCGAGCAGAGGAAGGCAGGACAATAGGTATACTGTCACAGGGAGGTGTGACCACCTCCCAGACAGGATCTAGTGTATTGAGACAGGTTGGGGGTGCTTGCCAGCGCCACTGAGACTGCTTGAAGGGCAGATTTGGTGCCCTCCTTGCATACTCCAGTCCAAACCAGTTCAGGGAGGCGTTGGCTCCCGCTCTGGCACGAAACTGGACAAAGGAGATGGGAGTATCTTCCCCACTGTCCAGCCCCTCCTCTGGGAGGGACCCGAGTCGTTCCAACCCTTTCTTTGGGAGTACTTAGGGGCTTACCTGTGGGTGGGTCCCTAGATTAGTCGAGGGACAAGATTCAGATCACGTACCATTTCGACCGTCTGGGCACTCTGGACCTCGCTGGACTTCGCGTTGGGAACCCAAGACATCCGAGACACCCAAAGGAATCTCCCTTGGAGTGAAGGAGTCTCTCCCCTGCATCTGCAGGCACTGCAATGCAGCAGACCGGTCTGCTGATCCTGGGCTCCCACAGACTCCGAAACGGCTCAGCAACACAGGTGGTGGTTCTGCAACCACCTCAAGGCCTGCACTGTCTTCTCGCCGAGTTTGAGGCCAGTATCCCTCATCGGAACTGCTGGAACAGAGCCCCTGTGCACCGCGTCGACTTGCCGTTGTCTCTTGCTGACTCGCTCCTCCAGAGGTCTTCGGATTCCAAGAAGCTCTTACCTCAAGCATCTCCTACCGCCAAGATCTTTGCCTGCATCGCATCCTCTGCACCGTGGGCCTTCATCTTTGGGTGAGGTGCTCGAGGTCCTCTTGCGACTCCTGTGCCTTTGGCCCGTGGGTCCTCTGTAGAGTCTTCTTTGGCTCCAGTGGGCTGCCCTGCTTGCTCGGGGACTGCTCTGACTTAACTGCTCGTGGTGAGTAACTTGGACCTTGCTGGTCCCAGCACTGCACCTTTTTCTGCAACTACGTTGGTTGCCGTTGCCAAGGCTTGTTGGTGCCCCTGCCGGACACTGACCCCTTGGCTCATGACATCCAACGTGGGACAGCTCGTGCATGGCTCCTGGTCCTCCTCTGCGTCGCCTGGTACGTACAGCTGCAACTTCAAGGGCCCGTCAACTCTCCTGCATCTCCGACATCGGTGGGCATTCGTCTTCCGTGCCTCCTGGTAACTCCTGAGTGGCATAGACTCTGTCCCTTCTACTTGCAGGTACCCCTCACCTTGAATCCACCTTTGGGTTCCACCGGACACTTTCGACATCTTCGCCAGCGGCATGTTTTCCAAAGTCCTCCATTGTGGTCTACGGCGGTTTCCGACATCACTTCACACCTATGCACCCGGCTTACCTGGTGTAGGTATCCTGGTTCCTGGGGTATCCACGGGTGGGGTGAGTCTCCAACCTTCCATCTTCCCCAGGGTTTCTTCGGGGTCCACTGCGAAGGGTCCTTCTTTTTTAAAATTACAACAGTGACTTACCTATTGACTAACATCAAGCACGTGGTTGTGTTCCCACTCTGCACATGACCTCCGTGGAGTTCGTAGATACTCACCATGGGTGGTTCCTTGGGTCCCTTGCTCTTCTACATCTTCTAGGTCCATTCTCGACTTAGGTCGTGGTTCGCATTCCACTATTTTAGTATATGGTTTGGTCTCCCCCTAGGGACCATTGTGTATTCTGTGCTATTTAAGAATTCTATTGACAAAGTATTGTGTTGTATCTCCGGGTAGGAGATAATACATTATGTTAGTGTCAATAATAAATACATATTTTTATAAGCACACTGTGTGTTTTTTTTTACTTAACTTATACCATTAGATTAAGTACTGGTAAAACAACCTGCTTTACACTCCTTCTGGACTAAACCTGAAGGCTGCTCTCCACAGCTACCACTTAGAGAGCTTTCTAAGGTTGTCTAAGACCACTAAAATCACCATACGGGTTGTCTGGATTAGTGCAGGGTGCTACACTTACATAAGTGAGCACCATATACTAAGCCAGCCTCTCACACCATAAAATGTACAATTCTATCTTGCTTGGCTGCTTGGTA
This sequence comes from Calotriton arnoldi, assembly GCA_963921515.1. Taxonomy (NCBI): domain Eukaryota; kingdom Metazoa; phylum Chordata; class Amphibia; order Caudata; family Salamandridae; genus Calotriton; species Calotriton arnoldi. The sequence goes on along the minus strand of CAWUFW010001443.1, from coordinate 93,601 downwards.
CCTATATGTTAGGCCTGACCAACAGGTTCTCTGCCAACGACGTGTGGATTCTTTGCACTGTTTTAGTAATCTTCAACTGCTTCACAGTGGCTGGAACTGCGCTTTGATTCACCTGCATGAAGCGTTGATTCCATACTTCAACAGCGACACACATGGCATGCACGAGTAGTCTACCTGAACCACAGCAAAGTCTCTGAGAGAGCACAGTCGTTCTTCGGGTTACTTATCCCCATCTCGTCGCCAGTTGTAGCATCTACCCCAGCCTAGGTACCTGCCAATGACCACACCCACACAGAGCTTAGTATTACACATCTTCATTTTTCTGCGTGTAACTGCAAATTCAACATTCTAAACCAAGCTTTCATTACGTTCCACTCGAACACTGACGTCACAGCTCTACGGAGTCTAGTAGGAACCAGAAGGGTTATGTCAAAACTTGCAAGACACTACATGCGGTTCTTAACCTTCTGACTTCTGTGGACATCTACTGAATCACTGTTGGAATCTAGGGACTTTGGCCTAAGCAATTTCCACAACGTGAACCTCAAAAAAAGAAAAGTACAGAAACAAACCAACTTCAAAGAAATACACAAATTATGAATTTTCTTGAATTCTCAACAAAAATCAAAATTTTAATGGGGAGGTTGGAGCTTTTGGTTTTATTTTTAAAAGACAAAGCAATATGCTAAATTCTAGCATCTCTCTTTCTCACTCCTAATCCATCCTCTATTATTGTTGGTGCATACACATTCTTTAACTGTGGCCACCCATCATCCAAACTACTGTTTGCTGAACTTGAGCTACTTCCATGAATCAAGCTTAGGATACCAACTTAATTTCAAGCCTCCAAGTTAAAACTCGTTCCCATTTATAGAGCATTTAAAAATTCTACCTTTTCAAGTGTATTTTTTTATGTGTATATACTTTTTTTTTATCTAATATTAATTTTCAAAACCGTCACAAACCCCCCCCCCGAGTAGGCCTCGCGATAACCAGGGTTTTGCGGACACAGGTTAAGACACACCGATTTAGACAATATGCTTCTCGTATTACTGTCCAGACAGATACTCCTCCAGCATATGGCTAAGATGGTGGACTCAATGTAAGACATGGGGTTCCTGCTCCACAGTCCCAACTTGGCTCTGATATCCTTAGAGGGCCTGAAGTTCTTCGGAGTTCAGAATAAACTCAATCGCAGTCACCTTTAGTCTGCCAACCTCAAAGATAAAGGTCAACAAGAGAGAATTGCAAAGAAATCGGTCTCCTGATACCATATCACTTAGAAATCTAGCAAGAATTGTGAGTCTGCTCATAGCCTCAGTCTTGGCCATTTCACCCAGACTGCTGCACTATAAAGCATTACAGATATTGAAGATTTTACATCTAAGGAAGGGATTGCCATACGTGTACTCTATACCTCTGCCTCTGGAGACCAGGCAAGAGCTGTAAGGGTGATTAACCCACGTGGGCACCTGAAACTGCCGTGCCATTTTCAGGTCATTCCTAGATCTCATTATAGAGTCCCAACAACAGGAAATCAGGCGGAGTGCCCAGTGTAGAGATTTTTCCAATGGGGGAAATGATCAGTAAGAGGGGAAAATGTTCCATATCAACTGCCTTTAGTTGTTAAAATGGTTATTCATGGTCAAGTGCATAATTAAAGACCAGATGGATTGCTGTGTCCTCTTAAAGATGGACAACATTTCAGCAGTCCAACATAAAAACAAACGCTGAGGGACAGGAACCAAACTGTTTGCAGGCATGGACAAGAACATTCGGCACTACTGCCTGGAGCAATGCATTCAAACCTTGATTGAGTATCTGCAAAGCAGGAACAATTCAGTGGCGACTTGAACTCCAGATTTCTGGCGTATTTCAGAGATTGTGGGTAAAGCCCTCAAGTTTTCAGCAGTTGATGAGGAGGGTGGGAACCTGTGCGAGATGGATATTGTTGCCTCACTGCTCAAAGCCAACTGCAAAATTCTTCAGTTGGTGTCCAGTTCAGGATGCTCTGGCTTCAGTCATTTTCCTATAGGATTAGTTGGGGAAAAATCTGTACTCCATCCCACCTTTTGTAATGATCCCGTGAGTTGCAACTCAGGTGAGACGACAACGAGCAGAGTTAGTTCTTATTACCATCCTATGCAAGTCTCAGATGTGGTTTCCAGTTTTGCTAGAGATGTTGGTGGCACTTACAATGTTGTTTCCAACATTGCAACAATTTAACAAGCCCTTTGGATCAACCCAATGGACTTCTGGAGCAGGGCTAGTTTCGGTTGATGGCATCGAGACTCTCTGGGGACAATGGAAAATCCAGGTCTATCATCAGAGTCTACTTTTTAGATCAACTAAACCTGGGCCTGCAGTTCAAAGGAGAGATAATGCTTTGGCCTGGGCGAGATGGTCTAGTCAGAGTCTGGTATGAATTGTGCATGTCGCTAATTTGTTCGCTGAGATGGGCAACGCAGGAATGGCTTGTCGGACAGTTAATTCATTTAGGTCAGGCATTGCGGCATGCCGCATCCCAGTGGCTAATCCTTTAAAAAAAGGTGCTAATTCTATTAAGGACATGGAGGTGAGGAGTATCCTACTCACTTGATATGTTTATCTAATACATGTTGTCAATTTGAGGAACAACCCATTGTTTGTACTGATGTTTCTTGCCCAGCCAGTAGATGAATGGAATGTTTATGACATGATTTTGTTTGTGACGAATACTTGCTTTATATTTTTGAGGATCAAAAGTGAAGCAAAACCAGAACTTAACAATACTTTTTACTTGTGACAGCAATTTCACTCTGAAACAAAGTAAGCAGCGGAAATGCCAGAACCAAGGGATGTTAGAAACTGTTATTGTGGGTTGGTGGCTCTTGGTCATGTGACATGTAGTTCAGGACATTCTTGCACATGGAATTTGTAGTTTATGTTACTGTTACTTTTGACTAACTACTAATAAATCAATGGAAAGAGAAAGCATAATCCTCATCTCCGTATCATTAACAGAATTAAAGCTCTAAGATGTGAGAACCATGGGACACCTACACGACGGTGACTGAGTTACAACACTGGGCCTCGGAGGGAATACAGGACGTGGGAGACCTTTTCCAGGACGGCACTCTCATCCCATACCAGGAACTCATAGCGGGGGGAACCTAAGCCCTGGGCAGTTTTTACTACATAGAACAATTATAGCTTCGTTATCGTCTAAATGGGGTACACTCACTCAGGAACCTCCCATGCACCACACTTTGCAATACCTTCACGTGATGGGGACAGGGAGACACCTCACTCGCTGGTTCGCATCTTCCCTCCGGCAACACACGGAGGTGGACCTCACTCGGCATCATTGGGAGGGGGCCCTGGGAAGGGCATTTACAGATAGAGAGTGGACTGCCGTCCGAGGCAGCCCGACATACATTCCGCGTAATCAACGGTTCAAGCAAATTCAATTCTTTGTGCTGCATCGGGCTTACCTTACTCCAGCTCAAATCAACAGGTACTTCCTCCGCGCAGACGCGGCTTGCCCCCGCTGCCGGCAGTTAGATGTCGACATTCTCCATATGCTCTGGCACTGTCCGGTTTTAACTGAATATTGGAACAATGTGACAATCACCTTGACAACTTGCACCTCCAGAGCCATTCCCCCTAACTGGGACGCACATGTATTACACCTCTTTAGCAGAAACAAAAAATATAGAGCCGCCATACGATTTCTAGACCTGGGTCTAATAACGGCCAAACGATTGATCACCAGGCAATGGAAATCCCCTCTGTCGCCTCACCCACTTGCCTGGCGCCGATCCCTGCTTAATTGGGCTAAAGCGGAGGGTGTGGCACTACGTAGGGAGGACCTACTCGGCATTCGTAAATTCCCCCTAGCGCCTCAGTGGGACACAATGGTTTCCAAGCTCCAAGAAATAGTCACTAACACAGGGGACTCGAATACTTTATCTGGGGCCGGTACCCAGGGTCCATCCCCCACCGGCAGGGGTGTTGAGTAGCACTGACCTCCAGGCTGACTTAGCTCTCCTGCTCCAGAACTTTATTGCCACTAGACCCTGGCAGCTCTGGCAGCTCTGGCTCCCCCGGCTATACTAGATGCGGCAGCAGGTCTTAAGGGCTCCCTTTCCCTTCCTTGACTTAGGTGGTCCTCATTTTGTTGTACCCTATGTCCCCAGTTGGGTTTGAACTGCACTATATCTGAACCGTTTGCATGCCACCCGGTGGTGAGACTCATCAGCACTGATCCACCCTGTCTAGGGATATTGACCCATGACTTCATGTGATCGCCGCGATCTACTCACCTGTCTCTCCTTTTGCTACTGGGTACTGCTCATTATGCCGTTGGCAATCATTTTTCTTTCTTTCCTTCTTGATGCATGAGCACTGCTCTGACTGCATGTTTAAAAAATGTGCAAAAATGTTAATAAAAAAAAAAAAACAAAGATGTGAGAACCATGAAAGTTTGTATTCGCTTTATTGATGGCATCACAGGAATTGGGGCCTAAAACTTTTACATCAATGGCAATACAGGAAGAGGCATCATAGAAATGATACAAAATCTAAATAAATGTAAAAATGAATAAAGACAACAAACCTTCATTAAAGTAGTTTTGTGGCGTACAAACTTAAGGAAACTGGGGTCTAACAGACCCCTGCGGGACAGTGGGATTCCCCACCCTTCAAGGGGCTATTCAACCTAAGGCCTATGCATTTCTATGAGGAATGGGAGTCTCAGGAGCCCCTCTTCACGTTATACTAGGCGGGCTCCACCATTTTATGTTGTGCCACTGACTAAAGCAATACTCTGATGTGGCCAAAGTAGCTGCTTCTATGCACTGAAGAGGTGAGAGGGTTCCCCATGTGGGAACTGCTTTATTTTCAAACTCTTTTCAGCTCTCAGGAGCTACTCTGCAAACATCAGTGCTCTAAAGATTCTGATGGATACATCTGCCTGTGGATTCTTCACCTTTTGAATTACTCCAATGTGCAGCATTTCACTGAAACTTTTCTCCTCAGCTCTCCCATGTCGATGAGGACGTCACAATGGCACGGCTCCGCACACAACTCCGCGTAACGTCATCAGAGCCATAAGAAGACCTCGTTGGCGTGCTGACGTCAGTTCCCTTTTTTCTGCACCATCGATGCAGAACGGTTTTTCCAAGGCTCTCCATTCCTGGGAGTTTTGTTTGCTATTGTTGTTGCAACATCGTAGCCAGCTGAAGATGACTACTCCTAGGAAGTCGGGATTCAAGCCCTACAGAGAATGCGGAGGTCGGATGTCCATCACTGACCCGCACGAAGGTTGTTTGTGGTGCCTGTCCTCGGATCAAGACGTCGGGACCTGCACTTCATGTAGGTGAATGAATCCGAAGGCCTTGAAGGAGAGGGAGGCCAAGTTATTCATGGCCAAGGCCAAGCGGCAGAAGAGGAGTCGCAGGAGATCTCGGACCCGGTCGGAGTCGCCGATGCCCCATACTTCGAGATCCTCCATGAAGCACAAGAAGAAGCGGCACCATGGTTAACAGCGTCGTTCTTCTAAGGATCCGACTCCGAAGTTGGTGTCTGAGTCCAAGGCGCCATCGTAAGAATGAGATTTGTCCAACTCCTTCTCCAAGGGGCTCCTCCGACTCAGAGGAATGTTTCTACTCCTCCGGCGCCGAGATCTCAGACTCCACTTCCGTCTCCCACGCCGAGAGCACAGACTCCACAACCGGAGCCAAATTTGGTGCCTTCACAAACTGCTCCAGAGCCCTTTGTTCCTGATACTTATCCTGTGTTCCCGACTCCGGGGTTGGATCCATCGCATTTCTTAAATGCCATGTTTGGTATTTTCGCAAGGGATGCAAATCCATCTGGTGCGCCGGCTGGTCCCATGGGTCCGCTAGCTTACTCTCTGGGAGGGTTTCCCCCTCATTTTCCACAGGCATCGTTTACGACTTTCATGCCTGTGACGCCAGGGAGTTGTTCTCTACGGGCGCCGAGGTTGCAGACTCCGTCCCATTTTCAAGAGGGTCGTGTTCCGTTGGATGGTTCTTCTCCAGCGCCATCCGGATCCGAACCGGCACGTCCTCAACTGGTTTCAAACTCTGTTCCCTTGGATCCTCCTACGACGCCGGTACTGAAATCACTGGTGCCGTGTCCTGCACCGCTGATGCCAATTTCGAAGAGGTGGTCTCGGAGAGAGGCTCATAGGCTGTTGGAGGAAGAGGAATATCTTGAGGAGCAGGAAGGGTCAGAAAAAGGGGAAATTGTAGAATGAACGGATTTGAAGGTTTGCAAGAGGCAAGTGGCCTCGATACCTCCCCTGAATGGGAATTGGCGTCAGCTAAGGGCTTACCACCTCCTGAAGTGTCTTCTTATCATACATTGATTAGAAAAGCTGCAGCCCTTTTAGAATTGCCTCTGCCTACAGCTGAACTCAAATATTCTTACAGAGGTGCTTCATTCATCTACTTCAGCTTCGGAACCATTGCTGCCCTTCAATGAGGTCTTAACAGAGCCTATTTTGGATGTTTGGCAGAAGTCAATGTCCTTCCCGGCGGTTTTCAGGACAGTGTTTAGGAGGTACAAGGTGGCTCCTGGGGATCTGGCTTTTCTGTCTGCCCACCCTTCATCGGAAAGCTTGGTGTATCAGGCCTCTTGCTCTTCTAAGCTGTCGGCAGGTCTTTTCCCTCTATGCCAGTTGATAGGGAGTCAAAAAGTATGGAGCAGTCAGCTAAGAAAGTTCTCTCATCGGGGAGTGTGGCCCTGAAATATACAAATGCCACGTCTATTGGGTCGTTACATCTATGCCCCCATGGACTTAGCCAAGGAGGTTGTACCAAAGTTGCCCAAGGGTATTTTTATGAAGTGTTGTCTGATGCCCAGGCTACTGCTCACCAGGTAATCCAATCCGGCCTGGACACGGCAGACTCTGTAGCCGGGGCAATGGGATCTTTCATAGCGACGAGAAGGCATGCCTGGTTACGGGGTTCAGGCTACGTTGCTGTATTTGCCCTTTGATGGGTCCTGCTTGTTCGGGGCTAAGGCGGATTTTGCGCTGCAGTGTTTCAAAGATAGCAAAGCTACAGTAAGGTCCCAGCCCAAGGACTATAGATAGTTTTGCAGGTTTCGTGGCTTTGCAAGTAACATGTCCTTTCGCGATAGACAACAGCGACAGCAGCAGCAGACAAATCCTCTGTATAGATCCTACAGGGGAAGGGGCAGAGGTAGTTTGCGGGGTTCTGCCCAGCAACAAGTCTCCTCCTCCTCCTCTTCTGCCTCTCCGATCGTTGTTGGAGGGAAGCAGCTCTAGCTTAGACATCTTAGAGTATGCATGTCCAGTGGGAGGATGGGTGGCCTATTTTCTACCTCATTGGAGGTCTGGGTTTTAAACAAGATAGGAAATGGGAATGCCCTACCCTTCCAGGAGTTTCCCCCTGCTTTCCCTACACGTCAAGGCCTTTGCTCGGAACAGCATCTCCTGCTGTATTACTTCAAATGGTTGCAATCGAGATAGTTCTGGAGCAGGAAAGGGGTCAGGAGTGCTAGTCCCGGTACTTCCTGATTCACAACAAGCATTGGCATAGCCAATAGGTCTCGCCTTTGGGGCCTTATAAGTGTTTAGCCAGAGCTATTGACTTTGCCAATGTCTTCAAGCTGTGCTGTAGAGAAGTGTGGCTGCTGTGCAGCATGCTGAAAAGTTATAATAAAAAAGTGTCAGAAGCATTTTTGTTACTTTATATATGACCAAGAAGGCATTATGTAAAACTGAACGACCATATTAAAAAAGTATTTACAATAAAAAATTTCCTCAGTTTTCTTTTGTTCTTGCAATGATGGCAACTTGTTTCTGCCTATTGCAATGGTTGTTTGTTAAAGCTTTTTTTTGAGGGGGCATAAACAATCGGAGGGTGAAGGTTGGGAACTAGTACCTGTATTATAACACTAGCAGCGGCCAGACGCTAGGGGAGAATCAACAGATGCCAGATTCCGAGAGCAGGCTGAGGTGGTGCTGAGTGATGCTGAGGTGGTAGTGGTGGTGACTGTTGCGGAGACGATGCTGAGGTGATGCTGAATGATACTCAGGTCTTGCTGAGTGATACTGCTGTGGTGCTGAGTGATACTGCTGTGGTGCTGAGTGATACTGCTGTGGTGGTGCTGAGTGATATTGTCTTGGCGCTGAGTGATGTTGTGGTCGCCCTGAGCGATGCTGTGGTGGCCCTGAGCGATGCTGTGGTGGCCCTGAGCGATGCTGTGGTGGCCCTGAGCGATGCTGTGGTGGCCCTGAGCGATGCTGTGGTGGCCCTGAGCGATGCTGTGGTGGCGCTGAGCGATGCTGTGGTGGCGCTGAGCGATGCTGTGGTGGCGCTGAGCGATGCGGTGGTGGCGCTGAGCGATGCGGTGGTGGCGCTGAGCGATGCGGTGGTGGCGCTGAGCGATCCTGTGGTGGCGCTGAGCGATCCTGTGGTGGTGCTGAGCGATCCTGTGGTGGTGCTGAGCGATCCTGTGGTGGTGCTGAGTGATCCTGTGGTGGTGCTGAGTGATCCTGTGGTGGTGCTGAGTGATCCTGTGGTGGTGCTGAGTGATCCTGTGGTGGTGCTGAGTGATCCTGTGGTGGTGCTGAGTGAAGCTGTGGTGGTGCTGAGTGAAGCTGTGGTGGTGCTGAGTGATGCTGTGGTGGTGCTGAGTGAAGCTGTGGTGGTGCTGAGTGATCCTGTGGTGGTGCTGAGTGAAGCTGTGGTGGTGCTGAGTGAAGCTGTGGTGGTGCTGAGTGAAGCTGTGGTGGTGCTGAGTGAAGCTGTGGTGGTGCTGAGTGAAGCTGTGGTGGTGCTGAGTGAAGCTGTGGTGGTGCTGAGTGAAGCTGTGGTGGTGCTGAGTGAAGCTGTGGTGGTGCTGAGTGAAGCTGTGGTGGTGCTGAGTGAAGCTGTGGTGGTGCTGAGTGATGCTGTGGTGTTGCCGAGTGAGAGATAGAGTGAAGATATAATGCCCAATTAGAGAGGGTGGTGAGAGAGAAAGAGAGAGAAAGGGTGTACATAGAATAAAGAGTGGAGCGGGATAGAGAGAGAGAAAGAAGGGGAGAGAGAGTGTATGAAGGAGTTTGAAAGAGAAACAGATAAAGGGGTGAGAGAATGAAAGGCTAAAAAAGATAGAGAGGGGAGAGTTAATTAAGTAGAGAGAGAATTAGAGAGGGGCGAGAGAGAGAAGGAGAGAGACAATAAGAGTGGGGGGTGTGGAGTTTGAATAGAGTGAAGAAGTGACAGAAAAAGTAACCTTAAATATAGCTTTGTGCGAATAAATATTTTTTTTAAAAACAGAGTGAGACAAAAATACTGGTAATTAGGCCAGTGACTCCCAATATAAAACAAATAGCGATATAAGGTGAAATCAACCCCCCGAAGCAATATTTCTAACTAGACAAAAAAAAGCTTGCATTTCAATGCCAAATGCTGTTGTTTTTCATGTGACTGTAGTCCAGGGCCGTCAGTTGGTAATGTGAGCTGCTGATGCGATTGAAACATCAGAGTCCAGAGAGTTAGTGAGCCATGACGAGGAAATGAGGAAGAGATAGGAAACCCAGATGGCAGCTGCGCGCGTGCACGCTATCGTGAACGCAAGCTGGTCGCAAGCCGAAAGCCAGTGGGTTTGCACTTCCAAAACCCGCTTACTAAAACTCTCGGCCAGACCAGCGCAAGCGCTGGTGCAGGCCGAGACCTGATAAGGATGTTTTTTTGCGGCAGATTCTCGACCTCAGGGTTTTTAATTTTTACCTCAAAAAGGAGAAGCTCAAAATTGTTGACCCTGGCTCAGGTTCTTCTCACGCTGGAGAAGGAAGACTGGATGGTGTTGATCGATTTGCAGGATGCATATTTTCACATTCCCATCCTGAAGTCGCATCAAAGTATCTCCAGTTTACGGTGGGGTCTCAACAATATCAGTTTGCAGTCCTTCAGTTCAGTCTTACTTTCGTGCCTTGGGTCTCCACGAAGGTGATAGCGGTGGTGGCAGCACATCTCAGAAAGTCGGGGATTCCTGTTTTTCCCTACCTGGACCACAGGCTGCTCAAAGCAAAGTCGCCAGAGATAGTGCTGCATCATTTGCAGGTAACAACACAGCTGTTGTTCAGCTTGAGGTTTTCGATAAACATACCCAAATCTCACCTGTGCCCAAGCAGCGCAACCTGTTCATAGGGGCAGTGCTGGACACTACTGTGAGCCGTGCTTTTCCGCCTCCACAGAGGATTCAAGACATCCAGGCTATGATTCCACTTTTTCAGAATGGAGCTGCTGTTCCAGTCCGGAAGGTCTTGCGCCTGCTCAGTCGGTTTGCTTCCTGCATACTGTTTGTCAACCATGCACGCTGGCATATGAGGGCCCCCCAGTGTTGCCACCACAGGCAGTGGTTTCAACACAACGGAGATCTCTAGGAATTGGTCAAAATCTCCAGAGATACTGCAGTGGATTTGCAATGGTGGGGTGTTCCAAGCAACCTGTCTCAAGGGAAGTTGTTTCACCCTCCTTCTCCGGTGGCCACAGTGATAACGGATGCTTCCACTCTAGGATGGGGAGCTCATCAGGGGGATCTGGAGGTCAAGGGTCTTTGGTCTCCAGAGGAAAGATTGTTTCACATCAATCTTTTGGAATTGCGGCCGATACGTTTGGCTCTCAAAGCCTTCCTTCCTTTCCTTCATGGTCAACGGTTCAGGTCTTAACAGACAACACTACCGCAATGTGGTACATCAACAAACAGGGAGGAGTAGGGTTGTATCTTTTCTGCAGAGAGGCTCTACGATTCTGGTCCTGAGCTCAAGACCATCAGATTTGTATAATCGCAAATCATCTGGCCAGGGAGCTGAATGTGCGTGTGGACAGTCTCAGTCAGCAATTTTCAGCCGATCACGAGTGGCGTCTCCATCCGGTGGTGGTTCTTCACATTTTCAGGATGTAGGGGTTCCCTTGGTTGGACCTGTTTGCTACTCACGAGAATGCGCACTGCCGGTCATTCTGCATCTCCAGTATCCGACGCTGGGAGCGTTGGGGGACGCGTTTCAGTTAGATTGGGGCTCGCAGCTTCTTTACGTGTTCCCCATACCCTCGATTTCTGAGGAAGATTCGCCAAGATCGGGCCCAAGTCATATTGATCGTACCGGATTGGCCGCGAATGGGTCGAGATTGAACGAGGTAAACTGATGTGGTGGATGTTATTTTATCAGCCAGAAGACACTCCACCAAATCGGGTTATTCTGGTAGGTGGGCTAGATTTGTGAAATGGTGTGGCGAGAAATCAATTGAACCTTTAAATGGCCATTTATCTGATGTTCTGAGTTTTTCTCTTTCCTTGGCGCAACAGGGTTGTGCTGTAGCAACTGTTAAGGGCTACTTATCCGTCTTATCAACTTTTCTCTGTTTACCAGATCATCCCTCGTTGTTTAAATCTCGGTTATGAGATTCATTAAGGGTCTCACTAATAGGTTTCCTCCCACTCCCTTTATTATGCCTCCGTGCGATTTGAATCTAGTACTAATGTTTTTGATGGGTTCACCCTTTGAACCTTTGCATAGTTGCCCTTTAAGGTTTCTTGCATTTAAGACTATATTTTTAGTGGCATTCACTTCAGCTAAGAGGGTGAGTGAATTGCAGGCTCTTGCCTCCTTTCACATCTTTCCATGCGAATAAGATGGTTCTTAGGACCAGAGCTGCTTTCCTGCCTAAGGTGGTCACTTCATTCCATTCGGGGGAGTCCACCACCTTACCCACTTTCTACCCTCCCCCTCACCCTTCTAAGGAGGAAGAGAGACTTCATTGCCTGGACCCCAAGAGGGCAGTCAGCTTTTACTTAGACAGGACCAAGGACTTCAGGTGGGGCAATCAACTCTTCATTGGTTACGTGGGTAAGATGAAGGGTAAGGCTGTACACAAAAGAACGCTGTCCAGGTGGATAACCCTGTGTATCAAGATCTGCTACGCCTTGGCCAAGAAAGAGCCTTTGAAGGTATTCGTGCTCATTCTACCAGAGCTAGGTCTTCTCTTCGGCTTTGGCTAGAGGTGTCCCTGTGGTTTACATCTGCAAAGCGGAAACTTGGGCCTCCCTCCACACTTTTGCAAAGCACTATTTCTTGGATTTGGAAGCGAGGAGGAACGGCCATTTTGCTCGTTCTGTGTTGCAGAATTTTTTTGGTATTTGGCAGGTAGGCACCCTTCTCAGAGTGCAGGACTGTTTGGGCATTCAATTCAAAAGATGAGGAATATCCATCAGAAGAACAAGTTACTTACCTTCGGTAAAACTTTTTCTGGTGCATACAGTATCTGCCTGTGGATTCGTCATTGACCCACCCACCTCCCCGTTGCCTGTCTGCTTATACCGAAAATTAATTGATTTGTTTTTTTATGTAATTTATTACTTGATTCATGGGTTTAATTGGAATTATGAAATGTATATGGTAGTACAATTTCCATGTTTTGGTTTTGTTTTGTATACTTGCGAGAAGGTTGTTGGTTCACCCGTTTCACCTCTAAGGCATGGAAAAAATGCGTGGAACTGACGTCAGCACGCCGACTAGGTCTTCTTATGGCTCCGATGACATCATGCGGAGTCGTGTGCGGAGCATAACATTGGACATCCTCATCGACGTGGGAGAACAGAGGAGAAAAGTTTCTGTGGAATGCTGTGCATTAGGGTATTTCAAAAGGTAAGGAATCCACAGGCAGATACTGTATCCACCAGAAAAAGCGTTACAGAAGGTAAGTAACTTGTTTGTCACATACAAAGCTTAGGATGTGGCTGTTCTTGTGTCTGTGACAATTAGCCTGTTGCGAGAGAGAGCTCATCCCAAACTTAAAATGTATTAACTTCATTCACAATGAGCAAGAACCAAGGTCTCTGCTGTACCTACTAATAATTTATATTACGAACTATGCATTTAAGAAAAGCTCACAACTGAATAGTCTGCCCTCTGCCAGGGGCATTAATAGATATCACCTGCAATTCGCTGCAAAATCAGCAGTGTACTCTAGTGTATATTAGGGAAATCGTACCCAACAACTGTGGACAGTGCGCCCGGCTCCAGTATGCTGCACCTGGGTAGCCACAAAGAGCAAGATTGGATGGTTGTCTTCTTCTGTGATATAAGAAGAATACGACAACCCTGTATTTCAAGAAACATGGGTAACTCAATGCACATTTAAAGAAATTGTTCCAATCTGAGTAATTTCTTATAAATTCCACATTTAGCAGAGAGCCAAAAAACTTATCCACCCAGCTATTTATAAACGATAATTGTGCCTGTAAGAAAATGCCCCTTTTTGCATCATCACCCCCAAGTTTTTGGACTTATGCTGCTGGTTTTGAGACACTAAGTGCACTGAGTTCTGCCAAAAGGCCTCAGTGACAGTGCTCCAACCCTTAAAAGGTATATGTCGCATTGGCTCACCCACAACTGACATAAGTTAAATTACTTTTAAGTCCGTAGTATATGCTATCAGGAGTACCTAGGGCCTGTAAGTTAAAGTGTCCCTCTTGGACTGCAGCACTTATTATGCCACTAATTCGACTTTGCCATTCAAAGTAATGGCAAATCCCAAACCTTCCTTTTTAATATTTATAAGTCACCCCTAAGGCAGGCATACTGACCCCTAAAAACAGGGTACATTATATTAAAAATAAGGACATGTGTTTTAGTGACTGTACTTGCCCTGACAGAAAAAAACTCTGCATTGTTGTTTTTACTGTGGAAAGGCTTGTAGCCTTATCGGTGAGTACAGTTACGTGCAGACAATTCAACAATGCAAACTTCTGAATGGGACTACCAAATATCGTACTTCGAGGTATCAAAAAAAATCAGTGCATTAAACCAGACTTGTTGCTCAAGTCTAATTTAATGTAACTTTTGCACAAATATCAACTTTAGAAAGTTGCCACTTTGTTGCTTAAAGGTTCCAGTGACTGTTTTCGGTTGCACACAAGCTGCTGTTGAAACAGCCTTCTGCCCTCCTGGGGAGAGATGTGAACGACTCTCAGGAAGAAATTCAAAATGCCTTCCGATGTAAGAGGTGTGACCACCTCCGGGAGATTTCTCAAACACGGTGTGAGCCAAAAAAGCGAGCTTCACAGTGGAAATCACCTTTGAAGGGCAAATGGTAGTCACACATGAGAGGGGCTGCTCTTTAGTCCATTGGCTAGTAGTCGCCACACCCCGAGGGCAAGAAATGTTGCATAAACTGAGTCTCTGTCTCGGCTCAAGGTTTGTTGTCACACCCATGGGTGACACAAGTGAACTTAGTTCAATACACCAGCACTGAATGTGAAACACAGGTTATGTTAGCCCTGCGTAACCCCACCCAATACTTAACTGAAGTGGTGTCAACGCTTATGGGTTACTAACATGGATCAGTGGTAATCCAAACGATCGTTCATTAATGATTTACACACTTAAGATCACTAGAAAAATATGTATTTCAACATATTTATTTTTAAAATAGTTATTTTAAAATACCAAGATCTAGTGCACATAATATTGGTAACATTACAGAGATAATAAAAAGCAGCTAAGCTTTTCAGTAACCGTGAAAACAGGAAAAAATCGTAACCTCACAATTTATAACTCTTACATCCTCACTGTGCTATCTCTAAGCGCTATGCTAGTTCTAGCAGACGAATAAATAATAAGCCTGAGTTTCGGAGGTTGTGCGCATACCAGGACAACAGTGTTTTTTGCCTATTTGGAATAGCTTACCAGCTATTTCGAGCACAAGGCCAAGGAGCTAGGAGATTGCATCTGTGTGAGAACACAGTCCTGATACCAGTTTGTGAGGGCAGAACGGATTGATTCGCAAAGCCTCTGGGAGTATCGCTGGAGGCTTCTCCAGTCAGGATGGAATCTGGTGCTGTGCTCATCTGGATCTGCAATCTGCGTCTGTGACCTGGGTAAAGTTTCTCTCCTGACAAGTGGTCAGCCCTTTTATACTGTGTCTTATCTAAGATGGAATTTCCAATACTACCTACTAGTAATGTCTTGAAATAAATCATATACATCAGTGGATGTACTAATAAGGTAAAAATAAGGTAAAAATATGTCAATCTAGATTACATTGTTTGGGTCATGGTTGTTATTTGACCTTGAAAATGGCACCTGAACCAGACTGATGTGGCACGGGTGGTTTTGTCTAGGTCATTGACCGGAGGATATGACATATTTAAAGGTCAAAAGGATGTGACATATTTACAGTTCCTCAGGAAGATAAAGGCCACCATTTGTTAGACAGTCCTATGACAAAATTGAGTCTCGACCTGCACAAAATGGAGTCTGCATTTATGTGTTCAAGAACCTAAAACTAAAATAAAAAGCCTAAAAGCAAGTGATTAAAATAGATAAAATAACAGAATTATGGACGGAAACAGTCATAAGTTTTATGACATTCCTGGAACAATTTCTAAACGAAATAGTAATTAAATTATCACAGAATGGGTTACTGATTGATCTTGCTTATCACACATATTCATTATACATTTACATAATAAAAGTACATGCCAGAAATGTGCATGTAGCGATTCATTACTTGTTACCTGTACAATAACATGTCTTCAAACTGAAATGAAAAAGGTGTCTGTGCTAGAAGACATGATCCTTACAACACACCCACTTAATAGGAAAGATGCATTGGAAAAAACATTCATTATAATGTGCAACATAACATGCAAGGATTATAAACAAGGGTTTTAAGCGCAATAAAAAAATAAAAGGAAACAGATTTTTTTTTCTGATTATTGCAGCTAGGTGCAAAACGAGAAAGAAAAATATGGAGACAAAGTGTAACCAATCCAATTAAATCTCTTTAAAAAAAAAAAAAAAAACACAGTTACTTTCTTGCATAGTGATGCAAATCAGTCACCTTTGTTTCTTTCTGCTGATGAAGTGGACATGAGCTCTTCACTGAATTCGAAGGCTGAACATTGTTTAGGCTGTGATGACTGAACGAGGCCGGAGATGGCTTGTGAAAACAGAGCAGAACAGAACAGCAGCTGCTGGATTAGATAACCCAGCTCTCGATTTGAATGGAACGGAGAAAGCACATCATTTTCCAATGTTGCTGCAGCAGAGGAAGCACATCCTTTTATTTTTTAGGGAACTTTATTTAAATTTAAAGGTCACGGTGTCGTACATGTATTGCTTGCCACATTACATTTGATGTAAGAAATAGTAAAGGAGAAAATCCAAACGGGTTTGTTAAAAAAAACAAAAATACGTTGGTCTCCCATATAATGAACAGCACATTTTGAATACATGTTAAATAACATAGCAACATAGCCCAGTTGGGTCCAAAAGTGTGAGGTGTATAAATCTATTGTTGTACCGTAACGCAAGTGTTAACATGTGGGGGTATGTATAGTTGTTGGTGTGTGTGCCGCTGCTTCTAGTTCCTGGCTAGCGCTCCGTGTTTCACGTTCTCTCAAGTATACTCTCAGAGGCTGCCATATATCCTTAGGCCTGGATGTGGGGGGTTGTAGCTCCGCAAATAGTATCACAGTAGATCATGCTTTTTATCCACCTCTCCACTGTGGGCTCTCTCTTACTGCCCCAAAGCAGGGCTCTCTCTCTCTTTGCAAGTAGCGCCATTGCTACAAATCTACGCATAGGTTTTGGAACGCTAGCGACATGGCCTAGTAATGCCATTAATGGGGAAGGCGTTAATTGCAAACTGGTCATTTGCCGCAGTTCAATGAATATTCCATTCCAATAAGTAGCAATCTTATCGCATGTTCAAGTCATGTGTGCATAGTTGACTGCATGTGTGTGGCATTTAGGGCAGTGCAAGAAATGGTTAGTGTCTACACGTGACATCAGCGCTGGGGTAGTATACGCCCTTCGCAGAAATTTAAAATGCAATAGTTTATGCCTGTGGTTACAGGATACCAATTTCGTCTGAAGGCAGCATTCCGTCCAAACTTAATCTGTAAGTGGGTATCCTAGGTCAGTCTCCCACGCAGCCCTCACCTTGGTGTCTTGTGATGGGATAAGCGTCAGTCATGCACGATACAATCTGGATATGAGATGATGTCCACTAGTGTCTGTGATTAGACATGTAAGTGGTATAAAGTCGATCAGTTCTAATGGATATGTTGATATTTTATCCCCGAGTGCTGCTTAGATACGAGCCAGGATAAAGTGGTCCATGTAAGGGGCGCTGTGAAAGCGGGCGTCTTCCGTACGGGAAAAGACTTGGCTGCCGGGGAAGAGATCCCCAAACGTGCTCAATTCATATCGTTGGAGAGTGCACTGTACCAGTGGGTCCAACGTAGGGGGTAGCCATGGGTCGGCCAATACCTGAAGGGCTGAGGAGTATAGTGTTTTGCTTCCTGTTTTCCGGAGTAATCTCACCCATGCCCAACAGGTGGTGGACAATGTTTGAATATCATGAGGGTCTCGCGGCACTCCAATTGGTAGCAAGGACACCAAAGGAGTAGGGGCTGCTAGGTCCATCTCCGATTTGGCATAAGGGATGGGGGTGTCTAGTTGGTATCAGTGCCATGAGTAGCTGCATTGCGCTACTAGAATGTAAAGATGTAGGTCCGAAACTCTGAATCCTCCCCGTTCATGCGGGAGTAGCAGGGTTTTCCAGCCGACTCGGGGCTTCCCCCCCGCACCCCTGCCCACACACCCACACACTTTGTCAAAAGCATACGAATTTGAGCAAAGAAGGCAATGGTTAGGAATCTGGGGATGTTGTGAAAGAGGTAGAGCAATTGAGGAAGGACTACCATTTTAATAATGGCTATACGTCCTGCTATGGACAACGGGAGTCGGACACATATGTCTATCTTGGTGCCTAGGTTTTCCACAGTCGGACCATAGTTCAATCCCAATATCTGATTTTTATCCCTGTGGAGGTATATACCCAAATACTTCGCCTCTGCTTCGCACCAGGTCACAGGGAAGCCCTTGCATTGCCAGTCTGTCACCTCTGTCAACTGGAAAATCTCCAACCTTTTCCAGTTTATATGCAATCCCGGAAGTGACCCAAATCTTTCGACCTCTGTCAACAGTGGTCTAAGGTTTTCAGCTGGGTGTCTCACATACAATACTATACCGTCCGCATAGAGAGTTATCAGCAAAGGACCGGTGTTAAACTGCAACCCCCGATGTGGGTGGTTCTTCTGTAGATGCCGCACCAGAGGGTCCATCGCCATTATAAACAGCAACGACGATAGTGGGCATCCCTGTCTAGTGCCACAAGAGATGGGAAAGGGCCCAGTCACTGTGCCGTTGAAGTGAATGTGCACCGTGGGCTGCGTGTACAGTAAGCGCACCAGGGCCTAGAATCCCATTGTAACGCCCAACTTCCAAAGTGCAGCATATAAACACGGGCACTCCACGGAATCGAATGCCTTCTCGGCATCCAACAGTGCAGCCACAGCAGGGATTGTGGGAGGTATTCTGTGGAAAGTGGCAAAAAAAGGTTTGTAGATTCAGTGCAGTGGATCTGTGTGGTATAAATCCAGTCTGTGCATGTGAGATTATCTGTTTCATGAGCAGCGCCAGTCGGGTAGTTAGTAGTTTGGCCAATATTTTGTTATCAAAATTCAATAAGGATAATGGTCTGTAGGAGCCACATTGTAGTGGGTCCTTCCCTGGCTTCAGTAATAGGGTTATGACCGCTTCCCTGAACGTACTGTAAATGCCTCAGCATATACCTCTAGGAGGTATGGCACAAGGAGGTGTTTGTCCGCCTTGTAGAAGGAACCAGTAAAGCCATCCAGGCCAGGTGCTTTGGATCTGTCCATAGCATCAAGGGCTTATATTATTTCTTCGGTGGTAAACGGTTCACCAAAAAATTGTTGTTGTGCATTTGTGAGCCATACCATTGCTATGTCATCTAAGTAAGCTGATATGGCGTCTTGGTTATTTGTCGATCTAGAGGTGTAGAAGTCAGTGTAGTATGGCAATAGTTCTCATGCGATGCCCAGTGTTTACCACATGTACGCCATCCGGGCTCTGCAGTCCCGCAATATAAGATAAGCCACGCATTGGTCGCAATAATCTGGCCAGTGTGAGCCCCGGTCTCCACCCCTCCCCATATCTACGAGCTTTTGCGTACTTCCCAAGAAAATGGGCCTCTCTCTCCACCGCCTCTTGATATTCGGCGAGCAGTGTCGCCAGTTTGTTCAGATATTCCAGGGTGCAGCCCCTGGACTGAGCGGAATCCAAGGCCAATAGGTAATCTTCTAGCTGGGATAAGGTGCGTGGCAAGTCTCTTAGGATCCCCATTTGTTTAGAGATACAAACCCCTCTAGTATACGCTTTGAAGGCCTCCCATAGGGTGGCCTGCGATGGCACCGATCCCTTGTTATGGTCTAAATACTCAGTAATTGCTGTTCGCAGTTATGCCTGAAACACAGCGTCCTGCAGCGCCATGTTTGGAAAACGCCGCTGTCGCTCAAACCCTCCCTCACCCGGCATTCGTACAGCCATGAGGACTGGCAAATGGTCTGATAGTGTGCGGGGTAAGTGCTTCACGGTGTGAACCCATGGGAGTAGAGAGCTGGACAAAAGTCAATAGTCTAACCATGTCCAAGTGCCATGCTCTATTGAGTGGTGGGTATTTGCAGCTTCTTGGGGTTCTGTCACCAGGTATACAGCAGCACATGTGTTTCGCAAAGTGTCCGTAATATCTTGTGTGATCGGGGTTTGTTGGCAGGGGTCTTGGCGGTACTGTCCAAGTTGCAGTCCATTAAAATATTACGGTCGCCCCCCAGGAATATATGGTCCGTGTCAATGAGATCGATCTGTGACTGTAGGCGCTGATAAAAGGTGGGGTCATCTATGTTCGGGGAGTATACATTAACAAAAAGGACACTATGTCCTGCTAGGTGCCCCGCGACCAGCAGAAATCTCCCTTCAGTGTCAGTACGTGTGGACGTGTGCTTAAATGGCAGGTTTTTACCAATCAATATGTAGACTACGTGAGAATACAAACTATAATTTGAAAAGATGCGGTGTGATCATCAAGCAGAGGCAAACTTAGAAGGGCTTGTGTGCGCTCAGTGTGTTTCCTGTAAAAACATAATATCAACTTTGTGTCGCCGGATGTATTGTAGCCCCAGCCTACACTTGCGCATGTTGTTTAGCCCCCTCACATTCCAGGTCATAAATGTGATATTTATATACGAGCAGACCTCAGCCTGATGTGCCATTGAGTGTAGTGTTGAGTATGGTGGCGTGCATCTCTTGCACCTTGCAATTATAAATTCAGAACAAATGTTGCATAGCTGCGTCTCGTAAACATCCCCCAGTCACCAACAGAGAGCAAAACAGGGGGAAGAGTGGTTTTATTATTAAAGCTACCAGGGTAATATTGTGTGTTATGGATGGAGCCTCAAGTTCAGCCAAATCGGAAAAGGTCCACGCTTGCACTAGAGTGGATGTCTGGCGGCCATCTTCCAGGAGAGCCCCTTCCCCCCCCCCCGAGGTTTGTCGTTTCTCAGAGTATTGCCTGCATCTGTGCGGTTGTCAAAAACGTGTGATTTGCCATGGACATTGAGGCGTGCTGGGTATAACATTCCATATCTGAGGCCCAGATTTCGAAGTGTTGCTTTTACCCCGGTGTATTTACGTCTGGCTTCTTGCACTAGCATCATGAAATTGGGGAATATGGATAACGAGGATCCCTGCCAGGACAGTGGGCCATTTTCTTGTGACAGTCTCAAAATAGTTTTGCGGTCTCTAAAGTTCAAGAGCCTAGCAAGAACAGGCCTGGGTGGGCATCCAGGATTTGGGGACGGTCCAAGAGACCGGTGGCACGCTCACCAATGAACGTGGACGTAAAATGTTCACCCCCGAACAGATCCGTCAATAGCCGCTCGACAAATTGGTCCGTCCTTCCAGTATTTGTGGACTCAGGCACCCCCACTATGCGCACGTTGTTCCGTCTGCTCCTCGCCTCCAAGTCTTCATTCTTCATGAGCATTGTTTTCATCACTTTTCCATTCATTCGAGCTTCCTAGCGGTTTGTGCTGCACCATCTTCAAGATCTGATATTCTGCCTTCCGCAGTGTCCAATCGTGTGTCATGCCGATCTATTTGCTCCCCCAGTATATCCAACCTTTATCCAGTGCATTTTAAGCCCGAGCGCAGCTCTGTCATCAGCACCTCTGTGTCTGAGGGGGCCCTTCCTCCCGTGGCTCTCGACGTAGCTTCATCAGCCATGTCTCGAGATCGCGCTGGTGTTTGGTTCTTGACCGTATCAAATGGCAATTTGCATTGCTTAGGGTCTTTGTGGGCCATTCCAGCCCGGTGTTCGCCTGTCTCCACTACCCTCGCAGCTCTCGTGATCAGCCCTTGAGATGGGGGGGCTCCACACGAGCAATCCTTGAGAGGGAAGGTCCACCCCAACCGGAGCCTCAGTCGGTTTCCAAGAGTGGCAATGTCTCTCCTCTCACTGCGATTAATCGCCCAGCAGCCTCTCTCAGCTCCCCAGCAGGAGGGGGGGGGGGGGAAGGAGACGCAAAATGTACGCGGGCTCTGGCACACGGCATCCCTCCAACTACTCCTACTAATCTCCTGCCCCTGTTGCATCCGGCCAGGTTTGCCAGTCTCAGTTGGATATGTAGTAGGGGGGAAAGGGGAGATGTATACCTCAACTAGATGCAGCAACAGCTAAGTCAGGAGATGGGGGGAGACCCTTCAGCGGGTCGGTCCGGCACAGCCCGATGGCCGAGTCCCCAGGCTCACCCACGGCCACTGTCACCGCGAGGTCTCCGGGGAGTGTTTCCCGGGCATCCTTACCTCTCCGCGTATTGTGGCTCCAATCGCAGTCCCTTCTGGTATCACCTCTGTTGTTCTAGCCTCGCAGGAGGCGCGTCTTCCAGCAGGCCGCAGTGATCAGCATGTCGTAGATACTCTTGTGTCTGCTTTGTAGCGGGCGTGCCTTGTAGAATAGGGTTCGGCAGGGTCAAAAAAGAAAAAATGGGAGAGACATCAAAAATTCGTGCCTCTGATTTTTTTATAAAACATTACTCCATGCCCTGATGTTGCCGAACTGGGACGGGCTCCGTCTTTCCTCTGTGTTAGCGCCGAGGCCTCGCGCCACGCCCTGCATCTCATCAAGGGCCGCAACCATCCAAAGATCCCAGCCGCCGATTTTTTACTGAATAATGCCACTCATGTCTCTGCCAGCGCCACGGGGGCTCGTCCGGGATGTTCAGGAATTCACCCCGTACATTGAGGAGCAGCTATTTAGCCCAATTTGGCTCTGATGTGCGGGGGTTTCCGACAGAGGTTCAGCTCTGCACGTCCATTGCGGTCGTCTGTCAGGCCAAGCCCCGAGGAAGCACATCCTTGCTGTTGATGGAATCCAATAAAGAAGAGATGTCTTGAGACCTTACTTGGGCGACAGCAGGTTTTGGCACTGCTGGTGGATAAGTATTTGGTGATTTTGATTACCCATTAACTTCTGCATGTTTCAGGATGGGCAACTGCAGAGCACTGCAACAGGTTAGTGTAACATATTTGTTTGAAACCGTTCCTTTGCTTGTAGATTGACAAAAGTCCAGTGCTCAAAGTTAGTTGCTCTGAAAATAGATTGCCACCTTTATGGCACTGCTTTTCTGTATTCCACCTTGCTTGTTTAAAAAAACAAAAGTCGGTTGTGCAATAGAGCAGCCAAGTCAATAGGAAATCCAGTCTTTAAATCTCAAATGAAAAACAAGCTCTTTGCAGGAAAAAATTATTTTCTTGCTGCTTGAGGTTAAAATACCCATTTTGGAACTTGGGTCGAAAAAAAGCTCTTGATATATTATGAATATTGGCAAATTAAAATCTATTTTTGTGCCAAGGCACTCCTCCTTAATCTTTTTCATAGGAAAAAATAAAATAATAGCACAACGTATTCATTTGTTCTTGCGCAGTTAACATGTAGGCATAATGAGACATGAATTATTGCCTAGAAGCATATGTATGCATCATGAAGCCATAATAAAATCAGATAGAGTCTGTGAGGAAGTCATCCTTTTTGCCCTAATCACCCCCATTTTTTTGACTGATTCTGGTGGTAACTAACTCTGAGCCCTGGGCCCGGCTAACCAGGGACAATGCTCCGATTACAGAAGGTATATGGTAATTAGGTGTAATTACACTCGGCACTGACAACCTACCTGTACTTCCCTAGAATATGGTAGGGCATGTGGTTTTGGAGGCTCAGCAGATTTTATGCACTTAAGTGTGCACTGCTGTGCTGCCTGCTGTCATTTTGAAAGTCAGCCCTGCTTTGCAAGCTGCTTTCAAACGGAAATGATATGCAAATTCGACTTTGGATTTAAGGGTACTTCCAAAGTATTAAACAACCTTATTTTTACATATAAGTCACCCCTAAGGTCTACCCTAGGTGTCCCCAGGCGAGGGTGAAATGTAAAAAAAAAAAAAAAGCAGGGACAATTTAAAAGAGGTTTTATATGCCCTGGTAAGGGACAAACTACCAATTTTGTTTTCCCCATTGTAGCCTTTTAGCTCCGTAGGCGAACATGGGAATACTTTAATAAAGTGTAACTATTGACAGGAGTGAGCTAAAATAATATTTCAGGACTTAAAAGATTGGTAGTGATAGATCCAACAAGTCGCCACTGTTGGATGGGTCATAACTAGTACAGAAACGAAGTTATAGAACGTTCTTTTCTGAGAGCCAAAATCCAACCTTCTAGCAGCCTTTCCTGATTGGCTAGTTTTGCCAGGCTGAGCCAAACTGCTTTGATGAGGTGATAAGTGGCCTGCATAGAGACAGAGGTTATCTGGTGGGGGCAGATCTGAAGCTGCAGAGAACAGGCCAGGAAGGAGCTGGGTAATCAAACTGGTCTTCAAAGAGAGCAGGACAGTAAGGTTGCAAGCCAGGCCTACCCCCAGACGTCCTGTACCCCCCCCCAGCCAGATGGGAAACCCCAACAATGGAATTTGCAGGGGGTCTGGACGGGGAGTGTTCAGGGAAATGAGCCCCACCTGTAGGTTGGCTTAGCCAGATCTTCACTCCACAGAGAAAGATTCTCCATTTTAAATTTTAAAGTGCAGTGCTTTGTGGGACAAGAATATGCCACACTTTGGAGGAAGCTGTTATGCTTTTGGGTGGCACCATGTACCCCGTTGGTCAGGGCGTCCCCTGCCTGTCGCCCCAGAACACCAGATAAATATGAGAGAGCTGAGTAGCAACTCGGGTCTGCTGCCTGAAACTACAAGAAGAAGGACTGCCCGACTGGAACCCTGGCCTGCACGAAGAGGACTGCACTCTGAATGACTGCACCTGCTGCACACAAAGGAACCACAGCCCTACGGACTTTGCCTTGCTTCAAAAAGAGAAGTAGTGGACTCCCTGAAACAACAGGTTAAAAGAGCTCCACCTGCATAATCTCCAGCAAGAAGAACCCAGCTGACCGCCTTCAGATGGACTTTAAAGGATTTGGACAGGTGCATTTTGGGAACTGCAGTCCCAACTTCTGAGGAGCAACTCAAAGACTCTGGAACCTTGGATTTGTGTTGTGGACACTCTGAACCTTCAAAGGAACTTCAGGAAGAAGTTCCAGAAGTTTGGAGCAACTTTTGGGAAAAGCTCCATAAGGTGACCGACCCGACGTCGAGAGTCAAGCAGACTACGTCGAACTGCAACACAGCCTGGATTTCAGATTCGTCCCGCTGAAAGCTCTGGAGCTCAAGATTTTCAGGAGTTGACCGATGGCTCCTGCTGAACCAAGCCGATGAAGCTGCTGCAAATTCAGCCTGCTGGTGAGGCCCGCACGGCGGCGAGAAGAAATCCTCCAGAAAAGTTTCTAAGTGCAAAGGTAAAATTTTGACTGTGGCCTCCCGCTTAGTGTAGCCGACCAGGGCTCCATCGCGGTTGGCCTCAAACTTTTACTTTAACCCCGTCAAGCGCGACCAGATGTCCCTTTTTTCATGCTATTGTTTTTTAAGCACCAGAAAGTGTTTATTCTTAAAAAATTCATTCTCCGGTTCCCTTCATTGGATTTTTGTCATTTTGTTGTAATTTTAAAGATAAAAGTATTTCCTATTTTTATGAATAGTGTTGTATTTTTATTGTGTCTTACTTATTTAATGTATTGGTGTTTTTAAATGCTTTACACACCTGTCTCCTAAGTTAAGCCTGCCTGCTCGTTGCCAGCTACCAGGGATTGAGCAAGGGAATAATTTGAGACCTTGTCTGGGCATTATATTGTTTTGGTGGCCTTATTGCTAGTGGTGGGTGCATACTTACCCCTACCAATACCCACCTTCAAACACAGTCAAATTAAAAAAAAACATTCTGAATACAGTCAAATTGAAAATATCATTCTGAATCGTTGCAGTTAAATTACTGCAAGTAATGCTTTCTTTCCAATGCTCGTAGCCTTTGACAATAAGAGTTTCAACTAAACATGCAGTGTAACTCGAGTCTGAGCGTTTTTCGTGTTTAATCAGATTTCTCTCAAGTTACTGTTTTCTGTGTGTAGAAAAAAGCAGATGTGCTTGACACATCAGCAACACTGAATAAGAAAAACTTTCAGATAACGTTTATATATGTGCAAGGCCTTGCAGTGTCCCTATTGTGTAGCACTGTACATTTATCAGGATCTAATGCTTTTGTGAAGTTCATAATAACAACAATTATGAAAACAGTACATTGCTTTGTAATTTAGAACATGAAACTTCATTTTCAAAAGTAGCATAAACAGACAAATCAATCAATAATTTGTTGTACAGTATCAAAGTGCCACGGACCTGAAAAGGGATCAGGAATAATTACATAATTCATTGAAACTTTCAACATATATGCCAATTGCAATGTCTCAGTGTCCTATAACTTAATAAGGAACCCTTTCCCAAACAATGCTCTCGGGCACACGATAAGCTGTATTGTTGGCAGCGTAGAGAACATGTTGAGCTCTGTGCGATGAGAGATGCTGTTGAAGTTCTCGAACAATGGTTTGTGGAACAGTTCTTTCAGGGACACAAGGTCCTTTTATTAGCAGTAGAACAACAGTCAGCCAAATGATGAAAAAGAAACACTGTTGTAGTGATCCTAACATAGGACCATGGTGTTTTCAGGTAACTGTCACAAAACCAATGATAAATATCAGAAGGGGGGGGGGTATACCGGGTTGGCACTACACTATTCCCCACTTCTCTACTTATAACATCTCCTTTATCATCATATAAAGATCAATAAGTGCTCCCACGTAGTTCATAGGTTGCAGTACGCCCCGATCTGCAGCGCATCGGGATGGATCCGATAATGAAGCCTGCCACCAAGGGGTAACCCTGGTTGGTGAAGGTTTTACAATAAATTATTTTTTCTATTGTGGAGAGTTACTGAGTGTAACATTACTGGGTTCCTTGTTTGGCATAACAAAACCAATGATATACAAGAAGTCGATGGCGTAGAGTGACTGGATTGTGATGAAAAGTCCTCTGTGTAGAATTCAGGTTAATTTTCATAAAGCATTGTTTCTCAAAAAGGAATCATCGATGTCGACTGATGCTGAAGTTCATGACAAACTGGCTCAATAGTGGAGTGTGTAGAATTGTTCAAATTGCAGCAGCAGGTTCATCTGTGGAATCTCGAACTTGGTGCAAAGCTGGAGACACAGTAGGCTCTGTGGTCCTTGGATTGGGACTCAAGATAGCAGCATCACTGTACCTAGGGTAGTTCCAAGAGAATAGGGAGAGACTGAGAGGTTCTACTCTGAAGCGTTTAAAAGAAGAAACGAGCTGCACCACAGAATTCGTGGAGGTGAGATGGTTGAGAAATGAAGCTTGCTTTCAGCAGTAAAAATGTGATTAGAACAGGATTGGAATTTTTCAACGACCTTAATGTGAATGATTTGCATGTAGCCTAAACGTGCTGAGAAAAACCCATTGCTAGGTTTGCTTTGTCATAAACATGTCCATTTCTAGTCCATGTGAGATAACTGTGCACATTTTCTGCCAATAACTTTCAGAAAACATGAGAAAACTAAATAATTACAAAGGCTTCACTTGCTTCAACCTAATGTAGGAATTAGATATATCTATCTATCTATCTATCTATCAATCAGAGTCACACAAAAAAAACAAGAAAAGGAGGCAGGGTAGAAACACCCTGACCCCCTAGGCCCCAAACAGCATTTTTTTAAAAACTAAATTCGGCCGGAGTGGCGCTGGGTGCGCGAATCCGGTAGAAATCTTTTTAAAAACGAAGCGCGGGCTCTTGCGCTTAGATTTCCTTAAGCCACTGGGTGGGCCAAGTCCCGGGGGCAATCAAAATTTATGTAGCGGGGGCCCGAGGGGGCCCCAGCAGCCCAGGGGACCACCACCTCCCCGGGGCTTTTCTCATAATGTGCGGGGGCACGTGGCTCGCCCACAGCCCCGGGTACCGCCACCTCCCCAAGGCTTTTTAAAAAAAACTGCGTGGCAGGGCTCCTGCCCCCCCCACGCTACCCTGGGGACCACCACCTCCCGGGGCATTTCTTATTATGGGGCGGGGGCTCGCGGGCCCCTCCAAGCCCTGGGGACCGCCACCTCTCCGGGGCGATGACAATACGTGTGGGGGGGGCTTGAGCCCTCCCACATTGGCCTGGGGAGGGGGGCCACGCAGCCCCCCTCCTGGAGCCCTCTATGGCCCTGGGGACCACCACCCCCCAGGGCTGGCTCCGGCAATGTCCCGGGGTGTCCACCCCCGGGACATTGCAGTTTGCAATGACAGGGCGGGAGCATGGCTCACGCCCTGTCATTGCAAACTCTGCTTTGCTTTGTGGAAGGAAACCTGCTCTCGCTTCCACGAAGCAAAGCAGATTGCTTTTGGACAAGGGGAGCTGCATGTCAGCAGCTCCCCTTGTCCAAAAGCAAATCCGGCTCCCGCAGGAGGCAGGGAGCCGGCTGGGACCGCGGGGGCATTGTGGCTCCCCCCGCTGTCCCCAACGTAAGGCCAGGCCCAGGGGGATGGGGTCCCCGGGCCATAATTGGCCTCAGGAGGGGGGGGGGGGCCACGTGGCCCCCATCCAAAATAAAAAATACAAATTGGAAAGGCTGGCCAGGCCCCGGGGGATGGGGTCCCAGGGGCCAATAGTGGCCCAGGGAAGGGGGCCACGTGGCCCCCCTCCCGAAAAAAAAAAAAAAAAAACAGGCAGTGCCCCTGGGGATGGGGTCCTCGGAGCCGAAATAGGCCTCAGGAGGGGGGCCGCACGGCCCCTCTTTTAAAAAAAAAAAATATGTGGCTATGCCCTGGGGATGGGGTACCCGGGGCCGAAATCGGCCTCGGAGGGGGGCCGCGCGGCCCCCTTCCCGTTTTAAAAAAAGAGTTAGAAGTTAGAAGAGCATAGCTAGTGTAATTAAATCCGGATCCCCGCTAGACCCAGCTCGCCCAGAGATCCTAATGGAAGGAGGAAACGTCATTATGCTGTATATCTGAGCTAATTGCACGCTCCTTCCAGCTGGGAGAAGTTCCACATAAATGGAAGCAAGCGATAGTCCGTCCACTAAAAAAAAGCCGTCAACAGATCATTCTGTGCTAGAAAATCTACGCCCCATCTCGTTACTACCTTTCTTTGCAAAAATTGCAGAGAAAGTAACAAATAAGTAGCTAATTAACCATATTAATAAGAATGACCCATTTCATCCCTCACAATCGGGTTTCAGAGCTTCTCACTCAACGGAGTCGGCGCTGCTCTTGGCCACTGAAACACTGAGACAATATGCGGATGAAGGGCAGACCGCTGCACTGATCCTTCTGGATCTCAGTGCGGCTTTTGACACCGTCTCCCATGGTCTCCTCCTCAAAAGATTAGAGAAATGCAGCGTTAGGGGCTCTGCTTTGTGCTGGATGACATCTTTTCTCTCCTCGCGGAGCTTCCAAGTTATACAACATACGCATACATCCAAGAGCGTCCCTCGGCCACGGGGATCAATCCTAAGCCCCACGGTGTTCAATCTCCAAGTGGGACCACTTGCAGAACTAGTGGAAGGTCATAATGTGACCATCGAGTCATATGCTGACGATACACAGCTGATTGTCACGTTGTCTCAGAACCCGGAACAGACAGCCCACCAATTCTCCGGGTGTCTGGAGGAGGTAGCAGCGTGGATGTCCAACCATTGTCTGAAACTCAATGGTAACAAAACAGAGGTGCTGCTAGTGGGAAAGGCTCCATCAATTTGGACATCTGCTTGGTGGCCTGAGACGGTAGGTCAAATACCAATCCCAAAAGCAGAAGTAAAAAACCTCGGAGTCTGGTTCAACTCAAAACTGATGTTTGACAGCCAAATCCGGAAAGTGGCGGGGAAATGTTTCGGGACCCTTAAAGTCCTGAGGAAACTCCTTGACCTATTACCTACCAATACGAGGAAGACAATAGTACATGCTTTGGTCACCTCCCAGATGGACTATGGTAATGTTCTAAATCTGGGTGCGTCCAAAAAAGGGTTGACCAAACTTTAGTCGATGCAAAACGCGGCAGCTTGCCTAGTTTTGAACCTCCCATAAAGAACATCTACAACGAAGGCTCTAGCAAGCTTGCACTGGCTGCCTGCGAAGAAGAGAATCACATTTAAGGCAACGTGCTATTGTTACCGAATCATGTCTAAAAAAGGTCCGCGGTATCTTCAACCCTTGATAATATCCTATACACCGAGTCGGAACCCAAGATCTAAAGGCAGGTCACTGGGGACTGTACCGAGAATACAAAAAGCGAGGATGGGTGCGCGTTCCTTTAGGAACCTCGCAGCCAAGATTTGGAGCACACTGCCTGCAGACCTAAGAGCAGAATCCCGCAAAAGGAATCTAAAGACATGGCTGTTCCCACCGTCAAATCAGCTTGGATCCACTAGTACTATTGTCACATGCTTCTAGATTCCCGCTAAGAGCTCTCCGCTACCTCACTGAGAGTGTTTCTAGCGCGGGGACACATCGGTGGTTTAACCAGGCGCTTTACAAATGGATAAATAAAATAAAAATAAAAAAATGGCTCAGGCCCTGGGGGATGGGGTTTTGGGAAGGGGGGCCACACAGCCCCCCCTTCTAAAAAAAAAAAAAAAAAAAAAAAGCCGGCATCTCGCCGGAGGCCCCGCACCACTCTGCAAACGCGCCACCTGGCGCGTTGGGGGATTAAGTCCCCTTGAATCCTGAGGGTCCCTGGGGGCCAACTAGCCCAACAGGTACCTCCAGTAAGCCCCACACACTGGGATTGCTGAGAGGTGGTCCAAGGCCACGGCCCTTTTTACACTACTCTGCAACGCGCCTCTTGGCGCACTGCTGGTGGGGCGATGAGGTCCTCTTGTGTCCTGAGGACCTCAGGACTAAAGTGGACTTCATCCCCGACCAGCAGTGCGCCAGGAGGCGCGTTTGCAGAGTGGTGTAAAAAGGGGGCGTGGCCTTGGACCACGCTCAGCAATCCAGCTGTGTAGGGCTTACTAGAGATAACAGGAGGGCTAGTTGGCCCCCAGGAACCCTCAGGAGGCAAGGGGACTTCATCCCCTAACCAAGAGCGCGCCAGGAGGCGCGTTTGCAGAGTGGTGGAGAAAGGGAGCGTGGCCTGTGTCCACCTCTCAGAAATCCCACTATCTGGGGCTTACTGGAGGTATCAGGTAGGCTAGTTGGCCTTTAAGGACCCCCAGCAGCGAAGGGGACTTTAATCCCCATCGAAGAGTGCACCGGGGAGCGTGTTTGCAGACTGGTGGTCAAAGGGGGCGTGGCCTGCTATGAGTACTTACCAATGCTGCTGTGTGGGACTTACTGGAAGTAATAGAAGGGCCCCCAAGGTTGTCCTTGGGGGCCAACTACCCCTCCTGTTACCTCAAGTAAGTCCCACACAGTGGGATTGCTAAGAGGTCTTCGGAGGCCACGCCCCCCCTTTCTCCACCACTCTGTAAACGCGCCTCCTGGCACACTACGGGTTGGGGGATGAAGTCCACTTTACTCCTGAGGGACTTTGGGGGCCAAGAAGCCATCCTGGTACCTCCTGCAAGTCCTACGCAGCGGAATTCCTGAGCGCTGGTTGGAGGCCCAGCCCCCTTTTTCCACCACTCTGCAAACGCGCCTACCATTTAAAGAAGCATTTGCAATGTAATAGGTTTCGCATTTGCAAGAGTTAGAGCTATTGGCGTTGTAAACGTTTTTTACTAATGTTATTTGGAGTGGTGTGGATGTACGTTGTGTGTAGTGGAATTATGTGGTATGTTGTGCAGTGAAATTATGTGGATAGGAAGTATGTGGTATTTAGTGTATAGGAATTATGTAGAGTGGGATTATGTGTTATGGAGAGTAATTATGTGGTATGGTAGTCTGTGTTGTGGAGTGGTAACCTCAGGTTTAGTCTTCCTCGTTTCCACAGAAGCTAAACTATGAACTTAATGAGACAAAAAAAAAAAAAGAAGGAATCACTGAGGAGCACTTCTGGACCTAGTCAGAGGTATGAGCAGGGCCACTGGAATTATGCGACGGTTTGGCTGCACCGACTTTCGCACAATTATAAATTTTTCGCATTAGCCACATAATCCATTATCTGCTGCCTAATCTGCAGATTTGTATAAAAAAAAGCCTCGTTTCTAGCTCAAACGTTACCAAAAATGCAGCGACAAGTGTTACAGCGTGGTGGAAGGTCCTTTGCAAACCTAGAATGGTCACCTGTTACTTATTGCTAAATGTGGGTGTTAAATTGGTACTAAAGGTGTGCAAGCCACTCTTGCTTCTTTCTGCGCCTCTCTTACCTCTTTCTGCATTTCTGTTGCTTCTTTCTGCACCTTTCTTTCTTTTTCTGCACTTCGCCTCTTTCTGCAAATCTCTTCTACTTATTGCACCTCTTTTGCCTCTTTCTGCACCTCTGTTGTCTCTTTCTGCACCTCACTTGCTTCTTTGTGCACCTCACTTGCTTCTTTGTGCACCCCTCTTGCCTCTTTCTGCACTGGTTTCTTTTTGCACCCCTCTTGCTTCTTTCTGCACATCTGTTTCTTCTTTCTGCACCCGTTCCGTTTCTTTCTGCACCTGTGTTGTTTCTTTCCGCACCTGTGTTGTTTCTTTCCGCACCTGTGTTGTTTCTTTCCGCACCTGTGTTGTTTCTTTCCGCACCTGTGTTGTTTCTTTCCGCACCTGTGTTGTTTCTTTCCGCACCTGTGTTGTTTCTTTCCGCACCTGTGTTGTTTCTTTCCGCACCTGTGTTGTTTCTTTCCGCACCTGTGTTGGTTCTTTCCGCACCTGTGTTGGTTCTTTCCGCACCTCTCGGTTCTTTCCGCACCTCTCGGTTCTTTCCGCACCTCTCGGTTCTTTCCGCACCTCTCGGTTCTTTCCGCACCTCTCGGTTCTTTCCGCACCTCTCGGTTCTTTCCGCACCTCTCGGTTCTTTCCGCACCTCTCATGCCTCTTTCTCCACCCCACTTCCCCCTTTCTGCATCTTTTGCTTCTTTATGCACTTCTCTTGCTTCTTCCTGCACCCCTCTTGCTTCTTCCTGCACCCCTCTTGCTTCTTCCTGCACCCCTCTTGCTTCTTCCTGCACCCCTCTTGCTTCTTCCTGCACCCCTCTTGCCTCTTTCTGCACCCCTCTTGCTTCTTTCTGCACCTCTGTTCCTTCTTTCTGCACCTCTGTTCCTTCTTTCTGCACCTCTGTTCCTTCTTTCTGCACCTCTCGTGTCTTTCTGCACCTCTCGTGTCTTTCTGCACCTCTCATGCCTCTTTCTCCACCCCACTTCCCCCTTTCTGCACCTTTTGCTTCTTTATGCACTTCTCTTGCTTCTTTCTGCACCCCTTGTGCCTCTTTCTGCACCTCTGTTCCTTCTTTCTGCACCTCTGTTCCTTCTTTCTGCACCTCTGTTCCTTCTTTCTGCACCTCTCGTTTCGTTTCTTTCTGCACCTCTCATGCCTCTTTCTCCACCCCACTTCCCCCTTTCTGCATCTTTTGCTTCTTTCTGCACCTCTTTCTTTTTCTGCACCCCATGCGCCACTTTCTGCACCCCTCGTGCCGCTTTCTGCACCCCTCGTGCCACTTTCTGCACCCCTCGTGCCACTTTCTGCACCCCTCGTGCCGCTTTCTGCACCCCTCGTGCCGCTTTCTCCACCCCTCTTCCCTCTTTCTGCACCTCTCTTGCTTTTCTGCACCGCTCGTGCCTCTTTCACACCCCTCTTCCCGCATCCCTCTTGCCTCTTTCTGCACCTCTGTTCCTTCTTTCTGCACCCCTTTTGCCTCTTTCTCCACCCCTTTGCCTCTTTCTCCACCCCTCTTCCCCTTTTCTGCATCTGTTGCTTCTTTCTGCACTTCTCGTCTTTCTCCACCCCTCTTCCTGCACCTCTCTTGCTTCTTTCTGCACCTCTCTTGCTTCTTTCACACCCCTCTTCCTGCATCCCTCTTGCCTCTTTCTGCACCTCTGTTCCTTCTTTCTGCACCTCTGTTCCTTCTTTCTGCAATTCTTTGGTTTCTTTCTGCACCCCTGGTTTCTTTCTGCACCCCTGGTTTCTTTCTGCACCCCTGGTTTCTTTCTGCACCCCTGGTTTCTTTCTGCACCCCTTGTGTCTTTCTGCACCCCTTGTGTCTTTCTGCACCTCTTGTGTCTTTCTGCACCTCTTGTGTCTTTCTGCACCTCTTGTGTCTTTCTGCACCTCGTGTCTTTCTGTACCTCTCATGCCTCTTTCTCCACCCCACTTCTCCCTTTCTGCATCTTTTGCTTCTTTATGCACCCCTCTTGCTTCTTTCACACCCCTCTTCCTGCATCCCTCTTGCCTCTTTCTGCAATTCTTTTGTTTCTTTCTGCACCCCTGGTTTCTTTCTGCACCCCTGGTTTCTTTCTGCACCCCTGGTTTCTTTCTGCACCCCTGGTTTCTTTCTGCACCCCTGGTTTTTTTCTGCACCCCTTGTGTCTTTCTGCACCTCTCGTGTCTTTCTGCACCTCTCGTGTCTTTCTGCACCTCTCGTGTCTTTCTGCACCTCGTGTCTTTCTGCACCTCTCATGCCTCTTTCTCCACCCCACTTCCTGCATCTTTTGCTTCTTTCTGCACACCTCTTCCTCTGTTCCTTCTTTCTGCACACCTCTTCCTCTGTTCCTTCTTTCTGCACCTCTGTTCCTTCTTTCTGCACCTCTGTTCCTTCTTTCTGCACCTCTTGTTTCTTTCTGCACCTCTCATGCCTCTTTCTCCACCACACTTCCCCCTTTCTGCACCTTTTGCTTCTTTCTGCACCCCTCGTGCCTTTCTGAACCCCTCGTGCCTCTTTCTGCACCTCTGTTCCTTCTTTCTGAACCCCTCGTGCCTCTTTCTGCACCTCTGTTCCTTCTTTCTGCACCTCTGTTCCTTCTTTCTGCACCTCTGTTCCTTCTTTCTGCACCTCGTTTCTTTCTGCACCTCGTTTCTTTCTGCACCTCGTTTCTTTCTGCACCTCGTTTCTTTCTGCACCTCGTTTCTTTCTGCACCTCTCATGCCTCTTTCTCCACCCCACTTCCCCCTTTCTGCATCTTTTGCTTCTTTCTGCACTTCTCTTGCTTCTTTCTGCACCCCTCGCGCCGCTTTCAGCACCCCTCGCGCCGCTTTCAGCACCCCTCGCGCCGCTTTCAGCACCCCTCGTGCCGCTTTCAGCACCCCTCGTGCCGCTTTCAGCACCCCTCGTGCCGCTTTCAGCACCCCTCGTGCCGCTTTCTGCACCGCTCGTGCCTCTTTCACACCCCTCTTCCCGCATCCCTCTTGCCTCTTTCTGCATCCCTCTTGCCTCTTTCTGCACCCCTTTTGCCTCTTTCTCCACCCCTTTTGCCTCTTTCTCCACCCCTTTTGCCTCTTTCTCCACCCCTTTTGCCTCTTTCTCCACCCCTCTTCCTGCACCTCTCTTGCTTCTTTCACACCCCTCTTCCTGCATCCCTCTTGCCTCTTTCTGCACCCCTTTTGCCTCTTTCTCCACCCCTTTTGCCTCTTTCTCCACCCCTTTTGCCTCTTTCTCCACCCCTCTTCCTGCACCTCTTGCTTCTTTCTGCACCTCTCTTGCTTCTTTCACACCCCTCTTCCTGCATCCCTCTTGCCTCTTTCTGCACACCTGGTTTCTTCTTTCTGCACACCTGGTTTCTTCTTTCTGCACACCTGGTTTCTTTCTGCACACCTGGTTTCTTTCTGCACACCTGGTTTCTTTCTGCACACCTGGTTTCTTTCTGCACACCTTGTTTCTTTCTGCACACCTTGTTTCTTTCTGCACCTCTCATGCCTCTTTCTCCACCCCACTTCCCCCTTTCTGCACCTTTTGCTTCTTTATGCACTTCTCTTGCTTCTTTCTGCACCCCTTGTGCCTCTTTCTGCACCTCTGTTCCTTCTTTCTGCACCTCTGTTCCTTCTTTCTGCACCTCTGTTCCTTCTTTCTGCACCTCTGTTCCTTCTTTCTGCACCTCTGTTCCTTCTTTCTGCACCTCTCGTTTCGTTTCTTTCTGCACCTCTCATGCCTCTTTCTCCACCCCACTTCCCCCTTTCTGCATCTTTTGCTTCTTTCTGCACCTCTTTCTTTTTTCTGCACCCCATGCGCCACTTTCTGCACCCCTCGTGCCGCTTTCTGCACCCCTCGTGCCACTTTCTGCACCCCTCGTGCCACTTTCTGCACCCCTCGTGCCGCTTTCTGCACCCCTCGTGCCGCTTTCTCCACCCCTCTTCCCTCTTTCTGCACCTCTCTTGCTTTTCTGCACCGCTCGTGCCTCTTTCACACCCCTCTTCCCGCATCCCTCTTGCCTCTTTCTGCACCTCTGTTCCTTCTTTCTGCACCCCTTTTGCCTCTTTCTCCACCCCTTTTGCCTCTTTCTCCACCCCTCTTCCCCTTTTCTGCATCTGTTGCTTCTTTCTGCACTTCTCGTCTTTCTCCACCCCTCTTCCTGCACCTCTCTTGCTTCTTTCTGCACCTCTCTTGCTTCTTTCTGCACCTCTCTTCCTGCATCCCTCTTGCCTCTTTCTGCACCTCTGTTCCTTCTTTCTGCAATTCTTTGGTTTCTTTCTGCACCCCTGGTTTCTTTCTGCACCCCTGGTTTCTTTCTGCACCCCTGGTTTCTTTCTGCACCCCTGGTTTCTTTCTGCACCCCTTGTGTCTTTCTGCACCCCTTGTGTCTTTCTGCACCTCTTGTGTCTTTCTGCACCTCTTGTGTCTTTCTGCACCTCTTGTGTCTTTCTGCACCTCGTGTCTTTCTGTACCTCTCATGCCTCTTTCTCCACCCCACTTCTCCCTTTCTGCATCTTTTGCTTCTTTATGCACCCCTCTTGCTTCTTTCACACCCCTCTTCCTGCATCCCTCTTGCCTCTTTCTGCAATTCTTTTGTTTCTTTCTGCACCCCTGGTTTCTTTCTGCACCCCTGGTTTCTTTCTGCACCCCTGGTTTCTTTCTGCACCCCTGGTTTCTTTCTGCACCCCTGGTTTTTTTCTGCACCCCTGGTTTTTTTCTGCACCCCTTGTGTCTTTCTGCACCTCTCGTGTCTTTCTGCACCTCTCGTGTCTTTCTGCACCTCTCGTGTCTTTCTGCACCTCGTGTCTTTCTGCACCTCTCATGCCTCTTTCTCCACCCCACTTCCTGCATCTTTTGCTTCTTTCTGCACACCTCTTCCTCTGTTCCTTCTTTCTGCACACCTCTTCCTCTGTTCCTTCTTTCTGCACCTCTGTTCCTTCTTTCTGCACCTCTGTTCCTTCTTTCTGCACCTCTTGTTTCTTTCTGCACCTCTCATGCCTCTTTCTCCACCACACTTCCCCCTTTCTGCACCTTTTGCTTCTTTCTGCACCCCTCGTGCCTTTCTGAACCCCTCGTGCCTCTTTCTGCACCTCTGTTCCTTCTTTCTGAACCCCTCGTGCCTCTTTCTGCACCTCTGTTCCTTCTTTCTGCACCTCTGTTCCTTCTTTCTGCACCTCGTTTCTTTCTGCACCTCGTTTCTTTCTGCACCTCGTTTCTTTCTGCACCTCGTTTCTTTCTGCACCTCGTTTCTTTCTGCACCTCGTTTCTTTCTGCACCTCGTTTCTTTCTGCACCTCTCATGCCTCTTTCTCCACCCCACTTCCCCCTTTCTGCATCTTTTGCTTCTTTCTGCACTTCTCTTGCTTCTTTCTGCACCCTCGCGCCGCTTTCAGCACCCCTCGCGCCGCTTTCAGCACCCTCGCGCCGCTTTCAGCACCCCTCGCGCCGCTTTCAGCACCCCTCGTGCCGCTTTCAGCACCCCTCGTGCCGCTTTCAGCACCCCTCGTGCCGCTTTCAGCACCCCTCGTGCCGCTTTCTGCACCGCTCGTGCCTCTTTCACACCCCTCTTCCCGCATCCCTCTTGCCTCTTTCTGCATCCCTCTTGCCTCTTTCTGCACCCCTTTTGCCTCTTTCTCCACCCCTTTTGCCTCTTTCTCCACCCCTCTTCCTGCACCTCTCTTGCTTCTTTCACACCCCTCTTCCTGCATCCCTCTTGCCTCTTTCTGCACCCCTTTTGCCTCTTTCTCCACCCCTTTTGCCTCTTTCTCCACCCCTTTTGCCTCTTTCTCCACCCCTCTTCCTGCACCTCTTGCTTCTTTCTGCACCTCTCTTGCTTCTTTCACACCCCTCTTCCTGCATCCCTCTTGCCTCTTTCTGCACACCTGGTTTCTTCTTTCTGCACACCTGGTTTCTTCTTTCTGCACACCTGGTTTCTTTCTGCACACCTGGTTTCTTTCTGCACACCTGGTTTCTTTCTGCACACCTGGTTTCTTTCTGCACACCTTGTTTCTTTCTGCACACCTTGTTTCTTTCTGCACCTCTCATGCCTCTTTCTCCACCCCACTTCTCCCTTTCTGCACCTCTGTTTCTTTCTGCACCTCTGTTTCTTTCTGCACCTCTGTTTCTTTCTGCACCTCTGTTTCTTTCTGCACCTCTGTTTCTTTCTGCACCTCTGTTTCTTTCTGCACCTCTGTTTCTTTCTGCACCTCTGTTTCTTTCTGCACCTCTGTTTCTTTCTGCACCTCTGTTTCTTTCTGCACCTCTGTTTCTTTCTGCACCTGTTTCTTTCTGCACCTGTTTCTTTCTGCACCTCTGTTTCTTTCTGCACCTCTGTTTCTTTCTGCACCTCTGTTTCTTTCTGCACCTCTGTTTCTTTCTGCACCTCCGTTTCTTTCTGCACCTCCGTTTCTTTCTGCACCTCCGTTTCTTTCTGCACCTCCGTTTCTTTCTGCACCTCTCTTGTTTCTTTCTGCACCCCTCTGGTTTCTTTCTGCACCTCTCATGCCTCTTTCTCCACCCCACTTCCCCCTTTCTGCACCTTTTGCTTCTTTATGCACTTCTCTTGCTTCTTTCTGCACCCCTCGTGCCTCTTTCAGCACCCCTCCTGCCTCTTTCAGCACCCCTCCTGCCTCTTTCAGCACCCCTCCTGCCTCTTTCAGCACCCCTCCTGCCTCTTTCAGCACCCCTCCTGCACCCCTCCTGCCTCTTTCTGCACCCCTCCTGCCTCTTTCTGCACCCCTCTTCCCGCATCCCTCTTTCTGCACCTCTGTTCCTTCTTTCTGCACTTCTTTTGTTTCTTTCTGCACCCCTTTTGCCTCTTTCTGCACCCCTTTTGCCTCCTTCTGCACCTGTTCCTTCTTTCTGCACCCCTTTTGCCTCTTTCTGTACCCCTTTTGCCTCTTTCTGTACCCCTCTTCCCCCTTTCTGCATCTGTTGCTTCTTTCTGCACTTTGTCTTTCTCCACCCCCTTACCTCTTTCTGCACCCCTCTTCCAGCATCCCTCTTGCCTCTTTCCACCTCTGTTCCTTCTTTCTGCACCCCTTTTGCCTCTTTCTGCACCCCTTTTGCCTCTTTCTGCACCTCTGTTCCTTCTTTCTGCACCTCTGTTCTTTCTGCACCCCTCTTCCCTCTTGCTGCAGCTCTTGCTTCTTTCTGCACCCCCTTGCCTCTTTCTCCACCCACCCACCCTCTTTCTGCACCCCTCTGGCCTCTTTCTGCACCTCTGTTCCTTCTTTCTGCACATCCCTTGCTTCTTTCTGCACCCCGCTTGCTTCTTTCTGCACCCATCGTGCTTCTTTCTGCACCCCTCTTTCTGCACCCCTCTTCCCTCTTTCTGCACCCCTCTTCCCTCTTTCTGCACCTCGTTTCTTTCTGCACCGCTCTTGTTTCTTTCTGCACCTCTCATGCCTCTTTCTCCACCCCACTTCCCCCTTTCTGCATCTTTTGCTTCTTTCTGCACCCCTCTTGCCTCCTTCTGCACCTGTTCCTTCTTTCTGCACCTGTTCCTTCTTTCTGCACCCCTCTTGCTTCTTTCTGCACCCCTCTTGCTTCTTTCTGCACCCCTCTTGCTTCTTTCTGCACCCCTCTTGCCTCTTTCTGCACCCCTCTTGCCTCTTTCTGCAGCTGTTCCTTCTTTCTGCACTTGTTATTCTGCACTTCTCTTCTTTCTTTCTGTATCCCTCTTGCCTCTTTCTCCATCCCACTTCCCCCTTTCTGCATCTCTGTTGCTTCTTTCTGTACCTCCCTTGCCTTTCTCCACCCCTCTTTCTTCACCCCTGTTGCCTCTTTCTGCACATCTCTTGCCTCTTTCTGCACATCTCTTGCCTCTTTCTGCACATCTCTTGCCTCTTTCTGCACATCTCTTGCCTCTTTCTGCACATCTCTTGCCTCTCTGCTCGTGCCTCTTTCTGCACCTCTCGTGCCTCTTTCTGCACCTCTCGTGCCTCTTTCTGCACCTCTCGTGCCTCTTTCTGCACCTCTCGTGCCTCTTTCTGCACCTCTCGTGCCTCTTTCTGCACCTCTCGTGCCTCTTTCTGTACCTCTTGTGCCTCTTTCTGTACCACTCGTGCCTCTTTCTGCACCCCTCGTCCCGCACCCCTCTTCCTGTACCCCTCTTCCTGTACCCCTCTTCCCTCTTTCTGCACCCTTCTTCCTGCACCCCTCTTCCCTCTTTCTGCACCTCTCTTGCTTCTTTCTGCACCCCTCTTGCCACTTTCTCCACCCCTGTTCACCCTTTTTGCATCTGTTGCTTCTTTCTGCACTTCTCTTGCCTCTTTCTCCACCCCTCATCCCTCTTTCTGCACCTCTGTTGCTTCTTTCTGCACTTCTCTTGCTTTTCTGCACCTCTGTCCCTTCTTTCTGCAACCCTTGTGCCTCTTTCTGCACCCCTTTTCCCTCTTTCTGCTCCCCTCTTGCCTCTTTCTGCACCTTTGCTCCTTCTTTCTGCACTTCTTTTGTTTCTTTCTGCAACTCTTGCTTCTTTCTGTACTTCTCTCACCTCTTTCTGTACTCAAATGGGAAGTGCAAGCTGTCAAGTTTAAAGGTCTGAGTGCTTGTGACTGAGGTATATGTCTACTTGTATATGTATTCTCACATGTGTTATGCATCTGAAGATGGTAGCTTAAAAAGTGTGTAGCTTCTTCTATAGGTGGTTAAATGTTCTCAGTTCTGCTCGGTCATTCAGTTGCACAGGCAGACATGTCTTCTGTATATAGGTGTTCTAGAGCCCCTCAAATATACTATTGAATACCCATGTGCCCTGTATTATGAGCAGAAAGAAATACATACACCTTTTTGTACACATATTTACAGAGTATGCTGTTTGAAACACAGGTATTCAAGTATTTTTATGTAACATGTCACTCGGTAAAAGCAGAGACACGCATGCATACCTTCACAAACTTGGTCAGACTTACAACAGTGATATCCTTAGAATTGCTGTTTTATATTTGGTAGGTAGGCCTAACATTCTGAGCAATTGATTAATAGTGAACCTTCAAGAGAAAAGTGAGCTTTAAGACATCTTGGGAGAAGGATTAGTGATTAGGCTACTTTGTATGAGTCTGTTGTAAGGTACAGTCAAAGTAGGCCTCTTTCTGGACTTCTGTTGCCTCTTTCTGCACTTCTCTTGCTTCTTTCTGCGCCTTTCTTCATCTTTCTGCACATGTCCTACCTATGTAGCACTTAAACAGTCAGTCAAGCACCCACTAAATCATCCATTCAGACACCTACTCATTCTTCAATACACCTTTGCGTATCTATAATTAACACTCTTAAACTTTTAAAAATCACCCAGTCTCAGGATGCTGTCATGAGTGATATCAGTGATGTAATATCATCAGCAGTGCATTGCGGGGGGGCGAGTTATAGTTAGCTCAACTATAACGGCCGAATTTCTCTGGTTTTGTACGAGTGAAATGTCCAACTAACTATAACGTCCCTGAAACCTGTGTTTTTTTCCAGTGAATGAATGAAATATATATATATATATACACACACTCATTGCAGGATCCTGCTCACCGCAGCCCCTACGCGGCCTGTAGCACGCCACGGAGAGGCCTGGAGAGCGCGGCTGGCTGTGTTGCATCCGAAGGCCAGTGATGGGGCGGCATCGAGCGAGGCCCTTGGTCTGATCGGCTGCATCGAGGTGCCTTGCGGCTGTGTTCCAGCAGGCCCGCTGGGTCCAGACCCTTCGGCGCCTGAGGAGGCAAGTCCGGCAGGGGCTTGCACGGCAGGAGACTGGAGGAGAAGGGGTCGATCGGGCCTAGGCCCCCTCTGTTGGTGCAGCACTGGTGATGGGTAAGCAGCGCTTCCTCTGCGATACTGATTGAGGCGGCACTAGTGTAGGGGACCTCCATTCCCCCGGAGCGGCATACAACTGGCCAGATAGGAGCAGCATGGGGGTCGCTTCGGACCCAGGCTGTTCCTCCTCCCTTCACTCACAAGCTGTGGAGCTCGCTGGACAGCATCGAGGACACGACCGGTGTCCGTCTTCGGGGCTCACTCCCCCCTTGGGGGCGACCTAGGGATTCAGGCCTGGCCCCAAGGGCCCCCATGTTGGCTTCCCCCAGATGCACACACACCGCAAGCCTTCATCAATAGACTATCCCAGTCTTGGCCTGGAGGATAGCAGACCAAGCAGCCACACAACAGGACGCCAGGGCCATTCCCTGGGCCACAACTTGGCCGACCTGTAGAGCCCGGAAAGGAGGGGTGGGGGCCTTTCTTCTTTCCCCTCGGAACTATGCAGGATTGGGAGTGACTTACACACACACACACACACGAGGGCAGGTTTTCATCATTTTCTCTCCTCTTCACATCCTATCGTGGACGCACTTCAATGAACGCAGCGGAGCAGGGTCGACAAGAGGGTCATATCGGGCCCGGGTCGATGCGCTTCATCTAAAACCCACCGTCTCTCCCCCTGCATTGTAAATTGACTTGGGGAACTGCAAGATAGACCCCCTGTTGAAGCTGTGTGAGCTGGGGGACCTGACAGGTCGAGCGGGGTCTGGGCATCACCCCTCTACCCTGTCGGATTTTGCTGCAGCGAGTGGTCTGTCTGAGCACCGTACCCCTGGGCTCGGCCTGGCTCACCTACAGTTTCCCCCCCTTGTTTCGCCGCACCGAGCAGTCTCCTAGACTCAGGGATGCCGATTGTGAGGCCACGTGCCTGCCCCCCGGAGCTGTGGCCTTCCCCCCCCAAAGCCTGTGACAGATAGCGGATTACCCCTCTTCATAACCCAGGGGCATTGGGCTGGGTGCCCGCTCAACAGACCACGACAGCTCCCTCACATGATACGGCCGGCTGGCTGGCGCTGCAACATCCATACTACTAGTTTGGACTCAGGTGGAGCCCCCACTGCTGGTAGCAGATGACCTGTCCCCCGTCCCAGTCACTGCAATCAACAGCGGCACACCGTTTACTCCCTATGCCCAAACCACAGCACCTAGCCATGGGCCGCCTCCGTTTTACCACCCAACAGG
Source organism: Calotriton arnoldi (assembly GCA_963921515.1). Lineage (NCBI taxonomy): Eukaryota > Metazoa > Chordata > Amphibia > Caudata > Salamandridae > Calotriton > Calotriton arnoldi. Next base: position 50,971 of record CAWUFW010001443.1, on the reverse strand, counting down.
ATGAGTCGACCCACTCCAAGAGTGAAGGGTCATCCATTAGGGCAGAGAAATCTCCGGAACTACAACGTCCTGATCTCTCAGCAAAACTTGACTCAGTACTGGCAACTGTGGAAAGGATTGGCACAACGCTGGATCAGACCCGTACATCTCTTGAGAACAGGATAGACAAAATTACATCAGACTTTACACTTTTGAGGGCTGACCATCAGAAATTAACCGATCGTGTACACAAAGCTGAACTCACGCTTGCAGACCTCCAACCCAAATACCGCAACCACACTGTTACCCTTCAGGATTTGCAGGACCGCATCTGTACCCTCGAGGAGAAGCTGGACAATGCAGAGGGCCATTCACGCTATAATAACGTGCAAGTAATTGGCCTCCCTGAGGGGACAGAGGGGCAAGACCCGGTCGGTTATGTGGAGAACTGGATGAGGGAGCTGCTTCCCCCGGGAGTACTTTCCCCACAATTTGTGGTGGAATGCGCACACAGGATACCTGTCCGCAGACCACCTCCTAGGGCTAATCCGCGACCCTTCCTATTTTGACTATTAAACTTTCAAGATAGAAACGCAATACTGAGGGAGGTGGGGAAACATCCAGGGCCCAGGATCCAGAACGCCACAGTCTTATTCTTCCCGGACTATACCGCTCAGGTGCAGAAGAGGTGGGCCTCCTTTGGGGCTGTGAAGTGCCAGCTGCGGGATCTTAATTTGCGCTACTCATTGCTCTTCCTGGCCCGCCTGCAGGTGGTTAGGAACGACGCCACCTGCTTTTTTGACTCCCCCTCAGATGCTTGGGACTGGCTGGAGGAAACTGGCTCGGCCGCATCACCTAGACCACCTGAGGATCCCTCAGTACACAAACTGAGTAGGCGCAGTAGTCGGAGGTGTAGGGGCGGAAGAATGCGCCAACAGACCTCACCGATTAATGCCCCAGATCCGGAGCAGATTTTGTCGGAACGACAAGATGAGCTGCACGTGGCGCCAACTCTTCAAGCCGCGAGATCACCATCACCTTCCACGGCGTCCCCATCCAGATCCAGGGGAGACGCTGACTCCTTACCGGCATGGTCCGCCGACTCAGACTCGCTTCACCTTCCTGATGTCACTCCTCAGACCTCGGACATTATCCGACTGTCCTGATTAGATTTGGTTTCCTTCACTCGTTTGGCACACACCTCCTTAGTACTTTGCCGTTCGAGCCTGCGCCCACTTACTGGTAACATAAGGCATAAGACCGCACTATAATATACACGCACGTAGACACTCATACTTGCTACTTCATAGTGTTACTTACCAGGAGGAAGGGCTACGTGCTCACCTGAGTGACCCTCTCAGAGTCAGCATCTGACTATGTGTTAGTTGCCATGGTTGGGCACATCTGCTTGGGTCAACTCCCGTTAGAGGCTCGCTCTTATGTAGTTCCACGACTTAGCTATAGACGTTTTGGTTTACCCCGAACAGTTACTGCTATTCCTAGTGACATGCTGCTGCATTATACGCTTTTATATTGCACAACTGCTCTGCTGACTAAGTCCTACTGTTATAACCCGATCCCATGACAAGCATTAATATCATCACCTGGAACCTAAGAGGGATACATACCCCCGCGCGCAGATATTCAATTTACGCATATCTACAGCGTAGGTCCACCGGTATTGCCCTACTCCAGGAGACACATTTGACAAGCCCGGAGGCTGCACGGTTGAGACACCGCTGGCGGGGACAAGTGTACAGCACAAATTTCTCCTCCCTGGCAAGAGGCGCATTATTTGGGTGAAGGCAGGGATCCCTTGGGAAGAGGAAGAGGTGGAACTCGACTCCGAAGGGCGCTATGTTTTTCTAAGGGGTAAACTCAATGGGCAGCCCCTATTACCGGGTTCAATTTATGCCCCTAACATTGAACAGAACACCTTCCTTCGTGGCCTCTCTACAATATTACCCCGCTGGAGCGATGTCCCATGATTCTTGGGAGGGGACTTCAATTCAGTCCTAGATGTCTCGCTAGATCGCGCTTTCCCACCCCTTACACGCACTGCGTCATCATCGAAAGCACAAGCGCTGCGCATCTGGTTAGGGCACTGGTCCTTGACGGATGTTTGGCGTGCCCGCAATCCTGAATCCCGTGTATACTCTTTCTACTCACCTGTCCATAACTTGCATGTGCGGCTGGATCGTATACTGGCCTCAACTGCATGGCTTCCCTTAATCCAAGATACCGTGTATCTTGCCAGCACACATTCAGATCATAACCCCCAATCCATGCTGATTAGTTGGGAAAAGAGGCCTCCTCCGATCCGTACCTGGCGGTTGCAAACGGCATCACTTGACGATCAAGCCTTTCGCAGCTCCCTGCAAACAGCGTTGCTCGACTACTTTGAGCATAGCGCCTGCTCCACAGGTTCTCTCTTGATAGAGTGGGAGGCCTTTAAGGTCGTGACTAGGGGACACTGCCTGGGCCTCACCTGGAACATTCGTAAACAGCTAGATACCTCCCTGGATACTATCAAGCGAAAACTCCTTTGTTACGAATCCACGTCAGTCACTCACCCCGAAGCCAAAGCACAACTGGACGCATTGCAGGCGGACCGGCTGGAGCTTCTAGACAAGTTGTGTTGTCGCAACTACTTAGCTCACTCAGCACGTACCCTTGCCGCGTCGGATAAGGCAGATAAACTACTTGCGTACCTAATAAGACAGGAGCACCTTCACCGTCCCATACATTCCATAAGAGACTATTTGGGGCATATGCGATACACGCAACTAGACATTTATGCAGGCATGGCTAGACACTATCTACGCTTTATATATTTAGTGCACATGGGGACTCCTAGCAAAAAAGCGCCTTTTTGGACTCAGTGGAGTTTCCCACACTGCCCCTTGACCAGCACCTTACAGTGGATTCCCCCATATCAGTCGACGAAGTACAGGAGGCGCTCTTGTCACTGGCATCGGGAAAAGGGCCGGGCCCGGATGGGATCCCTGCTGAGTTCTTTAAGATGTACGCAGATGTCCTTATTCCACGCCTACACGCCCTCTTTAACTCGGCAATAGACAACTCCGCCCTGCACCTTCTTTATGCATGGCCAATGTAGTCTCCTTATTGAAACCAGGCAAGGATCCCATAGCCCTGGGGTCTTACAGACCCTTGGCATTTTCAAACACAGATTATAAAATACTTGCGAAGATTCTCGCTAATCGTCTTGCGCCCTACATTCCCACCTTGGTACACTAGGACCAGAATGGGTTCATCCCGACCTGTAACACCACTCTTAACCTCCGCCGCTACTTTAGGGTGGCGCAATATGGCCCACTGATATTGCCTTGCTCAGGTTGCTTAGTTCTAGACCTCGAGACAGCCTTCAACTCTCTCGAATGGGACTATCTTTTTGCAGTTTCACCCAGGTTTGGCATAGGTGGCTTCTTTATTAACATGGTCAGGCTGCTGTACAAACACCCAACTATTTGTGTTAAAACCAGGCCCTATATCTCTGACTCCATAGCCGTTGGTCACGGGACCAGGCAGGGCTGCCCGTTATATCCCCTTCTTTTCTCCTTAGCAGTGGAGAAGCTGGCTGCATATATCTGCACCAGAATAGACGTGGGCATTCCCCTTGGTGATGGGGCACACACAGTCTCTCTATACGCAGACGATATTCTGCTATATGCGAGAGATCTTCACTCCATCCCTCCCTCGCTAGATCTGGCACTATCATTATTCGCTACTGCATCAGGGTTGCGTGTCAATGCATTGAAGTCCACCCTTTTCCCCTTCTCCGTGGCCAACCCTGACCCTGGACACTCTCTGGGTGGTGTTCTGGTGCCATGGTGTGTCAACACCTTCCGATACTTAGGTGTCCGCATATACCGGTGTAAAACCGATCTATTTTAGGGCAATATCATTCGAGCCTCATCTGCTATTCAGTCGCAGATGCCTTCTGGGAAACTCTTCCGCTGTATCTCTGGCAGAGTCGCCCTCACAAAAATAGTGGTCCTTCCTTGCCTCCTTTATTACTTTACTAACCTACCCCTCTATATTTCTCCATCCTTCTTTAACAAATTTCAGAAAATAATGAATGACTTTATCTGGGGGACATCTAGACATAGAGTTCCCATTAAGAAGCTTTACCTACCAGCTGGGCAGGGTGGCCTTGCGGTGCCTAACTTCGAGCGCTATTACCTAGCCGCTCAGATACAATGGATAGCCAGGTGGCTAGCTTCCCGTCACTTGTCTGACACAGCCACTCTACAATCTCCTAAACCATATCACACTCTGCTTCACCCGTTTCATCCATGTGCGAAACCCAGATGCATAGATTCCTTGCTACTCTCAGTAGTCTATAAATTCTACTGTAGAAGCCTATTTATCACCCGCTGCACCACGCCATATGCCCCTTCTATCCCCCAGTTAGGGACACCCAGGGGGCGATTGATTACCACGGCGGCGAACTGTACAATTGGGACACGGCTGGTATCCATGACACAGGGGACCTCTTCCGAGATGGTACCCTTATCCCATACACTGAGCTCATATTGGAGGAGGGTCTCCATCCAGGGTACTTCTTATTGCGCTGCGCACTCATAGCCGCACTTTCATCCAGATGGGGTAATCGGACCGCGGAACCTCCAACACACCACATGGTTCAATACTTACACATAATTGGTGAAGGGGGTCACCTAATCCGATGGTTCGCAACTTCCCTCCGTCAGCATGCGTCAGTCTCGCTAACCCCCTTAAAGCTACACTGGGAGGACGATCTGGGACGTGCCCTCTCTGATACGGAAAGGACAGCCGCATTGGAAGACCCAACATGCGTCCCCGCAATTAGCGTTTTCGCCAAATTCAGTTTTTTATTCTACACTGAGCATACCTCACCACAGCCCAGATTAATAAGTACTTTCACCGCACGGACTCAGCTTGCCCTAGATGTCGCTTAACCAATGCAGGACTACGGCACATGCTATGGCATTGCCCTGCCCTCAGAGAGTACTGGACTGACGTGTCGGCCACCCCGGCCCACTGCACTGAACGTGACATTCCTTTCCAGTGGGAGGTCTATATCTTACACCTCTTCAAGAGGGGCAGGAAGAATAGGGTCAATTCCTGTTTCCGAGACTTGGGCCTATTTACCGCTAAACGCCTAATCACTAAGCAGTGGAAAATGCCAGTGGCTCCACATGTAGTAGCTTAGCGGTGCTCTTTACTTAACTGGGTCAGGGCGGAGGGCGTCGCCCTGCAAAGGGAGGACCGTCTGGGTATCCCCAAATTGCCCCTAGCCAATAGTTGGGGAGGGCTATTGTAGCCGATCTGCAGAAACTAGATGCAGCCTCTGGGAGCTCTTAAGGGAGGGCAGGGGATCAGACAGTTGCAACGTCATAAGTTGGGAATACTTCTCAGTATGTATGTCCTCGGAGATATATCTGGGGCAGAATTATACCTTATTCGGTCAGCAAGCTAGCTCATGGATGCTTAACATCTTATACACACGGATAGGTGCCCGATTAAGTGCATCGCAGCAGCAGGTCACTGGTGGTTAACCCACCTCTCTTTAAACTTACTTAGTCCTCATTCTCTTGAACCCTACTCCCATTGTTCAAATCTGTGACATAACACGATTGGATTGTCTGTATTACTTGTACCACATGGCGATACCCAAGTCACAATTGTTAAGGACAAGCGACAATCTAATGTATGATCTTTGATTTTTCCTTGCATTGCACTATGTATGCTTAATGGACTTATAGTCATCCCAATACCAGGGGTCGCTATTGTGGTTATATTGTGTATATTATTATTGTTCTGCTCTTATTGCTCAGTATGAAATGTCAATAAACATATTAAAACAAAAAAGAAAAATCAGGTGGACATGGATCTTGAAGAGACCTAGACTTACTCTGAAATATGATTTCTTCAATTCTCTCTGTGGACATCAATTCGAACTGGGTCAGGGGATCACATTTATTTCCACTATCTGATTGGGTAAAACTATTTTGTTTTAAAGTCAGATGGTTAGAGAAATGAACTAAGATTTTTTCTTCGAACAAGATTGATAAATTGTCACAGGGGTAATAGATACAAGACAATTGTGAGATTGAACAGATTCCTTGAAAAAACGTTCTTAGAAGGTTATTTGGCAGCATTGTATTGTAGTATTATCTCTACACTTGTCTGACCTGTTTTGTATTGTTTTAAGGCCGTGCTGTATACCAGTTTAGAGTTTGTATTGCAATCCTATGCCAAACTCTTTCTGAACATTTGTAGCCTCACTTTGAATCTGCTAGCTCCTTCAAGTACCAATGGGCATCTCCAAGTGTGTTTTCTTTCACATAGTTAAACCTGTTCTGTGTGCTTCTGAGAAATGTCCCTGTTAGAAAAGGCAAAGATGAAAAGTGTCCAAGTTTCAGGACCAAGGCCTTAGATACCAGTCCACGGTTTCTAGTTGCATTAGCCTCCCACAACTAGATCAGGTGTAAAAAAAACAGGTTTAATGACACCTGGGTATTCTCTGCAGCATCTTCTTTTGTCAGGACGCCCTTTTGCGATTCAAATGACCAGAGAAGAAACCTGCATTAGAGAAGCCCATTTGCAGCTACGTCACAGCACGAGGGAGGACGTTTTAAAGGTGAACCAGGCTTTCTGGCCTGGGCATTGATCCCTTTGTCCTTGTGGGTCAGCAAGAGACCCCAATCCAAGAAGTTCATATTAGAACTGGAGAGACAACACTCTCACAGCTTGGTGGGAACCTTTCCAGCAGCAGCATAAGATTATCTTTTTCGTTACCAGGCAGCTGCTGTGGAAGGGTTTTAAAAAGGGTAACCCAGTCTTTGAATGGAGACAATCCCAAAACAAAAAGACTTGCATTTTCCCTGTCTGACATTTTCACCTAGATGACTCTAGGATCTCTGTTCCAGTAAAGCACACTTCTGAAACGGGCACAGAGTCCTGTGTACTAAAACAATTCCAGATGTCAACCACCTGATTGACTTTTGTCCCTCCCACCTTCTCCAAACTCATCTCACAGCCAGCCCAGTCAGGCATCTCAAGGTTTAATGTGTCCATCCCTCCAGGCCCCAGTTGCTATCATACAGTGTTGTTAAGAGCCCCTCCTTAGCTGGCAATACTCCTCTTCACCTTGCTTTCACTGGGAGATGTGGCCAGGGTAGAAGAAGCAGGTTTGTCTCATTCCCTACAGTCCACTGTTACAGAAGTTTTTTTGGGAATGGAATGTGCCTTGTATGGTGTACTGCAGTGTATTAGCATGTGCCCCTGCCCAGAGTGCCCGACTGCATATATATCTGGCTTCTTTGTTTGGCCCTGGTGTCACGCCAGTGTATCATGTGCACAGTGGTCTAGGCCTGTCCCGGACGATGCAAGGTCCAGGAGCTATACTGTGGCCTGGATGGCCACAACAACTATACCCCCAGAGTAGTCATAAGTCTACTATCCCTACCTTGGGTTTAGCACATTAGGTGGTGGCAGCATACAGCGTTTTGTGATCTCATAGTTGACAAGTCCCTTTTATCTGTGTCAGTTAGAGTGTGGCTACTGGCCTCTCTCACCAAAGTTCTGCTGTTATGTGACAACCTAAAACTGGCACCCTATATTGTTGTATTCCTCTTAGGGTGTCCATACACGGGCTTTCCTGTATCATGTCCTTATATAGGCACAATTCGCCCTGCCCTTATATAGGCATAAAATCCAAGGCCTTATTTAGGCATTAAACCGTGCACTCCAAATACAGGCAAGGTCTCTGACAACCGTCCACCCTAACGTCACAACGAGTTCTTGAAGAACAGACCCTTAGGCTTCGGGAGTTTCCCTAGCACAGGACTATTGATTTCTTCAAGGACTCATCTATTATGCATGAACCGTTATACCTTAGGGGTTCATTCATGACTTCTGCTGTCCGATTCACATCAATGCTAACATTCTAAGGTACCTCTCAGGTATAAATATACCTTCCCTAGCCCTTGTAAACTAGAGGAGACCTCGACTTCAGAGGAGCCCGTTTCCCGGCCTGACGCACTGAGAAGACGCTGTCATCCCTGCACGCAGAGAGTCCAGCTTCCAGTGATCTGACTTCCTTCGCGGGGTGTTGGAGTTCGAGTCTGGCAAGAGATTCCTACCTCTCTCATTCTTAAGGTATGGGGCTGACTAGAAACTAGAGGGACTCTTGGCATACTTGGCATACTAGACTTAACATACTCTTAGTATACCATAGTAAGGAATACTTCACCTACTTCATACCTCTCCCTACACCTAGGTTAGGTTAGGTACATTGGGGTAGAACTAGCTTAGCAACGCATCGTATGAGTACTCGCATTTTTAGTCTGTGTTATTTATGTAAATGAATATCTACTAAAGATCATGCAAGCGCAGTATTATTTATTTCTACTGCTTACGCTGTACATTATTTATCTTGCATACTGTCTTGGGATCGTAACAGCACATTTTACTTACACAAGAAGAAGACTGTTCAATAAACCTTTTATTGAAACGCCCGTCTATTCTTTCTGTGTAACTTTGAGGAAAACTAAGCATGCACGATTGAGCTGAGTGAAATAGTTATCTATTGTTTCTACGACTCTGGGACACGTTCTGATTCTAAAGGGAAACAAAGTTGTCATGTTTTGCGGCTGCCAGAAACTACTCCCTTCTTGTTTGTCAAGGAGTTTCTAGTGGCCTCTGAGCTAGCTGGCACAAGTAATTAAGTTTAATATACTCGATAGGGACATACTGACCTTAGTCCTATGTCAAACCTATAGGGGATATTATTCCAATGCGCAGAGCCTATTAGGGAAATAGGAGCTACACTACATGCGCCCAATGTTTGGTAAGGCGGTAATTTAACGCTAGATACTGAGTAACTCAGCCGTGCTTTTTCTCTCAGAGACCCCTACCCATATACTCCAAAAGACGTCTGGAGTGGGCAGGGTTAAGTATCCGCCACGGCTACAGAGGGAAGCACCCTATATATTAGCTGTTTGGTTTGCTCAACGTTGAAGGATACAGTGTTCCAAAATATTGTGCACCTTATCTTTGTTTCCTTGAAACTTGTTCTACATTTTTCAAATAACAAAATGTCCATAACAGGGGACGAAGCCACCGGAAACGGTGGAGCTGCGGCTGACCCAGCCATGGCAGTTTTAAATTTTACCGGTTTAAATGAAACCGAGGAGGGTGTTATAGACATCCATCCAAACTTAAGAAGAGCCATCACTCTAAAACTCATAAAACATGGCCTACGACCAAGAGGCGGTAGAGCAGTTTTCGTGATCGAGGCAACGAATCCTTTCAGACAGAGGTATTCTATTCATGGGTAATATTTCCTGAATCAAATTCAGTTACAAAAATGTTTCACTTCTACAAAGAAGATGATCCACCAGAGGAATACATTCCTTTCGAGGATATAGAAATTCCATTAACATACCAAGAGCATCAGCTCTGGTTTAAAGGCGCCCTAAAACATCACAGAAACATTACCAGGCTCGGTCCACTAGGTAGACCAGGAGCAACATGGCCGATTCTAGCCGGCTACACACCTCATCCTGAACTGGATATAATGTCAGATGAGGAACTACTTACTCAACTTACAGAGTTAATAAAAATATACAGACAATTGGTCCAATATGTCATGCGGACTTTCACAGTCCAACCACCATTGACACTTCCAAATCAAACTCCTCACCAGGGGAATACACTAAAAATTACACCACAGACTCTATACGCAGTCATGGGTAAAATGCCCACAAAACGTGAGCAAATTCCATTCTGGATAGCTCAAAAAATTACTCTAATCGAAGTAGTATTTCCAAATACTAGCCCGTATGAGAAACACAGAATCCTAACAATCAGTTTACCGATGGGGATCACACCACAACTGGAAGACTGCACCACTTGGGGCTCAGTCTTTGCTGCCATCTATACTAAAACACATGGCATTCCGTCAATTGCGGTAATACCTGATGTCCTAAAACAAATTCAAAACGAATACGGGGCAGAGCCTGCTCTAAATTTAGGTATGAAATTACTGAAAAATTTCGACCAGGTCTCAACAATAATATTATCTAATATTAAAGGGAGGCAGCAGCAGTGGCGATCCGCCAAAAATTAAGGAATTCGATGTTACAGAACATCAAACTGAACTACCCAGAATAATTGAACAATCTTATGCAGAATTAGGCAGAGATAGTTTGGGTGGAAGACCAGTGAAGCCGAAACTATCTGAAAGTCCTGAGAAGGACACAATAAAACAAACTCCTACATCTTCTAAAAAGAAGTGGGAGACTAATAAACAAAATTCAAACAAGAAACGTTCTCAATCCCGAGGTAGGTCTCCTCAAAAGGAGCCCTCTGAAAGGAGGTATAACCTCAGGAATAGGGATAATTTGAGAAAACCTGACGGGTATCAAGATACTGATACACGTTCCTCTCGTCCCTTTCAGATCTCATCACAGACTTCGGAAAGAAGAGGACGGTCAGAACATATAGAAGAACGCGTGAAATCGAAAGACGACAAACACGCTCCGAAAAATAAAACAAAACCTCAATTCTCCAAAAAGAAAGTAGCAGGTCTGAAGATCAGACATGCCGAGAATACTGAGAACACAACTCAAGAACGGAGAATGGGCTCAGACAATGCTGGACAGTGCAGCATAAGTCACAATAGCTCGCCAGAACCTGAAGGAACTTCTGGAGATAGTGGACTTGAATGAGTACATTAAAGTAGAGACTGTAGACACCAGGGTTAGTACTCCACAAAAGTTATATGAAATAACACTCCGGATGGAGGGAGACATACCAAAACAGGTGAAAGTACTCTTTTTTGGAAAAACTTTCAAGGGGCTATGACATACTTCTAGCAGAAAAAGACTGGCCACCACAATTTGTCAGGGAGTGCCCACACGGCGAGGACAATATTATGCCTGCCTTCTCCAACCATATTCCAATTCACCTAAAATATACATATGCCAGGAAATGGGCAGTAGCCCAGGCCCCAGCATTATATAAAAATCACGTAGGATGGGATGAGGACTCACCTCACCATAAAATACATCTAAAACATGAACCAACTGCACAAAGGCAGTACCCAATAAAGCAAGAAGCTAAAAAACAGGTCAGGGAGATCTTAGATCAACTTGAATACCAAGGGGTGATTGAAACATGCACCTCCTCAATGAACAATCCTTTGTTTCCTGTCTCCAAACCAGACAATACATATCGTCTAGTTTTGGATTACAGACACCTAAACACTTGTTCTAAAAATTTTGCAGTGCAAAATGCACATAGCACAGCATTAATGAATAACATTGTGCGTAAAAATACAAAACAACATTAGATATCTCAAATGGTTTCTTTTGTCAAAACATAGCACCTGAAAGCAGGTACTTAACAGCATTCTCCATAATGGGGACCCAGCGTCACTTTTGTCGCCTCCCACAAGGGTTCAAGAACAGCCCAGGGTTATTCTCAGCGAGAGTAACGGAGTTACCACAAATTTATGACAATGAGGCATTGTCCTATGTCGAAGACATCTATCTGACAGACGATGACCTGGAAAAACACTTGAACAGGGTGAGTACCATTATACCGGGCTTCGCCTCTGAGGGCTACAAGTTCAACTTTAAAAAATCCAGAATTGCCCATCTCAATGTCCTATTTCTAGGATATGAGCTTTCAAGTGAAGGCAAGAGCTTGGCAGCTAACTTTCTAGAAAAGTGTGCGCTGCTCCAACCTCCAAAAACGCAAAAAAACTTACAATCCATCCTGGGTTTCCTAAATTTTGGAAGAACCTACATTCTAAACTACACAGAAAGGGTTAAACCTCTCTACGCATTAATCAAACCTGATTTTTCAATCAAAAATTGGACAAACGAACACACAGAAATCTTGCGTTCACTCCAGGCTAACATGTTAGCAACAAATCACTTACAAACACGCGTAAGTCAACGCAATTTGGTGATCCGAATAATTTCGGGTCAATGCGGATTCACCTACTTAACATTTAATGAGGGTGAAAAAATACCAATCGCATACAAATCTCATTTGTATACACAAGCGGAAATGCACTTCAGTTCAACTGAAAAAATTCTGACAGCAGTTCAAACCGCTGTAGCAAAAGAAAGAGCCTTAGCCCAAGGGAAACGCATTATTGTCGTAACCCCAGTACCAGCTTTAGAAGCGGTTACAAAAGCAAGCATTCAAAATGCAAAAGCATTACATCCAAAATGGATACAATGGGTTAATTCTCTTGCTGCAACAGATGTTGAATATGTTTTTGATCCAGATTTAAAAACACAAGCATTCCTGCAATATGAACAAGAATGTCCTCTGCCCACTGAAATTCTGCTGCTCGATCAGTACGAATTCATAATTTACACTGACGGATCCGCACAGCCCGCAACAGGGAGTAAGCAAGCTTACAGTGCAGCGTGTGCAATCGTTAAAGGTCGCATGCGAGATGGCATCTTCAGACCTATGGTCACAAAAACCCAGTCTCTAGGAGATTGTACAGCTCAGTGAGCTGAACTACAAGCATTCAAACTGGCACTTGAAAGTACAGATCGAGAATTCCCCACACTAATAGTGTGCGATTCCTTTTACTGTGTTCAGTCGTATAATGAATATATACAAAACTGGCTTGAAAATGGTTTCAAAGATGCGAAAGGTGGCACAATAAAGCACAAAATGCTTTGGGAACAAGTAGTTCAGTTGAAAAATGAACTACCAAAGGCTCACGTGATCCACACACTGAGTCATCAACGTGATGGCGTTCACGTTGCAGGGAATTTATTGGCTGACGAAGCCGCAAAGGGGGCTGTTCAGACGGCTTCCGTAGCTGCGATCACTCGTTCAAAAACAAAAATAGACGCTGAGATAATGTTGGCTGTCAATGCTTCAAGCAAGGGCAGCAGTGCAGCGTTACCAAAAAGTTTCCACTCAAGTACTCTTATGTAATTGATGCGAACAACGTTCCTTTGCTCGAATCCCTGGAGTGGGGGATAGGGTAATTCCAAACAAGGAACGCAGATTAGGACTAATCCTAGCAGCACCCGAAGGGATAGCTTCTGCCCATGCAGGTGTTTCTGCAACAGTATCTTTGCTCAAGCAAAGATATTGGTGGCCTGGCATTCGGAAACAGACAAAGAACTAGGTTTTAGAATGTGATATATGCCAACAGATGAAAGTCTCCACAGTGAAACACCCCGCGCAGACACCCCTGTTAATTTCAGACAAACCATTAGCTTGGGTTTACCTGGACCACTGCGGTCCCTTGCAAAGGGACGGTAACTATAAATAGATCATGGTTGCAGTGGATTCATGCTCTAGGTTCCTATGGATATGGCCTCAGCGCTCGGCTGACGCTCGAACTGTTTTAAAAGATTTGCGAGTCTTTATCGGCACATACGCAATAGGCACGCTACATTCTGACCAGGGCCCTGCGTTTAGCTCTCGGGCTTACAAAGAAGCCATGGCCAGTCTGGGCGTTGCATTGCGGTACTCCTCTCCATTCCATCCTGAGGGAAATTCGGTTGTGGAAAGGAAAAACCGGGACATAAAGCAGTCTATAACAGCTAGGGTATTAGGTTCGGGTGATGGGTCAAACATCTTTATGGGGTCCAGCGCTCATTGAACAACCTGCCAAGAAGATCTCTAGGAGGGGTCACTCCATATGAGGTCCTATTTGGGACAAGAATGTGGGTACCAGATCTCGATCACGTAGGCACAGTGGTGGAAAATAAAACGTTTGATATCAAAGATCGTTTGGCTATTTTACAGGAACTCAACGAACTAAGATCGAAACAAAGCAACGTATTCCTGCAGCCAACCACCACTGGGGAAAAACCGGCGGTCCCAACAAGGCCTGTCTGGTTTCCAAAAGTTGGAGATCTAGTCAGAGAAAAAATTGCGGACAAGAAGGAATTTGGACCTTCTTACAGACAACCAGTACCTGTCCTAGCAGTTCAAGGAACAAGAACAGTACTTCTGCCGCCCCTTGCTGGAAGAAAGGAGAAAAGATTTGTGTCCATCGACCTCATCAAACCACAGTATGTGGCCAATACTAAATAGTAGGCCTCGTGGACTCCGACCTAGTAGCAGACGCACTCCTCTCGCTACTATCCAAGAGGTTCAGACTGAAAGACTGATAACCATCGAGAATTCAGCTGTAGCAGATGAAGGACTAGGCAACAATGCAATGGAACTCATCCCTCTTGAAAACCAAGTAACAGTTCGTCCAAATACACCTGTCTACACCAATGTAGCGAGTGATCAACTGGTTCCAGCGATTTCTACAAATCCTGATGCAATTCCAACAATTGACAGAACTGCTTCTGGCTATTTCATTAACTTTGATACGTTCTCAGAAGATCCGAGTGAACCTGAAACGACGCCAGCATCATTCAAATTCAAGCAGCAAGTACAAGACTTTCTTCACTTTCTGAAAAAGACTTATCTGGTTTCACCATGGATTGAACTCTGGATTACATCTGGACTATTTGTTTTCCTGCTCTGGCTAGCTTTGGTTACAACTGTGAGCGTGCTTATAAGTGGCAGATACATCCATGTGAATACTGAAGGAAAAGACGTGAACGTACTTTTGAAACCTCATAAATCTTCCCATCGTGAAGCAAGAGACTTGTCATCAGTGAACATCACAGCCGTTCCTATACAGGATGGTATAGTGTGGGACAAAACAGATTTTGATTTCTTCGGCCCGACGGAACAATTGAACATTCCACATTTGTTTAAAATTTCACTAAGTGATCTAATTTCGTCCAGTACCTATTCTGATGATTGGGACTTTGAGACTGTTAACGACATAATGTTTGACCTAGAAAAATCTGCTGCATTTTCTAAAAATGAATATTTAGAGGGTTCATCAGACTATGAACAGCTGTATTGCTATAACCACTATGGTCATCATTATTTGCATAAATCTGCATACCCTAGAAATGTGTTTATGTTTAACCAATGGGAGCATTGTCCTACACCACCACAAGGTAGTTCAAAAACATTTGCTAACAAGTTTCCATATTTTTCAGATTACAATACATCTGATCCAGAAACGTTTTACTATAAAAATGTAAACAAAACAGGACTGAAAATTATGTTAACTAATACAAAACAGATTTACTCTGCAGCATTTATTGCCCAACTCTCTAGACAGGGTTTCGACTTATGGAAAGACACAGTAGACACAAAAACTGTCTGGGGTACTAAAGATTGGCAAGTGCGCGGAATAGAAGCTTTATTTAGAGCCTGTATCATCCCTGAACAAATAATGTTTTTGAATGAAACTGTCCAACAAACATCTTGTCTTGGACTAGCCAAGATCAAAGAGATGAAAACACCTTCTGTACCAACACCTGCCGGTGATAACAAAACACAGGCAGCGGTTACAGTTGACCAAATACTACAACTCAACAGATCTAATCCTGATTGGAGAAAATGGTTGATCTGGCCCACAAACACGAACAACTGTCAGGAAAGATTCCTGAATAAAACTCAGGGCTTTACTATTCATAGGCCAGACCCAAGATACGTCCAAAGACAGCATCCGGGGGTAGTAACAACATACAGTGTAGGTAAATTATGCCTCGATTGGCTTCAGAAATCTACACTACAGGATGTGAAACAACACTTATCCTTACTTAAAGAAGACGCAGACCTTAGCGAATTCTTGCTTGGACCAAGAATACTGCGTCAAAAACGTTTCATATATGCCGGCATTTATGCTGCCTATAATGAAGCATGGAAAGTGTCACAGATGGAGGCCGCAGAACGAATACGTGAACTTGATCGTATTAATTTAGAGAAAACCCTCTCTGTGGTCGACAATGGGTTAACAACTTTGTCCTCCAGAATATATTCATTGGATGGCATTGTATCCTCTGCTATCGACATACTAGAACAAGATTTGGCGATGTTACAGCAAGGCCAATCTCAATTACGTTCTATTGTGTTATTAAGCTGGACGCTGCAATCTTTGCGTGCGGGCTATGTGCCTTGGCGTTTTATCAACACGTCAGCTCTGTTTGCAGAATACAATCTAACTGATAAACAGATCAACTGGCACAAAGAGGAGCAAAGTATACAGTGCTGAGCATTGAAAAACTGGAAAAGTTACCATTCACAGTGGCAGAAAAACCAGCTACAGAATGGCTCATTCATGGCAAAATCACATTACCTGTGACTACTTTTCAGTTTCAGTATTGCCTCAGACAAATGCAAGCAGGCAAATATGAAAGGTTGGGTAAGGAATACATTAAGACATCTTGGAATTTACTGTATACATATAGATGTTGGAGTGGGGATCGTGAAGTGTTTTTGAGCGGTACACACTGTAAACGTGCACTGAGCAGTTCACTTATATGTCAGGACATTTCTTTACACGGGGCTTGTAATGGTTCTGTGGCAAATTTGTCTTGCCATCAGCAGGGTACACCAGCTGCTGTGATTAATCCAACGTTTGGACAACTTTCTAATGGGAGTTACCTCATGTTGAATGATCAGAGTTGCTGCGGCATGTTGCCAGGCATCCCATATCTAGTAACGGTCAACTCCAGGGTCACTTGCTGTATGCAAGTATTGTTTGCTCCAATAGACACAGTCAGGGAGTCGCCTCTATGGCCTTCGCTGAACGTCTTTTATAAGATTTGATACTTTGAGCAGAATGAAAGCCATGCTTTTACAGCAAACAGTGCCTTTGACCTCGGCCAAAGAAACCTATGATCTACAAGTAGCAAGGACTTCGGCTGAGATACAGACTTTAATATGTACAAACTGCCCTATACATTTAGTGGAAATGATAGGACGTATCTTTAACATGTCTGATACAACCGGAATTGTACATGTATTTAAGAGCATCTGCTCCGGTCTGTTAGCACCTTTCCAGGCAATACTCGGAATCATCCCGAACTTTGCACATTCGGTGTTTGGTGGCATACCATTAATTCTAGCACTTGTTGCCGGAATTATATTTCTCTTCCTGCTATTACGCTATGGCCAGCCTATTCGCAGACATCACTCCGAGCGAAATGGAGAAAGCTCTCCTTGAACGAAAGTGCCATGAGCGAATAGTACAGCTTTTGGGCATGACTCGTCTACGGGACCTTAATACCACGTGGTTCCTGTCATTCAGACCAATCTGGCAAGATTGCATCTTACCTGTTCTACGATGCCTGCTATGCGGTGAAGAATGCGTGTTGGACACCTGTCTAACATTTCCATCAGCAACGCCAACGGATGTCGATACTCTGCTGGTCCCGATAACGGCCCATGCTCTGTGTTGTCCCCAGAGGCTACCAATGCTGATGTCAGCGTTCATTGAGATCTCACAGACGCTTCCGGCTGCTGCTGAGGTACGAGAAAGATCTACAGGCACACAGGTAACAACGGACGCGAACATTGCTGCGGCAACCTATGCTGAAAGCGATGCTTCACATCTCTGTGCAATTAATCTACTACACGAGGTGTTCCAACTGACACCAACTTCAGTGGAAGATATTTTGTCTACAGAAATAGATGATCTCATGTTTACACCAGACCCGTAAACTGACTGATTCAACCCACAGTGTTCCAGAGATGCAGTAACAATTTGGCCTTCATATTTCAAAACCTTGGAACTCTTCCAAAATTGAACTTTTTCCCCATTTTTCGAACTAAAATGGCACTTCAATCTGCTTAAAGTAGAACTAGCCTTATAGTACAGAGTTCGTGGTACTTCCTCAGACACTTTGTCATCTTATTTTGTCTATAAAGTTCATTAATTTTCATGACATGAAATGACTGATTTTGAACAACTTATCGATCATTTTTTTGTGTCACATGTAAATATTACTGCTTATTTCATTCATATTGCATTTTATTTTAAATATATGCCTGAAATGAAAAACAATGCTTCAAATGTACAGTACCTTTTGCATTCTAATAGGTTTTTTAAATGGTTTTATTAAATATTTTAGCAATATGCGGTACTTCATTTAATGTTTAGCATTTTAAATGTTTAGCATTTTAGTATTATCGTACACACGAAAGTGGAGTGGGTGTTGTATTCCTCTTAGGGTGTCCATACACGGGCTTTCCTGTATCATGTCCTTATATAGGCACAATTCGCCCTGCCCTTATATAGGCATAAAATCCAAGGCCTTATTTAGGCATTAAACCGTGCACTCCAAATACAGGCATGGTCTCTGACATCCGTCCACCCTAACGTCACAACGAGTTCTTGAAGAACAGACCCTTAGGCTTTGGGAGTTTCCCTAGCACAAGACTATTGATTTCTTCAAGGACTCATCTATTATGCATGAACCGTAATACCTTAGGGGTTCATTCATGACGTCTTCCGCGGTCCGATTCACGTCAATGCTAACATTCTAAGGTACCTCTCACGTATAAATATACCTTCCCTAGCCCTTGTAAACTAGAGGAGACCTCGACTTCAGAGGAGCCCGTTTCCCGGCCTGACGCACTGAGAAGACGCTGTCATCCCTGCACGCAGAGAGTCCAGCTTCCAGTGATCTGACTTCCCTCGCGGGGTGTTGGAGTTCGAGTCTGGCAAGAGATTCCTACCTCTCTCATTCTTAAGGTATGGGCGGACTAGAACCTAGAGGGACTCTTGGCATACTTGGCATACTAGACTTAACATACTCTTAGTATACCATAGTAAGGAATACTTCACCTACTTCATACCTCTCCCTACACCTAGGTTAGGTACATTGGGGTAGAACTAGCTTAGCAACGCATCGTATGAGTACTCGCATTTTTAGTCTGTGTTATTTATGTAAATGAATATCTACTAAAGATCATGCTAGCGCAGTATTATTTATTTCTACTGCTTACGCTGTACATTATTTATCTTGCATACTGTCTTGTGATCGTAACAGCACATTTTACTTACACAAGAAACAAGACTGTTCAATAAACCTTTTATTGAAACGCCCATCTATTCTTTCTGTGTAACTTTGAGGAAAACTAAGCATGCACGATTGAGCTGAGTGAAATAGTTATCTATTGTTTCTACGACTCTGGGACACGTTCTGATTCTAAAGGGAAACAAAGTTGTCATGTTTTGCGGCTACCAGAAACTACTCCCTTCTTGTTTGTCAAGGAGTTTCTAGTGGCCTCTGAGCTAGCTGGCACAAGTAATTAAGTTTAATATACTCGATAGGGACATACTGACCTTAGTCCCATGTCAAACCTATAGAGGATATTATTCCAATGCGCAGAGCCTATTAGGGAAATAGGAGCTACACTACAATATGTAGGGTGTGGGTGTAGGGTGCATGTAGCACATGTGTAGTAGTAGGTCTGTGTGTACATGAGTTTGAGTACTAAAACTAGTGGGGTTAATTTTGGACACCCCTGGTTTACCACAGTACAAGATGGAGAATGAGGATAGATTCAATACTGCCTGTATTACTGTGGCTGAAGGGTGGTGATCCAAACACTGAAGTGAGGAGGATGAAGACAGGGCTAACTTTAGACATTCCATGAATATTTTGTTAGCAAGGGGCTGTAGATACATTCTCACTGAGCACTGCCATTTGGTTGATGTTGGGGTGAAAAGAGACTCAAGTGGGAGAACCAACACACCACCAAAACATGGAATCCCAACCACAGCCAGGGACGAGCAGGTCTGCATCCAGTAATCTATTTGAGCAATCGGACTCACAGCGACACAAAAGCGGGTACTAAACAAAGGACTAGGTTTGGTCCCCCAACCTACATATAGAATTCTTTAAGTTCTTTCATTAAATATGTTCAAATACCTTTTTGCTGAGAAGGAATCTATTGAGATGGATGTGGACAAGAAGAAGGGTCCACAAAAAAAAAATCAATGTTCACTCCACCTTCCGTGAATATGCCCCCAGAACTTCTTGCCTTTGAGCAAGCTGTAACAAATGATATTGGCCAACTGAATGATAGAAAAACACACACTGCTATCAAAACGGTCCCAGAAATGAGTAGCAAGCATGCAGGGAACTCTCCACTTTGGATCCAGTGATTATGAAATAAGCAGACAAAGCGGCAGCAACCATGATCATGCCCACAGGATGTATAGAGATGAATGTCTAAAACTACTTAATGACAGCAGGAATTCTAAAAGGCTCCAAAAAGAAGTAGAAGTCAATAGGTATATGGTTGAAAACATCTAAAGAAAATGGATGGCTAACCAAGCAGGGGGCAGGCCTGTCTGAAAAACGACCGTGCATTCCCAGTTTCTAAAGGACACATGGGAAAACACCCTCCTTATGGACAGCCAATTACATCAAATCAGCATTAGAACCACTCCCAAATTTTATATTTAGCTTCTCAGACCCATAGTAAAATAAATGCCATCTTCTAACTTAAAAGACACAAAAGACATTCTCAGAATTATAGAAGCGATAATGTTTAGTCACACCTAAGAAACACTGCTTAGGACAGATGTGGAAGCGTTATAGACTAGTATTCCACAAGAGGAATCTCTCGGAGTCTTAGATGCATTATTCACTAACCTTGAAAGGGACTCTAACGCCAAAGGAGTTTGTGCTCGTTTGTGCTCACATTGCTCTCAAAAGGAATTAGTTCTAATTTGAACAAGAGCTTTTCTTCAGACACGCATGCTTAATTTGTAAAAGAATGAGTTCTGTGCCCAAAGCACTGCTCAGAAGCCTGCAGCCGGTGCTACTAAATGTAAGAGCGATATATATGGGTGTAGTCTTGTATCAACACATGCATCTTTAATATACTGCCAGACACACTCTTTCCCTTCATCTATTGACCTACACAAATTCCTGGATGCAGACCGATGCTGCCTGCTCATACTCCTAGACCTATTTGCGGACTTTAACATGGTCGACCACTAGCTTCTTTTGGATACCCTTCAAAAACAGATTGGAGCAAACGGGGTGGCCCTACAATGGTTCACATCCTTTCTACAAAACTGCTCTCAACAAATAAAAATAAACGATTCAACTTCAGATATAATTAACATTCCCTGGGGTGTACCCATGGCTCAGTCCTCTCTCCTACACTTTTCAATATTTATATGGAGCCCTAAAACTACTGAACAAAATCAAACCCTTACTCCCTCCAAATGATCTTAAATCTGCCATGCAAGCTCCGGATTAAGAACTCTGCTGCCAGACTGCTCTTACATATAAAGCCACAAGCCCACATCTCCCCTGTCTTGAAGGCCCTACATTGGTTGACGGTTGCCAGAAGATCCACATTCAAGCTGCTTTGCATCACCCACAAAGCGATACATAAAACAGGACCGCTCTTCATCAGGAATAAAATCCCCAAATACATTCAACAAAGGAACCTCCGCTCTATATTGGCACCTCAACTCAACATCCCACCATCCAAGAAAAAAAACATAGGTGGCATCTCCTCTGTTCAAGCAGCCATACTATCGAAGTCTTTACCCCCAAACATAAGATCCACGGATAACTACCTTCTCTTCAGAAGACTACTGAAGAGTTGGCTCTTCTCCACATAACCACCATAATCAAACATAAAAATACAGCAAATCCCTGTGTATATAAGCATTTATTTGGACTATATGTCTACCTACAGATGTGTATTCCTTTGTATAAACGTGTATAATAATTATGTTTATAACTATATAGGTATTCGTTAGTTCTGCTTAACAAATCTACATATTATTTATGGTTATATTCTATGTTTAACATGTATATAGGTCACTGCATAAATAAGTACATTTTTATCATAACAATTTATCTACAATTGCTTTACTACTGAATTACAAAAAAAAAAAGAATTATAAAAACAAATAAATTAGCTTAAAGTACAGCAACACCTGAAAGTCTGAGTTAAATAATTATAACTTAAATCTGCATATATTACCTTCCATGTACTTATATTTATTTATTACTTTACTTTTAATTCAGCATCTTCAATGCACTACCCCATTTCTCACCCTATACCTCTCTAGATATATCCTCTACCTCCACTCTCTGACTCATCCCCATCCCCATTCCACTACTATGAAGCCCAAAATAATCCTTTCTAGGTTCTTCCCTCCTCTACCCCTCCTTGCATCATCTCAAACCTCTTTTACTATTCAGATCTCCCAAACAAGCCTTTCTAAACCCTTCCCTCCAACTCTTCCCCCTCCACTTCCCCTCTACTCATCCCAAACCTCCTCCTACTGCTATGATCTCAAAAAAAAAAAAACCCTTCCTTCTTCTATCCCTCCACTATCCTTTTCAATCCAGCTAACAGACTCACATGTCCACCGCTTACATTAATTTCATATTTCCCTATACTAATTACCCACTAATCCCGTTTGGGTTCCGGAATAGCGTGCTACCCGCCCAAAAGCTTTTTGACACCTCATCAGGGGTAGCAATCGCCATATAAATGCAAACCCTTCTCTCTTCTATCCCTCCACTATCCTTTTTCAATCCAAATAACAAACTCACATGTCCACTGCTCAAATTAATTTCATATCTCCCTATACTAATGACCACTAATCCACTTTGGGTTCCGGAGTAGCGCGCCACTCCCCAAAAAGCACTTCAACGCTTCGTCAGGGGTAGTAAGTGCTATATAAATGCAATTACAACTATTTATATTTGTCCCCCAATATTTCAATAGTGAAGCACTTACAGATACAATTGCTATAATCATATTTACACATTGTGACAGACGTGTTATTATAGGAAAGTAAATCCATAAGCGTACACTCATCTTATATGTTGATGTATTGTTATACTTATATATGGATATAATGGTAAAGTTACATATATATATATATATATATATATACATATATATATATATATATATATATATATATATATATATGTTCATGCCTCTAAACCAATTGGGAACCCACTGGACTGTCTGCACAGTGCACTTTGTTTTAGTACACTATATAGAGAGCCAGCTTCCTACACAGACTACCACGATAATCGCACATTGGTGGTTCTCACACACAACATGGAAACATTTACCACCCAGGATCAAAACGAAGACAACACTTCCAACCAATTCCAACGGTGTAGCTTTCTGCCCACGTAGACCAAGAAAAGGAAACTGTCAAGATAGTAGACAATGCCCTGCATTTCCATCATATCCTTTGCTGCCCATTCTAGATAGTAACTAACATTTTAAATACTACTCAAAAAAGGACCTCTGCCCCTCCCCCCAAAGACATCTCTTTTGAAATATTATTGCCCATTAAACATGAAGTGCAGAAACCAAATGCATTTGGATGCACTGGCAGCAATCTACAAGTGGACTCAATATTGGATTTTGCCATAAGCGAACCTTTCCCAAGCGCCTGCAATTCAGATAATGGTTGATAAAAAAAAAAAAAACATTAAAAGTGTAAGCTATTGCACAAGGCCTATAAGGCAGAATTTGCCTGGTTCTTTTTTTTTTTTAAACATATTTTATTGAGTTTCTATGGTACAGTCTGGGCCGCAGCCCTGCATATACATATTGAGAACAAAAATGATTTGGATGTACCAAGCATGTATACATTATTAACCGCAAAACATTATTATTTTTAAACTTGTAAGACGCACAGCTACCCGGAGGTTTCCCAGCGCCGCCTGACAGGAACAAAGAAGAGGGGAAAAGAAAAAACTATTGATTAAACAGCCAAGTTTTTACTCTCTTTCGGAAGTTTTCATAAACTGTTTCAATTCGAAGTGACAACGGAAGGGAATTCCATAAGGAGGGGCCTAGACAAGAAAAGGACCGACCGCCCATTTACGACAGTCTGATCCTAGGGACCATGAATTTAGCCTGAGTGGAGGAGCGGAGCAGGCGAGTGGGTAAGTAAGGAAAAGCTACGGCATTTAGATACTGTGGTGCTTTGCCAGTTTTGATCTTCAACATATAGCTCAGGGCTTTAAATTTAATTCGGTTCTCCACCCTGAGCCAGTGGAGGTCCCGAAGATATCCTGAGATGGGAGCCGATTTGGGGACCTGGCAAAGCAATCTTGCGGCCGCATTCTGCACCACTTGCAGTTTGCGTACTACATCCTTGTTGACTCCCAGATACAGGATGTTGCCATAATCCAACCTCGAGGTGACCAGAGCCTGGACTACAGTTCTTTGAGTGGGACCGGGCAACATCCAAAGGATTTTTCTGAGCCATTTAAGGATAGTGAAGCATGTTGAGGCCACTTTCGCAACCTGCTGCTTCACTGATAGATGTTCATCAATGATAAAGCCTAGGTTGCGGACCTGCTGTGTAGGCTGGGGTAGTGGACCCATTTCAGTGGGCCAATGTTGAGGATCCCAGAGATCCTTGTTCTTCACCAGAATTAGCACTTCAGTCTTTTCCCCGTTAAGTTTTAGCAGGTTGGCTTGCATCCAGCCTGCAATATTCCTTAACCCAGTCTGAAGAGGAGATGATCTAGAGGTCCGTTCCGCACATAGGGAAAAGATAATCTGGGTGTCATCGGCGTAAGAAAAGATAGACAACCCAGCTTCCTCTGCGATATCGGCTAGAGGCCTGACATAGATATTGAACAACAAAGGGCTAAGGATGGAACCCTGTGCGACCCCATAGTGTGATTTATGAGTTGTGGAACTAGCCATGGAAGAAAAGACTTGGAACGTGCGATCTGTCAAAAAGTCAGCCAGCCAACTAAGTGCCGAACCGTTAAACACCTATGGACTGCAAGGCTTTCAACAATACGGAATGAGATATCGTGTCGAAAGCGGCACTTAAGTCAAGCAATATAAGGGCCACTGTCTCCCCTGCATCCAAGCGGTTTCGCATCATTTCAGTCACTCCAAGAAGAGTAGTTTCTGTCGAATAGCCTGCTCTGAATCCAGACTGTGAAGGGTGCAGAAACCTTTGAGAGTCCACGAAGTGAGTTAATTGTAGATTAATATGTTTTTCCAGAATCTTGGAAAAAACAGGCAGTAAGGAGATGGGCCGAAAGTTAGATGGTTGTGCCAGGTCCGCATTCGCTTTTTTCAGAAGTGGGAGAACCATAGCATGCTTCCATTCTGATGGAACCGTTGCTTCATGTAAGGAAGCATTAAGTAACTCCATAATTAGCTTCAGTGATGACAGTTCTAATTTCTGTAGCACGGTAACAGGGAGAAGATCTCTAGGAGAGCCGGATTTAAGGCTGTCTAGAAGCCGTTTGCAAGATGTTATATCTAGAGGTGACCAATTTTCTAATGCATATATAACAACAAAAACTTGGCGCAGACAGATCCAATACCCGTGCATCTTAGGAAATTCAACTGAGTACATGTATAAACAATGATGAGGTGTAGTATATATTGTGTTGTGGTCAGGAGAGCGCGGACAAAATCTATCAGGGGGTTTGGAAGGGGAGGCAAGTCTATACCCGAATATGTTGCCCATCGGACCATGTTTTCCTGTGTTTCTGGGGGCAGCTTTGTGCTTGGAACACCGCAATCTCTGCTCCCATGCATTTGTCTAGGTCTTTTCTCTATTTCCCCAAAGTTGGGGGAGAAGCCCCCTTCCATAACTGGGCAATGTCGCGCTTGGCAATAGTGAGGGCCAGGAAGAGCAGGTACTGTTTATACCGGTTCCCCCCTATCCCATCTGTACTATGCAGTAGAAATAATTTTGGGTTGTGTGGGAGATCCCAGGATAG
This sequence comes from Calotriton arnoldi, assembly GCA_963921515.1. Lineage (NCBI taxonomy): Eukaryota > Metazoa > Chordata > Amphibia > Caudata > Salamandridae > Calotriton > Calotriton arnoldi. Next base: position 25,361 of record CAWUFW010001443.1, on the reverse strand, counting down.
TGCCCTGCCTAGACAGGTTGAGACTTGCGCCAGAAGGGCTGTAGTGTTGTGCAACTCCAGACCGTATGTATAAATGTTCCCTCTTCCCTTCGGCAACGTAAACACTGGGGGGACTGGATGACCCCCATCTTCCAGAGACGGAGTCGTGTATAGTACACATGCACGGTGTATGTATTTATATTGGATGAGGCGATAACGAGAGGACACGGCCGCTCCCCGGGGGCTAGCTAAGGCTTCAGTCCAGTCGTCATCCGTTAAGTCAGGAATGTCGTCCTGCCATGACCTTCTAGTCTTATGTAGTGTTGTTCTGGCGTGTGTCGTTAAGGTCGGATAGATCTGACGAATTTTATGTGCACCCAGAAAACCCATAAGGAGGCGGCCCTCGAGGGGGTGGAATTCTGGCAGGGTGTCCAGAGAAAGAATCAAGGGGGTAAGAGCGTGGCGCAATTGAAGATATTTATAAAATTGCGTTTTATGCAACTGGAATTCTACCTGTAACTGATGGAAGGACTTTAGAGCAGTGCCCTGCATAACATCTCCCTGTGTAGATATGCCCACCAGGTCCCATTTGCGGAATCCCGTTAGAGCCGCCACCTGGCGTAGACGAGTTCCATGCCACAGGGGAGTCGCTTGGGACAGGCGACCGCACCAACCCATCGGTCCAACCGTGTGCCTCCAGAGCTGAACCACTGTTCTGCTGGCATGAGGTAGGAAGTCTAGGCTCTGCGCACTATATAGTAACCGAAGGAGAGGGGCACCCGCCATCGCCGCATGCTCCAGTGCAAACGCTGGGTCCGTTGGTGAGCTATACCACCATTCATTTATAATTAATAAATGAAAGGCTCCGTAAAAAGAATAGACATCTGCTGCAGCGATGCCACCGCAATATGTTGATTGGGCGCAAGTTTGTAGTGCCACCCGAACCACCCCATCATTCTATAGGAATTTATTGTGGATGGCGTTTATTTATGCAAACCAGGATCGTGGTATGTGATATGGGAAGTTCTGCAGCCGGTATAGTACTCTAGGTAGAGAGACCATTTTAAAAATCACGGAACGCCCGTACAGCGAAAGCAGGAGAGAAGACCATATTGTTGTCTCATCTCGGAGACCGGCGATGAGTGGATTTATATTGTGTGCCCATGAAATCTTTGGGCAGGGCGACATGAAGATACCCAAGTATTTAAAGCCCTCAGTCGCGTGGGTTAGCTGGGCTGCCCAAGTGCCTCGTCCCTGATCTCCGCATACCGGGAACAGCACGGATTTAGAGGGGTTAGTATGGAGCCCGGTGGTCTGACCAAATACTCGAAGAATCTGCAGGATGCGTGGGCCCGAAATCCATGGGTTGGTCATAAAGAAGGACATCGTCCGCATATAGCGCGATGCCGTCGGGTCGCGACTGCGGCCACTCAAAGCCCCGGAGCACCGGGTCACCGCGTACCCACGCCGCCAGAGGTTCCACACCCAGGGCAAATAAGAGCAGGGACAGGGGGCAGCCATGTCGCGCGCCACGACGGATAGGGAAGGGGGCTGAACTGTGCCCTGCTATGCGGACCGAGGCAGTGAGATTTGTATAGAGCAGGCGAACATAGGCTACAAAGCGCGGGCCGAAATTGACGGCCTCCAGAAGTTGGAAAAGGTACACTCAGCTAAGGGAATCGAATCACTAGTCAATATCGGCTAATAATATGGCCGCAGGGCACCCCAACTCCGGGGCCAGAGCCATGGCGTTGTGGACCCAACGGATATTGTGGCAAGTGGCCCGGTGAGGCATGAAGCCAGATTGATCTGGATGGATCAGGTCTTGTACACAGGCTTGCAGGCGGTCGGCTAGGACCTTGCCCAAGAGTTTGGGCTCGAAGTTAATAAGGGAGATGGGACGGTATGAGGATGGATCTTCCGGTGGGCGACCTGGCTTAAGGAAGAGGACAATCTCGGCATGCCGCCAATCTCGGGGTAACAGGCGTTGTTCAAGGGCATCATGCATTGCCTCAATTAGGTGAGGGCCCAGTGTGGACATGTGTGCCTGAAGAAATTCCATGGGGAAAGCATTGGGGCAGGGGGCCCGCCCTGGGCGCATTGCCACTAGTGCTGTGCTTAATTCGTCGATAGTGTGCCCGGTTCTTTTTGAGCACTAATCTTAGTAGCAAGAATTTCAAGGAGAGAAGAGGAAGAGGAGAAAAAAAAGTGATTTTTATTTGTCACTCACAGTACCCTCTTCTGAATTCCTCCCTTCCGCCTCTGACATGGGAGCACGAAGGAAAGATCAAATTTTTGAGAGGAGGGTATGAGGAGTTTACATCAGCTAGAATACTAATCCCATCAGTTGAACCAAAATAAAAGGACATGTGCTTCACTTGCGTTATTTTATTTACTTGGTGAGAGCGCCAATGTGTTCAGCTGCACTGACAAGGGGGTATTCGTAAGCAAGGGGGAAACACTACAGATCAGCAGGCTCTTAGCCTTTTCTGCATCAAGTAAAATGCACGTGTGCTTTAACTCTCACACTGCTCTTGTAGCGAAGACCTTAGTCTTGAGCACTTCACATTTACAAAGCATTGGATCAAGATCAAACAAGCAATATCAAGCAACAGACCTTGGTGGAGGTTCAAGAAACAAAATACTGCACAGATTGAGTTATTCTAAGCAAGCATATTAGACAGAGAGTAGGTTAGTTGGCGAGAGACCTGTTGGAAGAAGAGAACATCCCTCATTCCTGTGAGGTGGAGAAGCAAGGTCCAGCCACAATGTGGACCTGCTCAGGTTTCCTCAGCTTTTGTGCCTTTTTAGGTCTCGCCTAGGCAGCGTTTGCGCCGTCTCTTCGAGATGTGTTGTATTCAGAATATGGGCTTGGAGAACCGCCCATCTTTTCAATTGGTTCCTCTTTCTGTCCTCTGGAAATGCCGGCTTTTGTTTGGTGGATATGCTTAGTAGTCCCTCCTTTCGGACTTTTGTAGCCTCGCATTAGGACTGCCCCTCTTACATGTGTTCTAACTCGTGATGCTATGTAGAGAGCTTCAAGAGCACGTTTTTTTCTTTGTTGGCCTGCTTCTGCTGTTAAGTGTTCTGTTTACTTAGTTTCTGCAGCTTTATTGACCCTGTTTTCACTTAATCTCCCTGTACCGCACCCCCACCCCTTCAACAAAACACTGCTTGCCTGCCTCCAACACCGCGCCAAGATCCCTGCTTTTTTCTTTTGTTTAATTTAAATTACAATTCTTATACTTTAATCTCCCTGTGCCCTCTCTCCCCACCCCCAACACTACTTGCCGACCCCCACCACCAGGGCCGGACTGGCCATAGCGGGCACCGGGCATTTCCCCGGTGGGCCTCCAGGGTTGGGGGCCGGTTTTGTTACAGGGCCGTTTTTGCAGCGTAGCTGCAATATCGGCCGCTGTAACGAAATCGGCAGAAACCGGCCCTGGTAAACAGCTCGGCCGCACCCCCAAACCCCTGGGAGGCTGGCCAAGCACTTTGCCAGGGCCGGTTTTGGGTCCCAGTCCGGCCCTGCCCACCACCTACAAGATCACTGCGATCGTTGCCTTTTTTTTCATTTAAATTTGAACATTTATATAGTATAGGCAGGGGGGAGAATAATGTTTTTTGGGCCAAATTTACAAAATGTTGAGCCGAGGCTCGAACATGGATCCCCAGCTCCCCTGTCAGCAGCTGGCAGGGAGGTTACAGTGCCTAAGGGGTCACTGATTGGCTGGCCCTCGCATGCTGATGTCAGAGCACATGGACAGCTGCTATTGGCTGCCAGTAGACTACAAGGATAGGATAGGATAAAATTTGTAAAGCACACTAATACCAAAAGGTGTCAAGGCGCTATAGCGAAACAAAAGGACCAGCAGGAGAAAGGCGGCCAAAAGATGGAAACTAAGATGTGAAAAGACACATTTTCAGATGTTTTTAAAGGCCAAGAAAGAGTCCGCATCTGAAATATAGTTAGGTAGGGAGTTCCACAGTTTCGCTGCCGAAAAGGAGTGAGCACCCCATCTAGTCCTACGAAATCTGGGGATCACAAGTTTTTTGCAAGAGGAAGTTCTCAGTTGTCTCCCTGGATTGTACCATGAAAAAGCAACTTCAAATGGAAGGGGCCCTTATGATGCAGGGCCTTAAAGACCATGCACAGAGCCTTGAAGACAATGGGTTTTCTAACAGGTAGCCAATGCAGGGAACGAATCCCCTCCCTAGCGGAGTGCCGCTTGGGAATGTTCAGAATCAGAAAAGCCGTCGCATTCTGTACCACCTGCTGTTTGTTAAGGGAAGCACAGTTAATGTACATGTACAAAGCGTGTATGTAAAAAAACAATTCCCTTTGGGTATGTACCAGACCCACACCTACATTCATCCAATTGATACAGAGTACAAACCCAGATAATGTTCACAGTACCATATGAAATAACCAATGTATTTTTTTAAATAAAATTTAAAAACAATTTTTTCTTTTATTGATTTGTTTAAAAATTCTTGTGCAAAAAAAGTATTATACATAAAAATAACCCACTTAGTGTGGGTTCAAAAGTCCATCATGTCCTAACATACAATTCTAATGTTCATCATAATAACAATGCCGAATAACAATCGAAGTTCATAAAAAATGTCAGATAAAAACCCCCAGCTAGATAAAAAGCAGAAAGATATAGGGGTGAAAAACGGGAAAAAAAGTAAGAAAATTCATAAAAAGAACAAAGCGCAACCATGACAATCTCTCGGTAGTTCGTGTTCAATGACCAATTCGTTGTCCAGATTACCACTAGCATATACTTTTAATTTTTTTCCACAATGCTACTGTATCCATACAATTTTGTCTATTCCAGGCGTTGGCGCGTTTCGGTGGTGTAAGCCCTATATGGACCACCTTTTTCAAGACACAAATGAATCCTCACACTCAGATACGATAGCCAATCCCCGCTGTACTCGATACCATGATGTTTAATACCACAGCCCCACTACTACTTCCTCCTTAGTGTCGTTAAAAAGTGGTGGCCATCTTGATAAATATTCTTCACAAAGACTGCAAAATCCTAATGCGGTTTCTTTACTAAACACCTCTTTGTTTCTTACACCGCAGTCAAATGGCCAACTCAGTGCTGGGACTCTAGTATTCTTTAATATCCTCCCACTAGGTATAGGTCACTTTCTCTTTTGGTTTTATTTGCTCTCCACAGAGTTTCTGTACTTGTATCTCAATCGTCTCCTCCAGTCGCGATGTATTCAAAGCCTCAACTTTAATTGAAGGCCGTCTCTCCCGCATGGGACCCACGTACGGCATCCATTCCGGTGGCTTTATGTACAAAGCGTTGCAGTAATCCAGCCGAGATGTAACCAGGGCAATGATGACTGACTGGTGCAGCTCAGATGGAATATAAGGAATTATCTTTTTCTGAATCTTAAAGATATAAAAGCATGTGCTGACAGTGCGACTGACCTGGGCAACAAAGCTCAAAGCGTCAAAGATGACCCCCAGGTTTTTAGCTGACCTAACGGGGAGGGAAGGGGTCCACAGGCCTCTGGCCACCAAGTGCTTGACCACATGGAGTTTTGAGAACCAAACACAAGCACTTCGGTCTTGTCTGCATTAATCCTGTGTTGTCCTTCATCTAGCGCATAATGCTGGACATACACCGATTGAACCTCCCAGCTACCCACTGCAGGTCGTTAGAAATGGAGATGATAATTTGTGTGTCGTCAGCATATGACAGCACTTGAAAACCAAATGAACGCACCATGTCTGCCAAATGGGATGCAATGCCAGCAACCAGCTGACTGTAGTGCTCCAGGGTGGTGCATGCTGGGAAGGGAGCTGCTGGTGCTGCAGTAGATCAAACCGTGCCCACTGCAGCTGGAGGGGAGCCGAGCGGAGGGGGTGGCGCTGCTGCCCTGATGAAGACGGGCATCGGACGCTAGCAAGGTAGGTTCAATGTGACCTCCTGCTGATGCTCTGCACCCCATGGTGCCCTTGTAGGGGCATCTGGTATCACCACAGAGCCCGGGCAGGAGCTGTGGGGTGGCCCTATATGTAGCGTTAGAGGTTGTTTTGTAAACACTGCTGGCCCTGTGTCCAGCAGCTAGTCGGTGCCAGGGCGCATGGGCTGCAAGTGCCTGGCACGAGGCAGCCAGAGATAAACCACATTTTCCCCCCTCCAGGACTGACCCCATATACTGCCCCTCATTGCTGCTCCTTCACAACCTCTCCCCATCCCCCATTTAGAATTTGTTCTATGGAAAAATTCTTGAATGTGGGATGAGGAAACTACTGTCCCAGCTTACTGCACTTTGACACTGTTTATCCATTGTTTTCTTCTACCTAAAAACAAGGAAGCGTAACACATGTGAAAATTCACTATATATATTTTTACCTCTTCTCTACCCCAAACACGTAGCGCGAAAAGTGCTCCCTTCACACCTCGTCTTAGCCTTCTTCCACATACCCCTTTTAATGATCACATGTTCAAAATGTGTGATCCTAGCCTAATCGCCCACCATCCCTTTGTCCCCTTTCTCTGACAAACATGGGACTCCAGGAGTGCTTAGAAGCAATCCGTATACCCGTGTTAAGCGGCACTATATGGAACTGGACCGTTACATTGGCAGCTGCTGCTCGCATCACAAGCTACTGTTATTACTGTTGTAATAGTCAGCTTATCAAACAAGATTACATTAGTGGCCTTCATATGCAAAATTGCCAACAGGGTTGCCATCAATAATGTAAATAGGCTTTATCAATTTCTATTGACTCTACATTGCGAATACATAAGGCATAACTGTTTAAAACATTTCCATTTCAACGCCAATAGCTCTAACTCAAAAACAAATGCGAGATCTATTGCATTGCAGAAGCTTGTTATAGTCTGTAGTTAAACCTTGAACATCAATTTACAAAAATGTTTGAGAACATTCCCTGACCAGCTCTGATGAAGCCACAGGGGTGAACCCTTCTCCCAGAATGTGTACTCCAACAGCCTGCTAATCGCTGCAATGACAAGGTGTGAAAACTACAGAAAGCACACCCGTTGCACCTGCAGTTATAAGGTTTGCAGTTCCATGGTGGGCTACTGATCAGAATGTCACAGTAAAAAAATAATAATAATAATACACAAGGCATAACGTAGGAAAACTCCAATATCATTCAAATCGGAGATTTCATTAAAGCAAATCCCGAAGTACTTATCCAGCCTTACTTGTATCTATGGTGTCCAGATGGCTCCAGATCACCGGGACACCACTTTTCCATTCCTGAACTTTGCTTTTACAAGTCATGATTAGGTGTGTTGGTCTAACTGAGACAACTAAATGAGCCAAGACTACAACTCACGGAATACACAGATATGTAAAAGCAAAGTTCAGGAATGGAAAAGAGGTGTCCCAATGACCTGGAGCCATCTGGTCACCCCACTTGTAGATCACATGAGCCGTACACAGAGCTATTTCTGAGTAAAAACAGCCTGGCCCGTCGTGCAACTATATGCCACAGGGAAACAGTATAAGGACCTCCCGTCCTCTCCCGTACCTCTGACCCCACTCTCCCCCTCCCCTCCCACCCCACCCCGCCAGCTAACACCATCCTCCAATCACTGACATCACCCTCCCCGGACAGCTCTTCAACTTATGCCATCCCCCAATCTCCGACTTCCAAATATTCTCTCCCCCCAATGACCCTCCCTCTTCCTGACATCCCTACTTCACTCCCCCTCGCCCATCCACACACGCGCTCTAGTGGCCTACCCCCTCCTACCCTCAATAAAACTCAACCCCCATCCTTCCCCCCTGCCCACCCAGCCTGAATCCCTACACCTCCACCATGATTCCCCTATCGTGCCCCCACCTGCCCCTTCTTCGCCCTCCCCTATCCCATTATCCCTCCCCCCATATAACACACCACCCCTTAACCCTGGCGTGATCTCTCTCCACGCCCTTTTAACTTCTACTACCACATCCCCGGAGGTCCTTAATCTCCTGTCCCTCATCACGCCACCCCTCACACCCAATAGCCTGGTCACCCCTCACTATGCCCCCAATGACCTCTCGCACCCTACTCTCTACAATCCTCCCTCTACAGCTAACACAGACCATTCCCTATCCCCCTCCCAAACAGTGTCCCCCCTAACTCTAATAACCCAGAGCCCATGCAACATTGAACGCGATCTCTCTAACTTGACGATTGAACTCTCTCGAATCAGAGACGATTTCTCTTACCTCAACTCAAGAACCCTTCCCAACCGTGCTAAGTCCCCCTACTCCAGCCGAAAATACAACACTAACTCCAATCATTGGAGAATGACCCCTCTCCGCTGCCATATGCATAGGCCTCGCCGCACCTTGAGCCTTCTCTCACCTTCTGACCTTTCCGACCTATGCAACTCTTACCATACTAGTTCACCAAATCACTAATCCGCCTCTCCCCTACTCCAACATCCCCGTCATTCTAGGAACTGACAGAACCCCCTCCTCTCCCGTCTCCCCCAGACCCTCTCCCCAACTCTCCGCTATCCACTCCTGCCCACCACCCAAGAGTAACCCCAAACCTTCTGCGTGCATGCTCGTGAACTGTCGATCTGCCGTCCGACATGCCACTGTAATCTCTGAAACGATCCTTAGTGAATCCATTGACATTACGTTCCTCACGGAAACATGGCTCAAAGACCACTCAACAAGCATACTTGACTTACTCTTCCACCCCGCTCCCCCCCCCGGATACTCTATCCTTAGGAAAGATAGACCTGACAGAGTAGGGGGAGGTTTAGCCATAATCTTCAAAAATGAACTTCAGCTCTCCCTTGTCAATAATTCTGGTCACTCCTCCTTTGAATACCTTGAAGCTGAACTAAAAGTACAAGGTTCCCTCCCAATTCGTCTACATAACATCTATCACCCTCCTGGAATCCCTCAAACTTTCATTGATGAATTCTCCGACCTTCTGAAACAATCCTCAATTTCCAACTCTAATAATCTCTTCCTTGGTGATCTCAACCTCCACTGGAACGCTACCGATGATCCCTCAATCACCCTCCTCACTAATCTGTTTGAGATTAATGACCTCAAACAATTATGCCAGTCCCCAACCCACACCAAAGGAGCCATCCTGGACGCCATTATTACCAATAAGGATCTGGCCTTCCTGACCAATATCATCCCCATCGACTGGTCTGACCACCACCTCATACTGTTCACCATTGTTACCGCAGCACCCCCCACCCCCCCAAAAATTAACAAACCACAAAAACTGACCAGAAATCTTAAACTCATCCCCCCTGGTGTTCTTGAGGCTCAACTCCAAGCTCAACTTCTCCTCAACCCGCCCTCACAAAACGCGAACGAACTTACGGAACACTTTAATAAAACGGTTACAGAAGTACTTGACCGATTGGCCCCGCCTAAACTTAAAAAACAAAGAAATATTCACTCCAAATCGTGGTTTAGTTCAGAGCTCAATAACGAAAGATGCTCACTAAGGCTGATGGAAAGAACATGGAGACACCATCCCTCTCCCTCACATCTGGCACTACTCAGATTAGCTAGATCCACATACAAAAAACACATTTTTAACGAGAAGGCATCCTTCTTCCGCACACAACTCGATCGGGCCAAAAACAGGCCCAGGGAGTTGTTCAATATCATTCGCAACCAAACATCCTCCGAATCCAATGGCATCGATCGCTAGATGTGAAGAAATTGCCCACTTCTCGGGAATTTTTTTTTTTTTTTAAATAATAAAAAAAAATTTAAAAAAAATCGCCAAAATAGTTCAATCCTTCCTCTTAACACAGATCCAACCAACTCCCAACATACGCCTGACGACCTCCAGAGCACATACCACATTCCCCACAGCCCCTATTCCCTCCTCACTCTTACCCACTACAGCACCTCACCTCAACTACTCCCCTCACTTACCTACTACACCTCCCCTGGACTACTGCCCACACTCATCCTCATCTACACCACTTGAAACCAATCACCCTAACTCACACCTAAAAAACAATGCCTCCTTACTTCACTTCCTCCCGGTAACTGAGCAGCAAGTCTTTAACATCATTGCTAAACTTAAACCATCCTCCCATACTAAAGACCCCCTCCCATCTAACCATGTCCAAGACCTAAAACACATCCTTACCCCATCTTGGACCACAATCATCAACACCTCCCTTGCCACAGGATGTGTCCCCATCTCCCTTCAACTTGGTCAGATCACCACCATTGTTAAAAACCCTAATGCCGACCCCAATGATCTTAACAATCTTCGCCCCATCTCTAACCTCCCCCTTCTCTCTAAAGCCCTTGAAAAATGTGTCCTGCTCCAATTAGACAAACACATCGAAAATTTCAACTTACTCGACCCCCTACAATCAGGCTTCAGGAAAGGCTGCAGCACCGAAACTGCCATGCTTAATATTGTCGATGACATCCACCACTCCCTGGATAATGGTGAGACCTGCCTTCTTATCCTCCTAGATCTCTCCGCAGCGTTTGATACTGTTAACCACTCTGCCCTACTTAATATGCTCAGAGATCGCTTCGGTCTCAATGGTACTGCCCACAAATGGTTCGTCTCCTATCTACAACACCGAACTCAGCAAATCAAAATCAACGACTGTCTTTCTAACCCTACTCCGGTCTCACTAGGTGTCCCACAGGAATCTATACTCTCCCCCTCTCTCTTTAACCTCTTTATGGAACCCCTCACCCACATTCTTAAACAAGCTGGAATTAACTACCACCTCTATGCCGACGACACCAAACTCTACTGCAAGATCAAAACCAATGCGGACATCATACACCTTAACAACAACCTCACTGAGATCCAATCCTGGTTCCAATTAAATCATCTCAAACTCAACCCCAAAAAAACTGAAATCATTCTCTTCTCCCCCAAAAATAACCCTCTCCCCATTCTATCCTGGATCGCCGACCTCAGTGCCCTCAACTGCTCACTCTCCCTGTCCAACTCAGTTAAATCTCTTGGTATCTCCGTCGACAATAGCCTAAATCTCAATGTCCACATCAAAAACTCGGCGAAAGGAGCCCTCTTCACTCAAGAAAATAAAACCCTCTATTCCAATTGATGACTTTAAGTTAGTAGTCCAGTCACTTGTCCTTTCGCGAATTGATTACGGTAACGCCATCCTCACCGGAACCCCCACGGTCCACCTAGCTCCACTCAAATCTGTACTCAACCTTGCAGCAAGACTCATCACCGACTGCAAACGTTTCGACCACATCTCCCCTGCCCTCAGAACTCTCAAATGGCTCCCCATCGAAGGCAGATCCGCATACAAAACAGCGTGCATTGCACACAAAGTCCTCTATCAAAACACACCACCATACCTCACCAATAAACTCTACAAAGCGGGCAGCTCACGACCTCTGAGAAGCACCAACGCTCTCCTCCTAGTCCCACCCCTGCTAAATAAGAAATCCACACAATTCCGCTCCTTCTCCAGAAATGCCACTAACATCTGGAATGCCCTCACCAAAGACCTACGATGTAACCCTTCTTACGTCAGCTTCAAAAGAGACCTCAAAATGCACCTCCTGAATAAATACTGGGGGTCTTAATCCTGCGCCCTGATCTCAAATTTCCCTGTCATATATGCATATTGCTATTGTAATACTTATCTGTTTATTATATGTGTAATTTCATGCCGTTTCTCCTCTGTTTTAAGTTGATATTCTATGCTGTTGATATATTGTTTTTGCCTTATTGCTGTAATATTGCGTTTTAACCGTTACTATCTTCTCACCAATGTAAAGCGCTCGGATACCTCTGGGTCTAGCCAGCGCTATATAAAACCTATAAAATAAAAATAAATAAACAACCAAGACTGCAATTTTCGAAACATTATACAATCTCAAATGACGGCATGTTTGCGTTTTGGTACTTGTAGTTTCAGTTCGTCCACACAAGATACAGTTTGCAAGCATCAACATGCAACAGAAGAATATTGGCTGAACTACTCACACGACTGGTCACAACTCGAGATCAATGCTTCGTTTAAAGTGGCTGGGGCAACCATGAGGATGCTCTTTTCAAGTAAACCCTAGTGCAATGATCGTCACTCATAACTTTTCACATATAACAGGCTCTTTAGGCTGCGGATCTGGGAATGGAGTGTTCAAATCACACAGACAAATGGCCCACAGTCCATACAGGGATACATTTCATTTGAAACCCTTTTGTGTTGTTAGCAGTGGGATAGTTAACCACGATGCCCTCCTTTTCGAGTCGAGTGCAGCTTCAGAGTGGTCCCAAGGTAGGTGGGAAACCTCCAGCCTTCCACGTTGTTTTTTTAGCTAACAGAACTATGCACTGTAGGCCTTGTGGGGCCGTGCTCACAAAGGGGTATCCCTGACCGATAGTCCCAATAGAAGGAAGGCAAGATGTACTGGCTTAACAAAATAGAACTTGCTGAAGATGTTATCTTCTGACATGGTTACATTAGTAGCAATGGTGTACACACAGAACCGGTTTTCCATGTCCATGCGCGAGCAGCTCATCCAGCCCAAGTTTTTGCATTACATTCCGGGACTTGTAGTCCCTGTTTATCCCATTATTAAGTCAGGACTACAATGCCCAGAAACAAAAGCGAGGATTGGATGAGAAACTCGTGCATAGTACTTGAGCGTTCTGTACACACTTCTCACAGCTAACACTTACCAGGAAAAGGCACGGATTTAGATGCCGTGTGGAAAATCAACGCAGTACGATCAGAATTCCAAGGTAAGCCTAAACTACTAGACGTAGCTCTCATTTTACCTCAATTTAAGGATCATATATAGCTCCTAGCAGGGACTCTCTAAAATGTCCATGTGGTGCAAGCCTCACAATGTAAAGTTACCCTGGAACGGCACTACAATTCCCAGAAACCCTCATTACGTGTTACAGGTCAAAACTGCAAGGTATTTAGTTTTCACATAGTTTTTTGCTTGACTAAAAAAACAAGTGTTTGCTTTATTGAGCATAGCTTCATTTCACTTAAACTCCTCCAAAATACACAACAACATACAAAATAAATCCCATTTTACGTTTAATGTTGGCGAGTTCCGATAGCTAGGAATTATCATGCAGCAGCTACAAATGTCTGGTATTTCAAGGCCCGCTCTTCAATAGAACAACTGTGTGTGCAGTGGCATGCACTTTTATACTCTCGTGACTTGTGGCGGATTTATACATAAAACACATTTATTTTACCTTTGATTTTCCTGTGCTCTCACGCCAGGGACCATGCAGAGTTCTGAAAGGAGCGGTCCTTCAGGCGTTAGCTAACAGCCCCCGCCGCCTTCTAAATGACTGCTGGTCATGTGACCAACGTGGGCGCCTGCCTGATCACATCCCTTTACCTCCATCTGAAACGCAAGGTCTTCTACTCTAGGAGAAAGACAAGAAAATAGATTAAAGTACGGCGCCCCTTCGACCCGAGCCAACAAGTACATGCCCCCCAGGGCTACTTGACCCGGGATGTATCAAGATTTAAAAAGCAAAGCAGGTTGGTGAAATGACGCTCCTAAATCTAGACTCTTACCTAGCGATAGGAATGAGGACACGGAAGTATTTTCCCTCGATCCTGATAATTGCCCTTGAATAAATGTGACCATAACACAAGTGAGCGTGCTTCGGGCTCATTGGGCAGAGGGGTCATCTCACCCAATTGGAAATGTTGATCAACCTCAACCTTTCAGTGAGGGCAGAGACACTTGTTTAGAAGGCTGCTTCATTGATTCCAATGGAGTTGAACCATTTCGCTGCAGATAATGCCATTGGAGTCAAAGCAAAGTCGTGCTGTTTAGAAAGACACATATGAATCAACAGACTATGACAGTCGTAAAATGAGGGTCATTTAACAGTCATTTTGCAATATTTGCAGTTCTCGTTTATCAGCATATAAAGTGATCAGGAAACACGAGGTGAAAAGAAGAACCCATGGTTGAAATACATAATTCATGTGTCTTGTCGTAACCAGAGAAAGAGCTTAAGTCGCCCTATGCCAGGTGTGATTACCTTATCCAAAAGCCAAGTTTTATTTCTCTACATTGGAAGGCTTGTTGTACCCCTGTCTTCATAACTGAGAAAAGCACAACTACAGTACCAGAATATTAGGAATAGAAACATGACTGGTTTGGTTCCCCAAGCCTGACAAAAGAACATGAGAATTTTGTTTGGAAAGTAGAGTGAGTGAGCACCAGAAATTTGCTACGGACGTGTTTGAATTCAATCCACTGAGATTTATAGGGCAGTCCCCGAGAGTACTTAATTGTGCCAAGATACATAATACAGTCACTCCAGATTCTTCCACGTCAAAACTAGAATGCCAAGGAAAATACCCAGGCATGGCAAGTTATTAATCATAAAATGTTGGGTTTTTTGCATTCTGGTAATCATTCAGAGTTCAAAACTCTCCCTGATCCACGCAGGTTAGCTCATCCACTTTACGTTTTTGCTTTGCAACCTTGGACTTGTAGTCCTGATTTTATAATGGGAGAAACATGACTACAAATCCCAGAATGCAAAGGAAAACCTTGGGTTATATAAGCTACTCAAGCAAAGACCTAGGAAACTTGATCATGCAAGTAATCTTAGATTTAGAATAGATGAAGACAAACTATAAATACCATATATAAAACAAATAAGCCACATGTTGAAAAAAAAATACCTGATTCAGAGCGATTTGAGATTCCTTTCCTTTAAAAACCCAAAGTGCACACCTGTCTCTTGTTTCTTCATGTTTTTTCTGCAGTTCGTTGCCAGTCCTTCCCTTTCCTTTACTAATTTTACCGAGCAATATATTGCACACCAGGGAGACACCTTCCAAATTCAGTTGAGAGATATGATAAAAACAAAACTTCGCAAGTGACCCCATTCCACATGTGATATATTTTTACCCAATAGCACTTTGAACGCTAGTAGGTGTAATTCATATGTTCAAAAGAAAAGAGAAACTGCAATACCCAGAATGCAAAGAGGCATTGGTTAAATTAAAGGACTGGCTGACAGTGTGACACATGACATGAAACCACTTGACAGCTATGGCGTACTGTCATTATTCACTTCTTGCACTCTTGTGCCCACCCCTTTGGAGCATGCTTGAAAGACTTTGCAATATTGGACTGTTAGAAATGGGATCTCTAGTTGGCAAGGGCTTGCACCTTTGTCCAAGTAGGGACCCTTCTTCCTAGTCAGGGTAAGGGTTGTTACACTCGTGAAGTAACCCCTGCTCACCCTCGTGGTAGCTTGGCACGAGCAGTCAGGCTTAATTCAGAGGCAGTGTGTAAAGCATTTGCACATAACCAACAGTAATACAGTGTAAGCACTACAAACGGACACCACACCAGTTTAGAAAAATAACCAATATTTTATATACTCAAGACAAGACCAATTACGACAAAAATCCACAATACTATACTTTACGAATGAATACTTGATACGGTAACTTCTTCTTTGCAGGAATAGCACAAAAGCAAAGTTCGTACGAGTCGGTAGCTCCGTCCGAGCCTACCGTGATGCTGAAAACCCCAGAGTCTAACAGTTCCAGCCGACCGCGTCGATACGGGCCAGCAGAGTCATGAACAGACTCGGTTACAGTACCTTTCTCGTTGTGGCTGGTACGGAGTGTACGAGCCGGTCGGCGTTCGTCGCGGTTGCGGTGCAAGACGGAGCGATGCAAGGTGCGGTGTCCCTCGATGCGGTGCAGGCAGCGGCTCGATGAGCGTCGGGCAGACGGAGTCGGTGAGTCCAAGGCGTGCGATGCAGGGTGAGACGATGCTCAATGCGGTGCTGACAGGTTGCGATGCAGGCGACCAAGCCGGAGTGCGGGAGCTGGCGTCGGACAGCGGTGCGAGTCGGAGCGGTGCGTCGCAGACGTGCGAGCGGTGCCCCAACTGCGGTGCGGTCACGACTCTTGAGCCAGTTGCAGCGACCTCGTCGGTCGGGTCCGGTTGGTTCAGTGAAGCGATGCGATGCGAACTGCGGTGCCCACAGGTCACGGTGCAAGCAGCGGCTCGATGTTGGCGGCGTCGGACGTCGCCCACGGTGAGACCAGGGTTGCGATGCGAAGCGGGGCGATGCGGTCTGCGGTGCAAACAGGTCACCGGCCAGGGATGGATTCGGTTGACGGCGTCGGTTGCAGTTCCCTTCCTCTGTGGCAACTGAAACAGCGTTCCAGAAGCGGTACCCAGAGGCTTGTGAAGTCTTTGTAGTCCCTGAGACTTCTTAACAGGAGGCCAGCTCGGTTCCAGGCCCTTGGAGATACTCAGCACAAGTTTGTAGAAAGTTCCTTCCTTTCACTGCCCAAGGCAGAAGCAGCAACTGCAGGCCAACCCAACAAAGCAACAACACAGCAAAGGGGCAGTACTCCTCCTGGCAGCTCTTCCAGCTCTTCGTCTTGGCAGGTTCCTTGATTCCAGCGAGATCTAAATTCATGGGGTCAGGGCCCCAATATTTATATCCCAAATTCCTTTGTTCTCTGAAGGCAGAGAGGCCTTTGCCTAGTCCAAACCAGTTCTGGAGCACTTTGTTGACAAGTCTCCGTCCCTTCTTTCAGTGAGCAGGCCAGGGACATCAGACGCACCACAGGAGGTGGAGCCAGCATTGTGGAGGGAAGGCACTGTCCTATTCAGGGCCCAGGTGCGACCCCTCCCACCCATCTACATGTAGATCTTGCTATTCAGCCCTGTGCTGACTCACCCTGTCTCCTGGCATCCCCCAGCCCCTGTCACTCACACTCCAGACAAGGAATACACAACCTCGCAGAGGCAGGCTTGGATGGTTAGACAAGAAAATACCCACTTTCTAAAAGTGGTATTTTCAAACGCAGAATGTTAAAACCAACTTCACTACAAGATGCATTTTATCATTCTGAGTCCAGGCATACTAAACTCGAATTTCTACCATGTTCCCGGGGTCAGTTAGGATTATAAGCTGTAATAATCAAAACTGCCCGTTCTGGCCTAGGGGGAACAGGTAGCCTTGCAATAGTGAAAAACGAACTAGGCTGTAATTCACTATCAGGACATGCCGCACACACCCGGGCATGTCCTACCTTTCGCATACACCGCACCCTGCCCACAGGGGTACCTTGGGCCTACCTTAGGGGTGACTAACATGTAGCAAAGGGAAGGTTTAGGGACTTGCAAGTGTGTGCACTTGCCAAGTCGACATGGCAGCCCCAGGCTGCGCACAGGCTCTGCGTTGGCAGGTCCGAGTTACACTTTACGAGCTGTTTGTGTGGGTGGCACAATCCAGTGCTGCAGCCCACCAACAGCATTTGGTTTATAGGCCCTGGCACTCGCAGTGCACTTTACAAGGGACTGACACATAAACCAAATAGGCCAATCATGGAAACACCAATCCATAACACATTTTATACAGGAGCACTTGCACTTTCCCACTGGACCGCAGTGAGGAAAGTGCGCAGAATCATTACACCAGCAAAAACAGAGTCAAAACCGGGAGGTCAGAAAGCAAAAAGTCAGGGGAAACACGCCAAAAGATGCCAAGTCTAACACATGTCCCCTCCAGCTGAAAGTAGGGAGAACTACCCAACCCCATTGGAGTTCTCTTCACTAAGGCGGAAGAACCTGGACAGACCATCTGCGTTGGCGTGTTCTGTACCAGGACGGTGTTCCACCGTAAAGTCCATTCCCTGTAGGGAGATGGACCACCTCAGCAGTTTTGGATTCTCGCCCCTCATTTGCATCAACCATCTGAGGGGCCTGTGGTCTGTCTGAACCCGGAAGTGAGTCCCAAACAGGTATGGTCTCAACTTCTTCAGCGCCCAGACCACAGCAAAAGCTTCCCTTTCTATGGCACTCCACCTCTGTTCCCTGGGAAGTAGTCTCCTGCTAAGGAAGAATACAGGCTGATCCAGGCCCTCTTCGTTCAGTTGTGAGAGCACCGCTCCCACACCATGCTCTGAAGCGTCAGTCTGCACGACAAATTCTCTGGAGAAGTCAGGTGCCTTGAGCACGGGCGCCGTGCACATGGCTGCCTTCAGGGCATCAAAAGCTTTCTGGCAGGACTCAGTCCAGATCACTTTCCTGGGCTGCCTCTTAGAGGTCAGCTCTGTTAAGGGGGCAACGATGGTGCCATATCCCTTAACAAATCTCCTATAGTAACCGGTGAGACCTAAGAAGGCTCTCACCTCTGTCTGGGTCTTGGGGGTTCCCAAGCCAGAATGGTGTCAATCTTGGGTTGTAGGGGCGCCACCTGGCCGCTTCCTACCTGGTGTCCCAAGTACACCACAGAACCCTGCCCGATCTGGCACTTACTGGCCTTGATCGTGAGGCCTGCACCTTGCAGAGCCCTCAACACTTTCTCAAGGTGCTGTAAATGTTCTTCCCAGCTGGAACTGAACACAGGAATGTCATCCAGGTAGGCGGCACTGAAATCCTCCAGCCCAGCCAACACCTGATTGACCAACCTCTGAAAGGTGGCAGGGGCATTCTTCAACCCAAAGGGCATCACCCGGAATTGGTAATGAACTTCTGGGGTTGAGAACGCTGATCTCTCCTTGGCCCCATCGGTTAAGGCAATCTGCCAGTACCCAGACGTCAAATCAAATGTGCTGAGGAACCGGGCAGCTCCCAACCGATCAATGAGCTCATCAGCTCTGGGGATGGGGTGCGCGTCAGTCCTGGTGACGGCATTGAGCCCACGGTAGTCCACACAAAACCGGAGTTTTGGAGTGGCACCGGGCGCCGCAGCCTTTGGGACCAAGACCACTGGGCTGGCCCAAGGACTGTGGGAGGGCTCAATCACCCCTAACGCCAACATCTTAGAGACCTCCTCCTTGATGCTGGCTCTGACCCGGTCAGTCAACCTGTAAATCTTGTGCTTCACAGGAGGGCTGTCACCGGTGTCCACGTCATGGGTACACCAGTGAGTAACACCGGGGGTCAGAGAGAACAGTGGGGCGAACTGTCCCAACAACTGGCGACAGTCCCCCTGCTGCTCCTGAGTCAGAGTAGGGGAGAGGATCACACCCTCTACTGACCCATCATGCTCCTTGGTAGACAGGAGGTCAGGGAGAGGCTCACTCTCCTCTTCCTCCCCATCATCTGTCGCCAAGAGCATACTCACTCGGACCTCTCGAAGTGGGGCTTGAGGCGGTTCACGTGAAGGACCCTCAAAGGGTTCCTTGGAGCCTGCAAATCCACCAGGTAGGTGACGTCACTTTTGCGCTCCTTTACCTCATATGGCCCAGTCCACTTGTCCTGCAAGGCACAAGGTGCCACTGGGGCCATGACCCACACTTTTTGCCCAGGTTGAAATTCGACCAGAGTGGCGTTCTGGTCATACCATCTCTTCATTTCTTCCTGGCTGGCTTCTAGGTTCGCCTGAGCGAGTTTCCTGAAGCGGGCAGTTTGGTTTCTAAAGGCCAGCATGTAGCTAAATACATCCTGGGGAGTTTTCCTGGGAGCCGCCTCCCAGACTTCCTTTACCAAACTCAGAGGTCCTCTGACAGGGTGGCCATACAGGAGCTCAAAGGGGCTGTACCCAAGAGACGTCTGAGGCACCTCCCTGTATGCAAAGAGTAGGCATGGCAAGAGGACGTCCCACTTACGCCTCATGGGTTCTGTTAGACCCTTGATCATGCCTTTCAAGGTCTGGTTGAATCTCTCCACCAGACTGTTTCCTTGTGGGTGGTAAGGAGTGGTGAACTTGTAGGTTACACCACACTCCTTCCACAGGGATGTCATATACTTCGATATGAAATTGGTCCCCCTATCGGAAACCACCTCTCTGGGGAATCCCACACGGGAAAAGATCCCCATTAACGCCCGGCCCACCACTGGCGCCGTCGTTGTCCTGAGAGGGATTGCCTCCGGGTACCGGGTGGCATGGTCCACCAAGACCAGGATGTACCTGTTGCCCATGGCTGTCTTGGGATCCAGTGGCCCCACAATATCCATCCGTACCCTTTCAAAGGGTGTTCCAACAACAGGAAAAGGTTGGAGAGGAGCTTTGACCTTCCTCCCACTCTTACCACTTGCCTGGCAAGTTTGGCAAGACCTACAGTGTGCATCTGACTGCCTTCGCATTTGGGGCCAAAAGAAGTGGGTGACAAGCCTGTCAAAGGTCTTGTCCTGCCCCAAATGTCCTGCCAAAGGCACGTCATGAGCCAGACCCAGTAGGAAGGTCCTGAAGCGCTGGGGTACCACCAGCACACGGGCTGACCCAGGCTCAGCAACCTTAGGCTCACTGTATAGGAGACCACTCTCCCAGTAGATCAGATGTGACCCGGACTGATTACCAGCTGCCTGGTCTGCAGCCTGCCGCCGCAGACCCTCCAGAGTAGGGCACTCGTTCTGCTCCCTGCAGAACTCCTCCCTGGTGGGACCCCCTTCTTGCTGCCAATGGGTCAGCTCAGAGATGTCTCCCAGTTCGGCTACCTGCTCCCCTGTAGGCACCGGGGCGTCCCCTCGAGGTCCGCCTCCTCCCGGTCCGTGGGAACTTCGGGGGCCGGTTTCCCGCGCCCCTGCCCTTTCTCTTGGCAGGGACTTGGGCCACTGTTTCAGGCTCCAAGTCCTCTTGATCACCCTTTCTGGCTGCCATTGACCGAGTAGACACGCATGCCCACTCTGGCAACCCAAGCATCTCCAAGTGAGACCTGAGCTCAACCTCCTTCCATAAGGACTGCTCCAGGTCATTTCCTAGCAGACAATCTACAGGCATGGTAGGGCTCACAACCACCCTCAAGGGACCTGAGACCCCCCCCCCATTCAAAGGGAACCTGTGCCACCATACACTGGCGCTCAGAGTTGTCTACAGCAACTACTTGGTGGAATGCTCCTGGGACTACTTGCTTCTCAGACACCAGGTGACACCGGACTGAGGTCACACTGGCTCCAGTATCTCTGAGAGCCTCTACCCTGTTCCCATTAATGGTCACCCAAGTGCTATATTTCTTTGTGTTAGGGGGCACCTGGTTTCCTGGGACCATCTCACTGTCCCCTAGTGAGACAAGGGTCATTTCTGCGGGATCCCCACCCTCCTGTGGGCACCCCTCCTCCCCAAGCGCTACACTAGCCAACACTTTGGACTGTCCACCGGTGGGTGGCTGTGTCCCCTTTGGGCACTTGGGGTCCCCCTTAAAGTGACCTACCTGGTCACATACATAACACTTGCGGGGCCGGTCTCAACAGGCTTCCCTGTAGAGACCCCTTTCTTCTTATCGCCGGGGGCTGGGAACCTTTACCCTGGGTACTAGTTTGGGGCCCTTTAGAGAACTCCTGTGCTTTACCCTTGTCCCCCCCACCTTTCTGCTGGGGACCCTGCCCACCTTTGGCTGAGTCTCCCCAAACGCTTTCTTGTGGACCCTGGTACTCACCCAGCGGTCCGCTTCCATAGCAAGCTTCCTGGGGTCAGTTAGCTTACTATCAACTAGGTGCTGGCGCAGATCTGCAAAACATAGACTAGACAAGTGCTCCCATGCAATCAAGTTGTAGAGCCCCTGAAAATCTGTTACACTACTGCCCTTCACCTAACCATCCAGCGACCTGCAGAACACATCCACACATTCCAACCAAGTGTTGGCATCAGACTTCTTACTGGACCTGAACTGATCCCTGTACTTTTCAGGAGTAAGACCATACTTCGTGAGAAGGGCATCCTTCATGTCAGCATAGGTGAGGTGATACCCCTTACCCAAAGCTATCAGAGCATCCCTTGCTTCTTCCGGGAAAAGTGGCCACAATCCTGCTCCCCAATTCTCCTCAGGGACCCCATTCATGTGTATGGCTGCCTCATAACCCTGAAACCACCTTTGTATGTCATCCCCCTTCTTGAACTCCTTGCGTACGTTCTTGGGAATGTGCACAATCCTGTCTGCCTTTCTGGACGAATTGCTGCCACCATCTGAGCCTGACTTACTCCTAAGTTCTAGCTCCTTCAGTTCTCTCTCATGCTCTAAGAGCATCTTCCTCTCTTCTATGGCCAATCTCTTCTCCTCCCGCTCACTCTCCAGCCTGAGCTTCTGAAGCTCAAACTGCCTTGCCTCCCGCCTGTCTTCCAGCTCCTCTGGGGACAGACTGCTGCTGCCTGACCTGGCGGGTTCCCCCCTACCCAAAAGCACATCCACCCTGGAAATAGGCTCCTCCACCTCCTCACTGAGATCACCAGGCTGCCCATTGGCATGTCTGGCTGCTACCCAGGCCCTCAGCGCCTTCTGTAGCTCCTCCTTCCTTGTGAGGCCTTTAATTTGGACTTTCAAGTTTTTACAAATTGCTCGTAGCTCCTTTACGGCGTAGGATTCCAACCTATCCTCCTCAAAGATAACTTCCAGAGATGCAACGGATGATGCAGTTGATTCAGGCATGACAAAAGTAGTGAGTTGAAAACTGGCAAGATCAAAAATAGGCCAAAAGAAAAAGAACCAGTATGTGGTACGTAATGGTCTGCGATATGGTAGTAGTGCACACCAATCACTGTAAGTCAAGTGCAAACACAAGTCCTATCCTCACCGCTGACAACCAATGTTAGAAATGGGATCTCTAGTTGGCAAGGGCTTGCACCTTTGTCCAAGTAGGGACCCTTCTTCCTAGTCAGGGTAAGGGTTGTTACACTCGTGAAGTAACCCCTGCTCACCCTCGTGGTAGCTTGGCACGAGCAGTCAGGCTTAATTCAGAGGCAGTGTGTAAAGCATTTGCACATAACCAACAGTAATACAGTGTAAGCACTACAAACGGACACCACACCAGTTTAGAAAAATAACCAATATTTTATATACTCAAGACAAGACCAATTACGACAAAAATCCACAATACTATACTTTACGAATGAATACTTGATACAGTAACTTCTTCTTTGCAGGAATAGCACAAAAGCAAAGTTCGTACGAGTCGGTAGCTCCGTCCGAGCCTACCGTGATGCTGAAAACCCCAGAGTCTAACAGTTCCAGCCGACCGCATCGATACGGGCCAGCAGAGTCATGAACAGACTCGGTTACAGTACCTTTCTCGTTGTGGCTGGTACGGAGTGTACGAGCCGGTCGGCGTTCGTCGCGGTTGCGGTGCAAGACGGAGCGATGCAAGGTGCGGTGTCCCTCGATGCGGTGCAGGCAGCGGCTCGATGAGCGTCGGGCAGACGGAGTCGGTGAGTCCAAGGCGTGCAATGCAGGGTGAGACGATGCTCGATACGGTGCTGACAGGTTGCGATGCAGGCGACCAAGCCGGAGTGCGGGAGCTGGCGTCGGACAGCGGTGCGAGTCGGAGCGGTGCGTCGCAGACGTGCGAGCGGTGCCCCAACTGCGGTGCGGTCACGACTCTTGAGCCAGTTGCAGCGACCTCGTCGGTCGGGTCCGGTTGGTTCAGTGAAGCGATGCGATGCGATGCGAACTGCGGTGCCCACAGGTCACGGTGCAAGCAGCGGCTCGATGTTGGCGGCGTCGGACGTCGCCCACGGTGAGACCAGGGTTGCGATGCGAAGCGGGGCGATGCGGTCTGCGGTGCAAACAGGTCACCGGCCAGGGATGGATTCGGTTGACGGCGTCGGTTGCAGTTCCCTTCCTCTGTGGCAACTGAAACAGCGTTCCAGAAGCGGTACCCAGAGGCTTGTGAAGTCTTTGTAGTCCCTGAGACTTCTTAACAGGAGGCCAGCTCGGTTCCAGGCCCTTGGAGATACTCAGCACAAGTTTGTAGAAAGTTCCTTCCTTTCACTGCCCAAGGCAGAAGCAGCAACTGCAGGCCAACCCAACAAAGCAACAACACAGCAAAGGGGCAGTACTCCTCCTGGCAGCTCTTCCAGCTCTTCGTCTTGGCAGGTTCCTTGATTCCAGCGAGATCTAAATTCATGGGGTCAGGGCCCCAATATTTATATCCCAAATTCCTTTGTTCTCTGAAGGCAGAGAGGCCTTTGCCTAGTCCAAACCAGTTCTGGAGCACTTTGTTGACAAGTCTCCGTCCCTTCTTTCAGTGAGCAGGCCAGGGACATCAGACGCACCACAGGAGGTGGAGCCAGCATTGTGGAGGGAAGGCACTGTCCTATTCAGAGCCCAGGTGCGACCCCTCCCACCCATCTACATGTAGATCTTGCTATTCAGCCCTGTGCTGACTCACCCTGTCTCCTGGCATCCCCCAGCCCCTGTCACTCACACTCCAGACAAGGAATACACAACCTCGCAGAGGCAGGCTTGGATGGTTAGACAAGAAAATACCCACTTTCTAAAAGTGGTATTTTCAAACGCAGAATGTTAAAACCAACTTCACTACAAGATGCATTTTATCATTCTGAGTCCAGGCATACTAAACTCGAATTTCTACCATGTTCCCGGGGTCAGTTAGGATTATAAGCTGTAATAATCAAAACTGCCCGTTCTGGCCTAGGGGAACAGGTAGCCTTGCAATAGTGAAAAACGAACTAGGCTGTAATTCACTATCAGGACATGCCGCACACACCCGGGCATGTCCTACCTTTCGCATACACCGCACCCTGCCCACAGGGGTACCTTGGGCCTACCTTAGGGGTGACTAACATGTAGCAAAGGGAAGGTTTAGGGACTTGCAAGTGTGTGCACTTGCCAAGTCGACTATGGCAGCCCCAGGCTGCGCACAGGCTCTGCGTTGGCAGGCCCGAGTTACACTTTACGGGCTGTTTGTGTGGGTGGCACAATCCAGTGCTGCAGCCCACCAACAGCATTTGGTCTATAGGCGCTGGCACTCGCAGTGCACTTTACAAGGGACTGACACATAAACCAAATAGGCCAATCATGGAAACACCAATCCATAACACATTTTATACAGGAGCACTTGCACTTTCCCACTGGACCGCAGTGAGGAAAGTGCGCAGAATCATTACACCAGCAAAAACAGAGTCAAAACCGGGAGGTCAGAAAGCAAAAAGTCAGGGGAAACACGCCAAAAGATGCCAAGTCTAACATGGACGAATTGTGTACTGGCTTCCAGTCTCTTGGATAATATTCAGAACTTGCTTTTGTTAGATCCACGTTGGCCTATGTGCCAGCCAGAATGCTTTTCATGTAAAGACTACATTTCCCAGAGCCATCATCTCAAGATATTGCCCATTATTGCTTTCTGGCTTCTCTGCAAACATTCAGGACGTGTTGCTGTACTCTGACCCTCTATTTCAAGAGATTTTGTGTGATCTGGCAAGATCCTGTTTCTTGAACTATCCCTCTATAGTTGTTTAGCAGTGTATCCTTGTTTCTTGGACAAGCACTAGCTAGAGTTTCATTCTGTTACTTGAACCCGCACTGTTTTTGTAGTATGTTCTTGTTTCCAGAATTCAGTAGTGTTTCTGTTTACTGAGCTAGTGTTATATGGCCGTTAGGGTCATTCCCGACATTGCTAAGTTAGCATGAGCTTTGCTGCCATGATGCTGCTTTTGCGCACGTTACTACATGACTTTA